>JBAWJQ010001294.1:0-220399 GCA_037783105.1 Bactrocera zonata | reverse complement strand
CTCAGCACATTCCCTTATTGATAGAGCAACTAAACGAATGCTTAAAAGTGGGCCAGTACACACCACTGACTCATTCATTACTATAATTCGATCAGCAAAGAAAACAGGCCACCCATTCTTAGTGCAAGAAATGTCTTATGGAGATTTCTTTAACCTCAAATTACTCTCTAATGACATGGGTCCATTGAATATGGGAGAAATTAAACTCTCTCAAGTGAAAATCCTGAAGGTTCAACGATAGTCACCCAACTCTGTGCTTTTCAAAACATCATACGCTGAGGAGAAGTTCAGGAAAGCCACTATAATCAAATCCAAGAAGAAATATAGTACACCGATTGATTTACAAAAAACCTACCACTCCAAAATCGGAATTCCTAATAATAAAAGACAAGATATCAACGAATTAATTAAGAGAACTTGATTCCACGCTTTTATCAAGAATTTTATAATAATTTGTGATTCAATCATCTATGTATTTAGACTATTTACTAATTATTTCTACTATTTTTAAAAACTGAAAATGAACTTCATATAAAAATATGTTTTGATGCTATGAATTTTTGTATTTTATTTTTTTTTACGTTAAAAATCCCCGAAAATAAAATGTCTAAATGTATAAATTTCCCCCATTATTCATAAAAAATAAATATAAAGCTCTTATAAATGGAAATTCGGCTAGAAATGTCATTTTAAAAAACTTTATAAACCATTTTTATTTATTATGAATATGGGTGTTATATTTTATTTCTCAACAATAATGACACATTTAGTTTATAACCGAGAAATTTCTATGTTTTTTCAGAAACAGTGACATAAATAAATAAAAAAGTATTAAATAAATGCAAGTTTATTTAATAAAAGTTAAATATACTCACATCTTTCAACTTACGCGCTGTTTCGCCTTCGCTATTCTTCGAACTAATGGCCGTTACAAGTGGAGGCAAAAAAGATGAAAAATTTCTCCATTCGAATAATAATTTGGCGGGATTTTAATCTGGCCGTCCCTCTTTTCCAATTGCTAAACGTCAAAACCTCCCCAATCCAGTCAACTAACAAAGTTTAGGTGGTTTTGACATTTAACAATTGTTCTCTTACTTCCAGTGAGAGAAGAGTTGGACATCTCAATATCACTAAAGTAAAGGAACGTAACTTGCGCGATTAGCATTAAACCAGTCCTGTACACATTTCTGTATGAAAGTATATCAAATATAAAGTATCATGGGCATGGATATGCGAATTCCATTTTTATTATTTTATTTTTATTCTTTAATTATTTTTATTATAAGTTTATAGTAGTTCTGCTTTGATACAGCATGCAATTGAGATTTGTGTAGACCGAAACTGTTGTAATGAAGCAGATAAAGTAAAAGCACAAATTGATTTTGAGAAAAGTGATAAAATAACTGATATCATCACGTTTCTACTCAAACCAAACATAGACCTTCTCTACTGGAAATTCCAATACATTAAAAGAGTTTGCATTGAGCAAAAACCACACATATTGCAAAAGTCTTGACACCTTGAGTTAGAAAGCAAGAACGAACTCATTTACTCACGAGTTTCTGGTGGTTTAGTCAACCCGGCCTCGAAACCCATATAAATTTCGAAAGTATTTAATATACAGTTAGCCCGATTATGTAAATACCATTTGCAGTATTTGCCAAGAAGTGTGCGTGGAAAAGCAAAAAACAAAAATATCTCGCTTTATACAATTAGCATTGTTGGTTACGTAAATAAATATAAAGTCATTCTTTGTGAGTTTATTTAACATATTTACACTAGGCATCAAATGAAAATATAAGTTTCACAGATGTTATTTCAATGCAATTTGATTAAAATAAACAATTAATAATTTACACATTAATATGACATTTACATAGGTATTTAAGTAACAAATTATAAATATATATTTTTTTCCCGGAATAGAAAGAAAAGATTTTGTTCCACTTTAAAAAAAGGATTCTTAAACAAAAGTGGTCAAATGAAAATATAAATTTTGAAAAATACAAAACGTTTAGTTTAAAAGTAAATTTAGTAATTAATATTGCCTTCTTTATTCTGAATTACTGCATGAAGACGTTTTGGCATGCCTCGAACCTATATTTTCTAATATTTTCATTGGAATAATGTCAAGTTGACGCTTCGTCACTAAGTAAAATTAACTCATGTTTGTACGGCTGCTTTTTGGTATTTTGGAATCAAAAATTAACCGGTGACTGAACTGGCCAGGCCATTTTTCCTTAAGCCTTCTTCAAAAAAGCGAGTAGTCATGCGAGATGTGCTTTGGGAATTGTTATCTTATTGGAAGATAAACGACCCCAAGTTCACTTTTTCCTCATTTTTTTTTTAATTTTCGCTAAAAATGTCAACATACAGTGAATCAATAAAGTTTAGGTACAGTAACAATTTAGAGCTAAAATCGTTGAAACAACTAATTTCAACAAAAGTTTTAAAAACACCGTTAAAGTGTAAAACTATAGAAGTTTATTGTATTTATTTTCTGAAATAAAAAAAATGGGCCGCGGTTTACAAATTTCGCTCGAAGTAAGAAAATTAATATTAAAATTATATTTGGAAAATAAAACTGCGGGAAATTGGAACAATAGTGGGGAAACGACATTCAAGTGTTTATAATATTATAAAATCATATACAACTAACGGAGATCTAAATATAAAACATAGGTCCGGCAGACCTAAACTTTTAACGCCCTGCGAAGAACTTAATGCCATCACTGCTGTCAAGCGAAATCCTCGTATTTCAGCAGTAAAGTTTGCAAATAATATAAACGTGGAATTTCAAAAAAATGTAAATCCTCAAACTGTGAGAAATGTGCTGCACATAGCTGGGTATTACGGACGAACTGCGCGACATAAACCATTCATATCAAAAGCAAATAAGAAAAAAGATTACAATTTGCTAAAGAACATCTTGAAAAACCAGAATCGTTTTGGGAGAATGTTGTATTCTCTGACGAATCAAAATTCAACATTTTTGGGTCGGACGGAGTAATAAAAGTGTGGAGGCGTGCCAATGCAGAGATGCAAGAAAATAACTTAATACCTACAGTGAAACATGATGGGGGAAACATCATGGTTTGGAGTTTATAACAGATAAAATGAACAAATTTATGTATCTGGATATTCTGAAAAAAAATTTGCGCCCAAGCGTGCAAAAACTGGGTCTCGACAGCAGCCAATTTCTTTTTCAACAAGATAACGACCCTAAACACACGTCGTATCTAGTCCGTGAATGGCTCCTATATAACTGCAAGCAACTCCAAACGCCACCACAATCACCCGACTTTAATCCTATGGAGCACATATGGGATTTGATAGAAAAAAGGATTCGAAAACACAATATTTCGTCTAAGGATACCTTAAAAGCCGCTATAGGAATTGAATGGGCCAAAATTACAAAGTCTGACACTAATGTGCTAGTAAAAAGCATGCATCGCCGTTTACAAGCAATAATTAAAGCTAAAGGAGGTCCCACAAAGTATTAAAATTATATTGTCTTTTTTGTATAAATCATATTTTAATTTCTTTTCGTTTTTGTACCAAAACTTTATTGACATTAAATCAATGGAATTTATGTTTTTGTTATATTTTGTTGTGTTTATCGAAAAAAGTGACTGATTTTAAAATAAATGCATTAAAATACGTTCGTTATTGGAATTGACAAAAAAAAAATTATTTTTTTTACAAAGTTTAATGAAGAAATTATAGGTTTATTAGAGAAAATGCCTTTGTACCTAAACTTAATTGATTCACTGTACGAATCACCAAATTTTGAGAAATAGCCCAAAAACATGAACAGTGAGAACAGCCTCCATGCTACACTGATAATTGTGTGCACTATGGTTTTAAGCGATCAGAAGGTTTACACCACACTTCTTTACGTGTTTTTTTTTTTATTCCTTAGCTCGAATTTGAATTCATCGGACCAAATTACTTTATCTCAATATGTGGTTGACATATGTATTTGGATATTGCTTTGCAAACTCTAGTCCTTTTTTCCTACTCGAAATGGAAAACATAGCTCCTTTCTTTCGATATAGTTTTTAAAACCAGATGTTTGTAGTTTTCTTTCCATTGCACTAATGCAGGGATGGGCACATTTTTAGCCCGCAAAGTTAGCAAAGTGCGCACGAGGGCTAGATGAGGGGAATATCAGTTTACGGAGAGAAGGGCATAAAAAGTTGCGAAAAAATCAATTACATTCTCCCGTAACTTAATGTTCATCGCAGAATGGTTGCGGCAATACTGACATTGTACACAAATTAAAGAGCGGAAGTTTACTTCATATTGGAATTGTACAGTTGTGTGAACAAAAAGAAGTAAACATAATTTGCAGGTTTTAGAATTTCGCATTAATATTTGTTTTTATTTATATTTTCATCTTGGGGAATTCTAATCACTGCTAGGAAAATATTACAATATTATTATTATATTAATATAGTTATAATAATATTGTTTAATACAAACATATACTCCTCTGCATTACTCCCACAAATTACATAAAGTAATAGAGGCGTAATGCAGAGGAATATCAACCGCCCCAACTTCACACACAAGAACAGTAAAAGAAACAAAAAGAAATAACTTTCCCGCGCTTTTTGCCTTAAAGCATATTACTATCCCGCCAACAGCAAGTGAATTATACAGTGAACACGGAGAACAAAGTCAAGCGATATGCAAGTGAACACAACAATTAAAACACAAGCGAACAAGGAGACAAGTGAAGTTTAATTCAATAAGCCATCACACAGAAGTTTTTTTTTTATTGAAGTTAAATTTACAATCTGTCTTAATGTTAATAGACAATAAGTAAATGTGCTGAAACAGAAGTGATATGTTGTGTATCAGTGAACACAAAAAAACGTTTTGAAACAAGGAATCCGCCCAACATTAAACGGCGATATTCCACAGCATTTCGACAACAACAACACAGGATACAGGAATCTGCATCCACAACAGGTTACAACAGATTAATTTGCTTTGTGAGTGTTAAGAATTTTATATGACACGTATTACATGATATTTATTGAAAATAATGGCCGAAAAAGATTTTATTGGTTGCAAAATTGCGAATGGTAGTTACAGCTTGTCTGGTAAGCGCAAAGGCCGAAGTTTCGTATGGAATATTTTATCAAAAATTTTGAAACCGGACGGAACTGTACTGGAAGGAATACTGTATTGAAATATTACAATGGTCAGACGTCTAACCTGATTCGTCACCCATGCTGCAGAAATATTAAAACATCGCAAGAATTAAGAACCGTCACGGTGGAAGACAAGAATGAAGCTGTAAAAAAATTTACATCCTGGGTTGTTGAAGACTGCCGACCATTTTCGGTTGCGCAAGGCTCAGGCTTTATAAAACTTGTGAAATTCTTCATAAAGATAGGTACATCGTATGGCGAACACGTCGATGTGGAGGATTTGTTACCTAGCGCAACAACAATTTCCCGCAATGTCCACAAATGTGCAAATGAAAAAAAAGAAGAACTTAAAGATGAAATAAATAATATTGTGAGCAGCGGTGGAGCTTCAGCCACAATATGTGGACGTACAACTATGTGAAGCGGAACTTTTTAGGAGTTACCTTCCACTACCAAAAAGACTTGAAATTCTTCGATTTGGTTTTAGGAATGAAATCTATGAATTATGAAAGTTCTTCGGATGACAATGTTCTTAATAAACTTAGCAGTATGTTTAAAGAATATGGTGTTCAAAATATGAGCCAAATTAAATTCATTACTCACAGAGGAAGTAACATGGTTAAAGCTTTAAAACAAAATATACGTCTTAACTGCAGTAGCCATCTATTTTCCAATGTATTGAACAAATCATTCGAGGAGACAGAAGAGCTTACAGATGTGTTAGCTTCTTGTAAAAAAATTGTTAAATATTTTAAGAAAGCAAATTTACAGCATCTTCTACCCACTTCATTGAAATCCCAATGTCCTACTCGGTGGAATTCTAATTATAGAATGATTAAATCCATAATTGACAATTGGTTTAAAATTAACAATATATTGACTGATAATGAACAAAGCCAACGATTGTTACACATCTGGGTTCATTGTATTCATTCTTAAAGTTTTGGTTTCAATGTGCAAAGATTTTGAAACTGTATTCAATCAATTACAACTTTGCAGTTCTCCATCGCTATGCTACGTTCTTCTGTACATTTTAATAAATATAGTTTAAAAAACTAAAAAACACGCTTTTAAAGCATATCAAACTAAAAAGTGAAAAATAATTCTTTGTATAAACTAACAGTAATAATGAAGAAAAAATTCCTGCATTATTGTGAGAAAAGCGTAGCATGCTCGATATATGAAAAATATGTCGCAAAGCACATACCTGTCAACTTTGAACAGTCTAGTTCTTAAATTCGAATACCGTCCAAAGATCTACAACGATTAAGTGCTACATAAGCTTGTCCAGCAGCAAACAGCCGAGAGCCAAGATAAATTACTGCATGTTCTACTGTACAACCTTGCATATGAACGGTCGACGCCCAACTCAGTATGCTATTTAAATGTCAACAAAACTAGTTTTTTATAGATGTTGCATACTTTTATGCGCATCTTTTTGGTGAGCTGCTTAAACTTACTATCGCCTTCCTACAGTGTCGCTCAAGTATTCTAGGTTGCAGTACCACTTGAAAAAGTTACAAACAAACATACATACATGCATACATACATACATACAAGTGAAGCTAATAAAAGCGCATTAAAAATAAAAATAATTAAAATTCTTGCATATTTTCTTAAAGTGCAATTATTGAACTATAACTCCTAAAAATTTTATCAAAAAATCTTTAATAGTTTTTTAATTATTAATTTTTTAACTAAAAGTAGTAAAAATTTTCAATTAAAAAAAATATTTGTTAAAATTAAAATGTATAAAAAACTGGGCAGGGGATTATTTGTTCATGGTGACTACTTTATGAAAAAATATTCACATTCAAATTCGATCATCAAGTGGAAAATGAGGGGCCACTTGACGTATTTTTACTCAAATTTAAGTTAACGAAAATCATTAAAATGAGAACCAGGATCGTTGATGTCAACCGTGTCGCCATTTTCATCACCAGTTGATGTATTATTCACTAAATCTTGTACAGTTTCGTGACGCAACAGTTTCGATGGAGGAACAATATCAGTTAAATCATTACACTCTTTGTATGCTCTTCCAGTTCTTTTAACTCCATTCCTTTCTGAAGATTTCAATCTACATAGCCAGGATAAACTTTTTTTGTATCCAATAGAAGTTGTTATCTTCGAGCCAGGGTCATCTTTGTATTTCTTCTCTAAAAAGTTTTGACGATAGTTGTATAGTGCCATGTATTGATGTAACACTTCGGCGGCTCTTAATTGCGCTCTTGAACCATCGATTCTGACATTCGAAGACATTGATGGTATTGTCGGCTTTCCCTTTCTCCACATACTCACTAATGCTATGATTGGTGGTTAAGCATGTAGTACTGTCACCGAAAAGTTGACTTAAGCCATGGTATTGTTTTCCACCATCAGTACAATTTCGGGATGTATCGGGATGCACAAACTTTTAAATTAAAGGCCACAAATCTGCCTTTCTTTTTCCGTTTGCGCGGAAAAAGCGACAGATTTTATCTTCCTTGCACAAAATTCCCAATACCCGCTTCCCAGAGACAAAACTTGCTTTCCAACATATTACCTCACCAATTTCCCTGAGGTAACTGTAGTAATCCACTACAAAACCGGCTCTTTTTTTGTTTCGCCAGTTGGTTAGTTGGGCATGCACAGTCGCCACAGTTCTTTTGACCAGAAAACAGCAAATTACTGCTAAAATTTCCTTCGGAGCCAAATGACACTTACATCCATCGAAAAATGTACCTCGAGCTGTACTTATGCTCTGCCTACAATGTTTAGCTCCTTTTTTTTTGGGCATTCAAAATTGAAATAGATAAGTACAATTTTGTATCTTATTTTACATATGTACACACCTGCCAATTTTTTTCTGCGGCAAATTTGTTTTTAATAAAATTGTTTCCCCTAAGGACAGCAATCCAGGCACAACGTGGTTATAATTTGTTTTGCCGTTGTGGCTGGAGACATCAGCTGTTTTCCCCCTTTTCTTTTTCTTCTCTTTTCCTCTTTATTTTTTTCTTTTCTTTTTTTAAAAGTGGCAAATCCGATAGAACGCAAAGTAAAGAATCTACCAATATTTTTTTCGAATTGGGCAGGAAAATAAAAAAGGTAGAAAATATGATGTCCAGACAGAGGCACATAAACCAAGCTATGCGAGAACTGGTAAGCAGCATAACGTACTTGTATGGCAAAACAAATAATCCCAAAAACCAACCGAAAATAGTGATGGTAGGGAAAGCGTCACAAGTATCACCTTCTCCCACTGAAGTAAATACCCCAAAAAGATCATGGGAGACATCAGGCTTCCTACCACCCACGAAGAAGACAAAAAACGTGACTCAAAAAACGCAGGAAAACTTTAGTGAAGTCATGCAAATAAATAAGAAAGACACCCCAGCAAGTAAACCAGCACCCGACAAATAGGTAGATATCGTAAAAAAGAAGAGGCCCATGAAGAAGAGAACTAGGTCAAAACGAAACGCTTTAATTCTAACAATTAAAACGTGACCTACATCAGGAAAACTCTTAAAGGAGACCTGCTCATAGAGCTAAAAAGACGAGGAGAAAAAAAAAACTGAAAATTTCAGAACGCCCTAGAGGGAGCTGTTGGCGAGATGTCTGTAGTACAACCAAAAACACACAACCTCACTATAATTTGGAATGGTAACGTAAAGAGTTTGAAATGCCGTCCAACAGTTCCCTTACACCGAGTTGTTGACGAGTGCTCTCAGAGAGCAGGTGTGCAAGCCGAGAAAATCGTTCGGCTGTTTGTTGTGATTGCAGCTTCTCGACGTCGAACCTTCCTTGTGTTTGTTGACTTGCGTTTTTTACTACACAGAGGCGGGTGCGAATCTTGGCTGCAACAAAATAATGGTCCGAGTCGATGTTAGGACCTCGGAGCGCACGCACATCTAAAACACTGGAGACGTGTCTTACGTCTATCACAGCATGATCGATTTGGTTGGTAGTTTTTCGATCCGCAGACAGCCAGGTAGCTTGATGAATCTTCTTATGCTGGAAGCTAGTAATACAGATAACCATATTTCGGGCCACGGCGAAGTCGATCAGCCTCAACCCATTTAGGGATGTTTCCTCGTGGAGGTTGAATTTACCGACCGTAATGCCAAAGATACCTTCATTGCCCACCCTGGCGTTAAAGTCGCCAAGCACGATTTTGACATCGTGGCGGGGGCAGCTCTCATAAGTGCGCTCCAAGCACTCATAAAAGGCATCTTTGGTCACATCGTCCTTCTCTTCCGTCGGGGCGTGGGTGCAAATCAGCGATGTGTTGAAGAACCTCGCTTTGATGCGGATTTTGGCTAGACGTTCATTCCCCGGAGTGAATGATAATACTCGACGACGGAGTCTCTCTCCCACCACGAATCCCACACCCAACTTGCGTTCTTTTATATGGCCACTGTAGTAAATGCCACAAGGACCTACTCGTCTCTGTCCTTCTCCCGTCCATCGCATTTCTTGGACGGCGGTGATGTCAGCCTTTATTTTCACGAAGACATCAACCAGCTGGGCAGCGGCACCATCCCAATTAAGGGACCGGACATTCCAGGTGCATGCCCTTAATTCGTAGTCCTTATTTCGTTTGCCATGGTCGTCATCAAAAGGGGGGTCACTAATCCGAGGCTGGTTGTTCCTTTTCATTGGTGTTCTTTTTTTACGTGGCGGGTCCCAAAGCCAATGCGGAACCCTGCGTAGAGGGTTTTCGCCTTCTCACTTTAGCTCGCCTTCAAACGGATGTTCTTAGGCTACCCAGAGGATACTTGGTCAAAGACCGGAAGTCGTGAGCTGCTTGAGTCATATGTAAAAGAATCGTTTCTGGCCACTCCCAAGTGAATGGCGTTCAGAGAACTTTCCTCACTTGGTGAGGTGTTATTTACCTTCCTGCAATAAGATTTTCACAAATTTAAAATTTTGCTCCTAAATGGACGTTATATTAATTTATTCATCAATAAGAAATTACAGTTGAAGGAAGTTTTTTTTTAAATTAGACGCTAGTCTAGCCAAGATTTGCTTGCTGTCTTCTACGTTGACGTCTTTGCCTTCTACGTCTTCTTCGTTGCGCACGTCTGCGGGCTTGACGCTGTCTTCTTCTTGCCGCACGCCTTCTTCTAGCAGCTTGTCGTCTTCTTTGCCTTCTCCTTTGAGCAGCAGTATTACTGCTACTAGAACTTGCTGATGAAGCAGTTGTGGTGGTACTAGATTCTGTTGTTGCTGACGCTGTTGTAGCAGATCCTGACGCTGCGGCTGTTGTTGCAGAGCCTGATGCTGCGGCTGTTGTTGCAGAACCTGATGCTGCGGCTGTTGTGCTGTCTGTTGAATTTGTTTGAGCGTGACCCGTAAACCTGGTAGTGATGGTTAGAACCAATACACCCACCAAAAGTGATGGTAGCAATTTCATGTTTTATTCGACTTTGGAAAAAACTGAGCAGGTTGCTTTGTTATTTACCAGGCCTCGACTGTGCTGTTAGTAAAGTTTAGTGCGCCTTAAATAGTAAAACACACACTTTCACTTTCTTAGAAGGTCTAAATATTTGTTAGTTCTTTATTCTATTATTTTATGCAAATACGTAAATAACCGAGGCAAATAGAAAAAACAAATACATGATTTTGGTACTTTTAATTATTTACAAAAATGAACAATTGTTTAAACCTATGGACTTCAAAACATACGATTAACACAGCATACATACATCCTGTACTGTTATAAAAGTATAATACGTACCGTATTATTTTTTAATTTTTTCGAGCAATAAGAGTTCAAGGAGAGTCTTTGCTCCTGGAAATTGTAATGTTATTTGAGCTACTTTCCCGTCATAACTACTCTAAATGCAAACGTGGCAAGGGATCAGTGTAAAGATAATTGTGCCAAATACCTGTTGTTGAAGAAGAGATGGCTTTTAATATGTTCGTTTCTTAAAAATTTGTTTAGACCTTACTCTTTGCAGTAAAGCATACATATGTATGCCACAAATTTTTGACTTTCGAATCCTGTCAGATCCAGAATTGAGCGTCTAAGGGAAAAACTTGAATCCACATGCGCAATACAAAATGTTCTAGTGATAGTTGCTGACCTTAGCGCATCAATTGAGGAAGACCCAAATCAGTCTCTCACACGTCATCGTCAAGCGTTGGACATCTCTGTGACGTCGTTGTGTCGAATTTCGCGAAAAGATCTTGGTCTACTACTTAAAAGATCAAGCTGATGTAAGAACTGAAGCCGCTTGACCACCATGATCGTTGCATGTTCGCGGATTGGGCTGAGCAACAACTTGAAAATGATCCGGAAAAAAATTTGCTTGGCTTCATCAATAAGCAAAATATACAATATTAGTCAGGCAACAATTCATACGTACTCCATGAGTCACCATTGCATCCCGAAAAAATTTCTTTTTGGGGCGGTTTATGAGCCAGCAGCCTTATGGGGTCGTAATTCCTCCGTGATGATCAAGACCGGCACGGTACTGTTAATGGGAATCGTAACCGCTCAATGATAAGCAAATAATTGTAGTCCGAAAAGGACGGCGCCACAAGCCATACATCGAATGGTACATTCGATTTATTGAAAACTAAATTTGGTTAGCGTGTAATTTTACGAAACAGTCGAGTCGATTGGCCGGCTTGATCTGTGCCAACAAGCCGGCGCCGATTGATAAACCTCAAACGAATATCGAACTTGAAACTGCAGCAGAATCAGCCGATTAATGTTTGATAACCTAAGAAAAATGGGTTCAGCGTGTGGACTTCTGCAAGCGTGCCCGTGGTGGCCATGCAAAAGAAATCGGGTTACGTAAATAATCGTATCAAATGTACTTTCACAGGAATAAAGAATTTCATTGATATCCCAAGCTGTTTTCGTTTTATTTAAGAAAAACTTTTGTAGCGCTCTAATTTAAATCCCGATACTTGTTCTTCGTGCAGTGAGTCGCCGCATCCTTCTCCCTATAGCCCGACCCCGTTCAAACAGTACCTTTTCTGGATCTACCGAATGGAGGTTTCTCTCTTCCTTTGCTTCCCCCGGCGGACACTAAATCGGAAACATTCAAAGCTGGATTGTTCTCTACCATCCGGACATGACATGACCAAGCTAACTATGTCAATGTTGTAATATATCTCGTACAGCTCAGCGCTCCATCGAATGCAATATCCGCCGTAGCCAACGCGCAAAGGGCCATAAATCTTTCGCAGAACTTTTCTCTCCAGAACTCGTAACACAGACTCATGAGGTTTTGTCATCATCTATGCCTCTGCATCATATAGTAGGACGGGAATATTGAATAACTCATAAAGTTTGTTCTTAAATCGTCGAGAGAGGACTTTACTTCTCAATTGCCTACTCAGTCTGAAGTAGCACCTGTTGGCAAGACTTATTCTGTGTTAGACTTCGAAGCTGACATTTTTATTGGTGTGAAAGCTGGTACGAAGATATACGAAATTATTTACAACTTCGAAGTTGTGATTCTCAACAGTGAAGTGGGAGCCAAGTCGCGAGTTCGACGACTGTTTGTTTGATATTTCGTCTTGCTATCGTTCACTACCAGAGCCATTTGCTTTGTTTCCTTATCCATTCTGGAGAAAGCAGAACTAGCGGCGCGGTTGTTGACGTCAATTATATTAATATCACCAGGGTACGCCAGGAGCTGTGAACTCTTATAAAAGATTGTACCTCCTTTATTTAGCTCTGCAGCTCATATTTTTTGTTTCTCCAGCAATAGATTGAAAAAAGTGACACGAAAGGAGTTTCCTTGTCTGAAACCTCGTTTGGTGCGAAAGCCTCGGTGAGGTCCTTTCGAATCCTGACGGAGCCTTTGATATTGCTAAAGGTTAGTTTACATAGCCGTATCACTTTTGCGGGGTTACCGAATTTGGACATAGCGGCATAAAGTCAGCTACTTTTCGAGTTGTAAAAAGCAGCTTTAAAATCGACGAAGAGCCGGTGTGTGTCCATCCTCTTTTCACGGGTCTTTTTCAAGATTTGGCGCATGGTGAAAATCTGGTCAGTTGTTAATTTTCAAAAGCCACAGTTCCAATGAGTTTGGTGGCGTTGGGGTTTAACCTTTCACACAATACTTCTTCTTTACTGGTGTAGATATAGCCGAGTTAACAACAGCGCGCCAGTCGTTTCTTGGTCCTGGTCTTTCTCAACCTGGTCCTTCCAATGGAGTTAAGGTCTTCTTCTTTCTCTGCTTCCTCTGGCGAGTATTGCGTCCAATACTTTTAGAGCTGGATTTTTTTCGTCCATTCGTACAACATGACTTATCCAGCGCAGGCGCTCGTAACGCTGATCAGATGTTGTAACGCTGATCAGATGTTGTCATCGTCGATGCCTCTGTACCATATAGTAGGACGGGAATAATGAGTGACTTATAGAGTTTGGTTTTTGTTTGTCGAGAGAGGACTTTACTTTTCAATTGACCCTAGTCGCGAGTGCGACGACTGTTTGCTTTATGACAGGAGATATTTAGGCTTCCCCTAGTTCACTGTAAGACCTATTTGCTTCGCTTTCTTGTCCAGTTCGGATAGAGCAAAACTAACGTCGCCGGTGTTGAGGCCAATGATATCAATCTCATCGGTATACGCCAGCAGCTGAACACACTTATAGAGAAGTGTACCTGTTCGATTAAGTTCTGCAGCTTGAATTATTTACTCCACAAGCAGATTAAAAAAGTCTCACGAAAGGTAGTCTTCTTGCATGAAACCTCATTTGGTACCGATCGGCTCGGAGAGGTCCTTCCCGATCCTAGCGGAGCATTTGGTATTGCTCAACGTCAGTTTTCACAGCTGTATTATTTTTGCGGTGATACCAAACTCCGACATGCAGCTCCTTCTCGCTTCAGTTTTACACACAATACGGTCGATAGAATTTTATACGCGATTTTGAGAAGGCTTATCCCACGTAGATGGCGCATCTTGTGGACTGGGTAAAGCACTCTTAAATTTCAATCGTTGGGAATGCTATCGTCCGATGATATTTTACAAAGAAGCTGATGCATGCTCCAATCCATCGGCAATGCTTCGCTGTTCTTCACACGGGCAATTGCTACTCGAACTTCTTAATCGTCAGGCAATGGATTAGGGAATCGAATTTGCCTTCTTCTGCCGTTATGCCTTCATTGCCATTCAGCAGGCTGGGGAAGTGTTCCCTCCTTAATTATTGTATGCTCTAGGCATCAGTCACTAGATCACCTCTTGGAGTTCTACAAGAGTTTGCTATGCTCTTGAGACCTCCTATTAGTCGCCGCATCTTTTCGTAGAATTTTCGAGCATTACCCCTGTCGGACAGCTTGTCAAGCTCTTCATACTCATGTACTTCGACCTCTCTTTTTTTCTGTCTGCAAATGCGGCTCGCTTCCCTTTTCAACTCTCGGTATCTATCCCATCCCACACGTGTTGTGGTCTATCGTAAGATTGCGAGGTAGACAGTCTGTTCTCTCTCCGCTGCGACACGGCACTCCTCATCGTACCAGTTGTTCTTTTGCATTGTTCGAAAACCAATGGTGTCGTTTGCAGCTGTTGGGAGTGCAGCTTTTCGACGTTGAGCCTTATTTGTGTTTTTTGACTTTCGTTTTTTGCTGTACGGAGACAGTTGCGTATGTTGACTGTGTAATAGTGGTCCGAGTCGACGTTAAGACCTCGGAGCGTACGCAGGTCTAAAATACTAGAGATATGTCTTCCAACTACCACAACATAATATTTCGGCCCCAGCGAAGTCGATCAGACTCAACCCATTCGTAAGGGCTGAACTTACCAACTTTTGTCCCAAAGATACCTTCCTTGCTCACCCTGGCGTTAAGCCCGACTTTGACATCGTGGCGGGAGCATGTGAGAACTAAATATCTACATATATAGAATTTAGTCCACACAACCCATAAAGGCATACGTCATTTCAGCAACATACGCAGTCCCAGTAACATGCGCCGCCCCAGCTGAGATGGCGTCTCTCAGCAACACACGCCATCCCAACGCAACATGTTGCGAATGTGCTAGCAGGAATTCGTGGTGCGAGAAAGACTCAGTCGGCGCAGCCTCTCCAAATGAATTAAGGCTGATCGACTTCTTCTAGGTAGTCTAAATTCTAGCACAAGAAAATTCATAGAGTTACTTGGCTGTCTCCGGATTGAAAAGTTCTAAATCTCGATCAATCGATTTTTTGAAACGAAGCTTAAAATAGAGAGCAGTATAGATCGATGATAACCAAGTTTTTACGGCCGCAATTGGAAGAAGTTGATTTTGAAAACATCTGGTCCCAGTAAGATGGGGCTACGTACGCACAAATACCGAATTATTGCGGCAAAAGTTTGCACATTCGATTACTTCAAGCAATTGTCATATTGAATGGCCTACAAGAAATTGTGATTTAACACCGTTAAACTACTTGTGGAGTTATTTTATGTCATTGGTCTTTAGCAATAAATCAGACTCTATTCAAGTTTTAGAAGTCAATATTGAACGTGCTATTCTGACATATGACATTATTTAGTGGAAAAAGTAGTCGGAAATTGAGTTCACCGAATTCGTTCCTGTAAAAGAAGTCATGGAAGAGATTTAAATGACGTTATATTCAGAACTTAATTGTATTTCTGAACATAAATCACTTATTCTAAAACTCTTTATAAGAAAGAACAGCTGCTGGGGTGCGGCGGTGACTAGGCTCACACGTCACTGTTGAGGGTTATAGCTTTGAAGTCGAGGATAATTTCGTCAATTTTCATCAACATTAACAGCAATATCAACCTTGAAATCCAACGAAGAATCATCCTTGTCTACTTTGGACTGATCATTATTCGATGAAACAGTGAGCTGTACGAAATGTACGAACACATCGTCATAGTTCGGCGAATCAAGAGATAGCGGCTGCACCAGCTAGATCATGTTGTTAAGAAGGAAGAAATAACCCCAGCTTTGAAGGTTTTCGATTTAGTACCCGCCGATGGAAGTAGAGAAAGACCTTCACTCCGTTAGAGCTGCTGCTAACTCGGCTATAACCGCATAAAACAGAGGAAGAACATCTTGATTCAGAGGATAATAATTCCTTCCGACCGGCTAAACTGTCAACAAGAGCTACTACTTGAGTATTAGGGTGGGTCGATTCCGGACTTTTTTCGATTCGGGATTTCTAATAGTGCGGAAAAGTTGCCTTAGTACTTCCTGATTCCAGTGCAACGTTTTGTTTTGAGATCGGATTGCATCTTCAACCCCAACTCCGGCCTTGAAATTTCGGAAATTCGCCTAAAATTGAGAAATTGTCTACGCATCTCATGGAAAAATGTATAAAACAAAAGTTATTTGTTACGTCATTTGCTACCGAAGTGGTATATGTGACCATGGCCGTAGGACGAACCGTTCCCGAGATACGAGCGAAAATGCGGCGCGCCGCAGCGCAAGGTGAAAATCGGCTTGCGGCTACACTTCTTGACGTTGATTTCGCCGAGTGCTATCACTTATATTCTCTCAACAGAACACAGAACTCAAAATGTCTGAATCTAAATTTAAATTTAGACAGAAATGTCCTGTGTTTGGCATATATCCGTAAAATCTCTCTGAGTCCCAGTTACCTACTTACCAGGATGTTCTTTTGTGTTATCAGTTTGAAAGATTTCGTATAGGGCGACTCCGAGGCGACAACTATGAACCTAGGAGTAAAGAGGTTACAGAAATAGTTGCAAAAAAGGTTGAAAATACTTTCAAAAAGTCATCTATTCCGATAGTTTCACACACCAGAGTTGCACGAATGCTCACCACATACCATAAGAAATTTCTGACTCTTAAACAAATGTTTTTAAGGAACCCAATAGGTTTGAGCTTTGTCTCTTCTGTCGGAAAATTATTTAACATCGCTGCTTGTAAATGCATTTATTTTTCTTCTTGCACTTGTCCAAAGGAAAGGAAAGTTCCTATTAATGAACAACCATTTCTCTTGGACCAGAGAACCAGAAGAATTTGTCGCATTGGAAGTGTTGATCTACCTGAAACAAAAAATATTACAAAGAATAAATATAGTTTAAAAAAAAACTAAAAACACGATTTTAAAACATATCAAACTAAAAAGTGAAAAATAATTCTTTGTACAAACTAACAATAATAATGAAGAAAAAATTCCTGCATTATTGTGAGAAAATGCTCGATATATGTATGTATGTATGAAAAATATGTCGCAAAGCACCCCCTTAAACTATATTTATTTTTGATTTTTTAGTTTAATGTAAAATGTGAACTATGACATGTAGTATTGGTTGAGTAAATCGATAATTAGGCAGCATTTAATATCTACTCGTAACCTTTCATGATTAATTGTTACATTATTTGCGACCAAGTTCTATTGACGACTTTACGAATTATTACTTCTTAATCGAATCATTTCTTCTAAAGCTTCACTGGGGCAAACAGTCGAGAGCCCAGATAAATTACTGCATGTTCTGCTGTACAACCTTGCATCTTATGAACGGTCGACGCCTCAGTATGCTATTTAAATGTCACCAAAACTAGTTTTATATAGATGTTGCATACTTTTAAGCGCATCTTTTTGGTGAGCTGCTTAAACTTACAAGCCTTCCAACAGTGTGGCTCAAGTATTCTAGGTTGCAGTACCACTTAAAAAAGTTACAAACATGCATACATACATACAAGTGAAGCTAATAAAAGCGTATTAAAAACAACCCCATGTGGTGTGCCGTAAATATACATATATTGCACATATGTAAACAAAAATATTGCACTTAGCAAGATCCAAAGTTGGGACAGCATTCCTTTTTTAAATTTTTGGGCCAATTGCCTCTTTAACGAAATGCTTCCCACAAATGAACGAGTTGGTGACTGGAAAGTGGTCAGTGGGAGAAATTTTTAGGTTCTCCTTCAACTTTTCAGCCAGCTCCCGTTCATTTGGGAAACGGAATAAACGAAGTACCCCACCGCTGGTACTTTCACAAACGCGCACACGACACTTTCGCACTTTCGGCATTTTTCGGCACTTAAAAATTAATTTATTATTAAAATTTACGACTTAACACTTAACCGGACAAAACACGTCGTACCCGCGCAAAATCACCAACTTTATGAAAATTGGCGCAATTATTGACACTTCAATTTTATGTAAAGTTTAAAACATATTTACATACATATGATTATATAATATATTAGATTTTGGCACAATTATAGACACTTGTCAATTTGCCCAATATATTAGCAGGAGAAAGAAGGAATACTTATTTACGTATAATATATACATACAAAGAACATGTAAGAAGAAGATTTTTACTTAATATGTAAATACTTATTTGATTTTGGCGCAATTATTGACACTTGTCTTAATATACAAAATTGGGCCAATGAAATAAGTACATATAGGCAATTCACAAGCTTTGTTGTATGTCTTATGTCATATTTTAATATTCTTAAAAATACGACACTTGTGAGCACCCTTAACTGTTGTATGTCATATTTTGTCATATTTCTACACTCTACACACAATACGAGTAATAAGAAAGTAAACAAATACAGCGTATAGAATAGCGAATTCAATAAACATACCGCGCAGTGTTGTATCAGTCATATTTTAATTTTGCCTGTGAAACAACAACAGTGCTAATATGACAGTCATAAAAAAATATGACAATATGACGATATGACACAATATGACACCTTGTGAATACCCTAATAATTTCTTTTGCATGTCAATATGGAAATGCCGACGGCAAAACACAAAGGCATATATTGCACATATGTACATACAAGCGATTTCTTGGTTTAAAGCAAAAATTGAAGCATGAGAAATTGAAATGCCGACGGCAAAACGAAATTCTTGATATTCGCACATTGCGTATGAAAGGAAATGCCTCGTTGACATGAATCATGAATATATCATCATAATTTTTGGGTAAATCTTTTATTTACTTAAAATTACTTATTGCAAAATAAGATCAAATTACCTACATACATACATGTCAAAAATGTTAACATTTCACAGCGCGAATTCTTTGCTTGTGAGGTAAATTCCCTACTATAAATCTAACGAATGTTCGCTGTC
The DNA here is from genome assembly GCA_037783105.1 of Bactrocera zonata. Classification (NCBI taxonomy): domain Eukaryota; kingdom Metazoa; phylum Arthropoda; class Insecta; order Diptera; family Tephritidae; genus Bactrocera; species Bactrocera zonata. The sequence goes on along the minus strand of JBAWJQ010001294.1, from coordinate 201,220 downwards.
GAACCTGCACCTTCTCTATGTTTTAAGTTCTCTGGTTCTACTGTACAACCTTGCATCTTATGAACGGTCAACGCCCGACTCAGTATGCTATTTAAATGTCACCAAAACTAGTTTTATATAGATGTTGCATACTTTTAAGCGCATCTTTTTGGTGAGCTGCTTAATTTTACTATCGTCTTCCTACAGTGTCGCTCAGTCAGCTTTCAAAATGTCATTCAACATCAACACTTACCAGAAAAGTATCAGCTAGAACACGTGACCATTCAAATCTCATACAGACGACAACAATGTAGGTGCGTCGCACATGGATTCTTCCAAAAACGATGCTGATGATGAATTTGAAGTGTTGGAGTTTAGCTCCAAAACACCGAAAGTATTGACTCTGTATATGGGCTGTATTTTAACGACCGCAAAGACAATACACTTACACAAGTCAGCGAAGGTGAAAAGTACTACCGCGACACTGTCAAAGAGGAACATATTTCTCTTATAGCGGAACCTGGTTGTCATTACTTTGGCCACGTCACCTCTCCTTCCGGGTCAGCTGAGGATGAGACGCAAGCTATATGGCAACATTTACAAGACATTGATGTGAAACATCTAGAAGTTGTCGGTGCTGATGGCACCAACACGAACACAGGTTGGAAAGGTGGAATCATTCGGAAACTAGAAGAAAGAATAGGTCGGTCATTACAGTGGGTTGTTTGTCTGCTACATTTCAACGAACTTTAATTTCGTGCTCTTTTCGAATACATAGATGGTGCCTCAAAGAGTCCAAATACATTCTCTGGCGACATAGGTAAACTGCTCCCTGATTGTGAGAAGTTGCCTGTTGTCAAATTTGAAAGTTTTCCGTCCTGTCCAATTAACTTCTGAGGTTATTAATCCGATCCAACTTAGCACAGACCAAGCTTATCTCTATAAAATATCAGAAGCTGTTATTTCCGGTCAATGTTCCTCAGATTTAGCGTCGATGCATCCAGGTAACATGTGCAAATCTCGCTGGCTCACCTGTGCAAATAGAATTCTGAGATTATACATTTATACTGACAAACCAACAAAGGAAATAAAGATTTTGGTCAAGTACATACTTACAGTTTACTCACCTTCGTGGTTATCAATAAGATTCAACAGTTCAATCAAAGATGGCTCGCGCCATCTCTATGCTGCAATTCAAAGGTCGAGATACTTACCTGCTAAACTGCGCAAGGTTGTCGATTCATTCATTCAACAGAATGCTTTCTTTGCTCTTCCAGAAAACATTCTCCTTAGTATGATGACTGACGAACGGATAGAAGTCAGAAAGTTGGCCCTTGACCGTCTTCTGGCAGCCAGAGAAGCAGAGTCTGACACTGTAAATGGAAGGGTTAGATGTAATAAAGTGCCAAAGCTGAATTTCAAAGCTAATAATTATTACGATATGATTAACTGGAAGACTATTACCTTGACTGTTCCACCAGTTCTTTGTTCAGTTTCTAACGAAGAACTCATAAAAGGGCTGTCGGGAGACACTGCAGAGGTATGGAAATTTAGTGAACTCCCCTCTCACACCGTGGCAGTCGAGAGAACCGTCAAACTGGTGACAGAGGCATCTTCTAAAGTTATTGGCCCCCAATCTCGTGATCGTTTTATACGCTCTACATTGAAATCTAGGCAACAAGTGCCAAAGTTCAGTACAAAATCTGATTTGGGTTGGGCTTGGGAGGAACCCGAAGAGCAGCCACCTCTACGCGGTGGATTCTTGGTGACCAATACAGGTTAGCTGAGAGCTGCAACAATTTTCACCTTGCGCTGTGGCGCGCCGCCTTTTCGCTCGTATCTCGGGAACGGTTTGTCCTATGGCCATGGTCCCATATACCATTTCGGTATCAAATAACTTTTGTTTTATACATTTTGCCATGAGATGCGTATTTCAGGCGCTAGGTAGACAATTTCACGATTTTAGGCGAATTTCCGAAATTTCAAGGCCGGAGTTGGGGTTGAAGATGCAATCCGATCTCAAAACAAAAAGTTGCATTGGAATCAGGAAGTACTAAGGCAACTTTTCCGCACTATTAGAAATCCCGAATCGAAAAAAGTCCGGAATCGACCCACCCTACTGGTGAGTGTGCATAAGCTACAAAATAATGTGCAAAATAGGCACGATTACGATTCTTTTGGCGCAGCGATTGAAAAATGTATACACATATACCCTTCTCAGACTTATAGTTTACGAGATATTTCACTTTAAAGTTCCACAATTTTATATGCAATTCACTCTTATTTTGTTTTGTTTTGTTTTTCTTCACATGTCATGACAAATACTAGTGTTGCCACATACTGTGTTTTGAAAAAACTATTAAACAAACAAGTATATAAAGAAAATGGTAGAAATGGTTTTTATATCTTATGTTATTTGATAAATAAAGATAAAAAATAATATTTCTTTGTGTCGAATAATTTTGTCGAACTATTTTCTGCACTGGCGGTCTTCGGCCACGCTTCAAAAAAAAAAAAATAACCCTCGTCGGTCCAACACTGGGTGTTCACAGTTCTTTTGTGTCGAATTACTTGCCGCCAGTGCAGATTCCACCATCAGTTTCCACCATCAGTACATATTTGGGATGTGCCGGGATGTACAAACTTTTTAATGAAAGTCCACAAATCTGCCTTGCTGTTTCCGTTCACGAGGAAAAAGCGACAGATTTTGTCTTCCTTGCACAAAAGTCCCAATACCGTCATAATCATTTGGCCCGTAACGCGTCCTCTGTTATATTTTCGTTTCGTTTCGATTGGAACTGTTTTGCCTTCTCCCTCGAGACAAAACTCTGCGTTTGAACATATAATCTCAGCAATTTCACTTAGGTAACGTAATAATCGACAACAGTGTTGCAACTCAATATAGGCTCCTCATTCTGCTTTCGCCAGTTGGTTAATTTGGCATGCACAGTCGTCACGTTCATTTTGCTCACAAAACAGCAAATTATTGCTAAAATTTCTTTCGGAGCCAAAAGACACTGACACCCATCCAAGAATGTTCCTCGAACTGGACTTATGCACTGCCTACAATGCTTCGCTTCTTTTTTTCGTTGGCTTTGAATCGCACCTCCAAATCCATCCTATTTTTGCTTTTTTATTTTCCTCTGGTCGCATCTTCTCTCTGCATTTGTCGCATAATGGAGGAGTGGAATCCCTTGTTGGGACTAATCCCACTTTCTCAAAAAACTGCAACGATTGCTCATTGGTTTGAACAAGCTGTGCTAAAGATGAAAAAATTGAAAAATTCTCTAACTTTGAATTTAAATTCGGATGAGGCATTTTAAATTATTATTTTCACAAAAAACGAAAAAGAATCACCGTTAAGAAATTCCAACGGATTAAAAAAATATAACGGAAAATTTTCTTTGTTTAAAATTTCGGATTTTCCTTTATTCCGGTATTTACTAAATATAGTATAATAATAAGAATAATAATGTAAATATATGAAACAATATTTCATTTCGAATTATTTATACTCGTATCTCTATATATTTTTGGGACACAAAGTATGGCAACACTGCTACTTGTCATAAATGTAAACACACAAATCTCTTGGAACTATGAATGTGCAAAATAGTTTTTAAAGTATATTTTTTTCTTAAAAAATATACAATTAGTGTAAATTTTTGATATATACGCATGTGTGCAGTGTTTATTAAATATACATATATTAATTAAAAAATGTGTGAAAGGTAGTGAAATAACGAAATATTATGCCACAACATATTCCAATTATATCCGATGTACGTTTACCAGTTGGAAATAAAGTTCAAATTAGTAATTCCTCATCATTCCTCTCATTATAGCATGAGAGACATTGTCGAGTTGTCGCCAGAATATAACCCAACAAGCGAAACGACAGTAAAGTCAGTTCAATTTATAAAACGTATCGAAATATTAAAGAACGCATATACATAACTGGCAAAAACAAATTTTGACTTGTGCCGTGCAACAAAAACTTCGAGGATTCGCAAAATTGTGGATTGATTCACAACAGTGTGTTTTTGTAAATTGGCCACAGTTTTTAAATAAATTTTTAACTGATTTTCCGTGTATGTTAAATGAAGCTGATACGCATATCAAGCTATCGCGAACGAAACGATTTCAAACAGAATCACCGGTCGAATATTTTTATAGAATGCTAGCACTTGGCAACAAAGGCGGCATAACTGAAACTGGCATCGCGCGACATATTGTAAAATATCAAATCGGTGCCAAGACTTATTAAAAGATATCATGAGTTATAGTGTGTATGATGATACCAACTGGTCATACATATCGAGAAACGCGTCATCCGCAGTGAAACTTCAAACTCTTAATTCGAAAAGTGTTCCATTGTCAGTAAATAACAGTATGCAACGTTCGTTCAGTGAAATAAAATTGTGCTAAATTCGGTCATTACGCGACTAATTGCCCTGAACCACAGAAAAAGCAAAGGTATAGTAAATGCCAACGTACGACACATGAAACAAACGAGTGTCTCGAAATGAAAAACGTGAAAGTAAATAAAATATCGAATAATAAAGCTCATAAGACTAATGCAAATAATGTACATAAAGCAAGTGGTAAAGAGGGTATAGTAAAAGTAATTTGTGTAAATGGACATGATGTAAATGCTTTTGTCGATCCGGGTAGCACTCGCACCATTGTACGCAAAATATTCGCTAGGAAAATCGGTAACTTGAAAAACGAATTGAGGACTCTATGTGGTTTTGGTGGGGGAGAATACATCTTCACCCATAAAATAAATACAATGCTAAAAATTGATGATAATAAAATCGAAGTAGACATGGTGGTAGTCAATGACGACCTTATTCCTGAAAATGTACTTCTCGTGTTGAACAAATACGTCAAATTAATTCCTTAGAAAAATTGAATAAAACCGAAAACGAACATTTTAAAAATATAATGTATGAACACGGTGGACTTTCCGCTAACAGTCTCGAAAATATTGTACATCGTCAAGGTATAATGCTTACATGCTTACAGCATGTCGATGCTTTAAGTCGAGCGCCTAATCAACCTGCAAACGAAGTCGATCCAGCAGGTATCGTCTTTACAGTATCCAGTAATGACAACGACTGGCTTCTCACGAGACGACTCCAAGATGAAAAATTACTCCCAATTATTAACGTCTTAAAGGGTAATGTAACATCACCAAATAATAAAACTCTAAAGGCTGAATACCAGCTACGCAATCATCGTTTACATCGCAAAGAGCCCGATTGACCAAAATTTGTGGCCCCAAAGGGGTACGCTGGCGCATTGTACAGTTCTGCCAAGACCAAGCAGGATATACAGCGCTAGAGACGATTATTCAACGTATCAGACGGACATATTGGTTTCCGCAAATGAGGAAATACGTTAAAAACTACATAGCAGCATGTATTAAGTGTTGTTATCAGAAACAACCCGAAGGTTTTATGCATTTTGATTCTATCAAGCCAATTCCGTTTCATCGCATTCATCTGGATTATATGGGTTAATGTATACGCAGCAAACAGGGAAATTCCTATGTATTAGACATTTCTGACGCTTTCGGCAAATTTGTAATAGTTCCAGCAAAACTCATCACGTTCTCAAAACGCTAAATGAAATGTCATCCTATTTTGGCCTACCATCCTAAAGAATAACTGATAGAGGTACATCTTTTACACCAAAAGCTTTTGAAGACTTTTGCAGTAAACCTAACATTCAACACACGAAAGTTGCCGTACGTACTCCACGCGCTAATGGTCAAGTAGAGCGTGCGAACCAAAACATTTTAACATTTCTCAGAACAACAACTGAAAATCCGAAAACATTAGGATCTCAAATTGAAAGATCTGAAATGGACCATGAACTCTCGACGTAATGCAACGACCGGTTTTAGTCCGAATGAACTTGTTTTCGACTTTCAGTTACGAGATATAGTCACCAATCAATTATTAGCAGCCGTACATGATGATATTGACGACGACCACTCTACAATGTCCCCTGAAGAAAAACGTAAGCAAGCCATAGTAAACATTTCCAATGAACGTGAAAAATGGAAGCAAAGATTCGATAAAACGAAACAGCTTGTACACGTGAATCTAGAAAACTTGAGCCTAAGCCTCGAGGGTCATATGTTGTTCGAAAAGTTCTGGTTAAGGATCGCTATCAAATAGCCAACAAGAAATTTTGTTCCGTCTACGCATCAGACAAAATTAAGCCTTGGTGTAGAAATTGTCCTGAGCTAGAACCCAACGACGAAATCGAGGACGATTTAGGTCAGGAAGGGCCGGGTTGTCACGCCACAAAAATGCGCCTCTGAGCGTATTTGCCACGAAATACGCCTCTGATTTAATTTTTGACAGAATGATTTGACTCGGTGTGGAACGGCATAAGAAGGAGTTGTTGAAGAGAAGTCCTAGAGCAACAACCATTGAAGACGGGTCGACTGTTGAAAAATTACATTAATTTATAATTATATTACTTTATTAATTGTTTCTTTTTAAATAAATTTAATTTGGTTACCATAAACATATCGTTGCTCATGTGTATCGTGTCAAAATTCAAAAGGAATCGTATCTTTACGCTTAAATGTGCAGATGACAATAGATACTATCTAAACTACTAAACCCCAGATATAGTCTCCCATTATGTCTTCATTGAATTGGCTTTGATAACGTTGTTCGAAGCTCATAATGTCCTGGTGAAAACGTTCTCCTTGCTCCTCTGAATACGCTTCTATGTATGTTGTTTTTGAATTTATCCAAATGAGCAAGCAACAAATGTACTTTTAATGACATTTTGCAGCCCATGGCCTCAAAATTTTTTAGCATATTTTCAACTAGGTTTTCGTAGTTTTCGGCTTTGTTATTTCTTAAGAATCCAGAAACGACTGCTATAAACTGTTCCAACTCGCTTTTTGAATACGATCCAGCATCGTTGAAAATTCCTGATCGGCGAAAATCTGTCTGATTTGCAGACCAACAAAAACCTCGGCTTTAACCTTTGCCTCGGATAACTTCGGGAAAATTTTTTTTAAGTATTCAAAAGCTTCTGAGGTTTTATCCAGTTTTTTAACAAATGGTTTCATCAATCCTAACTTAATGTGCAGAGGCAGCAGTAGCACTTTTTCTGCTTCAAAAATTGGCTCAAACTTTACGTTTTCTTTTTCGATACAAAGTTCTTGTCTTTCAGGCTAAGACCGTTGAGTATAATGCATAGAATCCGCTCTACTATCCCATAAGCAGAATAATAACGGATACTTTGTATATCCGCTTTGAAGTCCCATAAAAAAATCACGCCATTTTGAAATCTCTAATTAGCTGCCAGTTATACTCGCAATACTTACAGATTCGAGCAAAATTTTAACACTTTCATAATTTTCTTTAAGATATACTGAGCGTGCGATTGGAAGAGATGGAAATTTATTTCCGTTATGTAATAAAACAGCTTTTAAGCTTTTGGTAGAATTATCGATGAATAAACGCCATTCGCTAGAAACATAAAGTATGCCAATTTCTTCAAACAAACCTTTTATGTCATTGCAAAAACAAAGTCCATCTTCTTTTGTGAAAAATGTTGAGAATGTTTCATGCCTAGTCCGCTGATCCATTATATCCAAATTCTACTGTTTTAAGCAAGAGCCTAAAAGCTCTGCTTTACTTTTTGGTAAATTTAAATCTTTAATCAAATAATTAAAATTGTCTGTAGTGACGAAGTGATATTTTAGTTGTTCTGGTGTCGGTAAAAACAACTCGTCGAAATTACTTTTATGTGAACTAAGAGATGAGATACTTTTTGCGATAATTTTATCGGTGGCTCAGGTACAGGTAGTACCTGGCTCAGGTAGTGACAGAGAGCGTGAGATGCTTTTAGTTCATATTTTTCATGTTTTATTTTATTGTCATGAGCTATTATAGCTTGTACATTAATGTATTATATATTAATGTAGCGGAGCCAATAATATGCCCGCTAGTATTTTTAAGAAATCTCAAAGAGCAAATGGAACACAACAACAAGCTGCGGGATAAAAAAGCAGTCTACCTACGACTAGAGATTGATAAGGCTGGAGGGAACTGAGGAACGTTGAAAAACGCTAATATTCCTATTGAAGGCGTATCTTGGTTCTCTCAGTGACGAAAAGTGGTCCGAAGGCTATACCATCAAGAAGGTGATGCTCAGAATATTCTCGATATATCTCTCAGGCGTCCGCAGACTCTGAGGACGCTGATGGGTAGAGAGTGCGAGAGTCAAATGGGCATAGTACATACACACATTAAGTATTGCCGATCGACAAACATTGTGCTGAATAGAGCGTAGACGACTTCCTGGAAAACCTTTTGCGAAAGCATAGAATCCTCAAAAGTTAGACAGATTCTCTAAATAATCCGGCTTCTATGGGAATCTGTAGTTAGTGCCTGGAAAGTGAACAGTAAAAGGTTGCTAAAGATACTCCTTTACGCTTTTCCACCTTTACGCTTTTCCACCTTTACGCTTACGGAAATCTTTCCACTGGGTTCCAATCTACAAGCACCATACTAGATAAGATCCTATTCCTAATTGTTGTTGATAGGTTGGTCACACGAGACGAAAAAGCTTAAGATTTCGGGCTCAGCAGGCTTCTCTCGTTTCTACTGAACATCTTGGAAAGGCTCATGAACCCTGTAAAGGAACAGAATTCTGTAGAACCAATTATTAAGGACTCAGCATGCCTACTGCCTATAGTTGTTGTGACATACAAGCACAAGAAAGATATGGTGGTCAAATCATATCTCAAACAGCTGAGTTATTGTCTTCTTTGTGACAGAACTGTAAACTTAAATTTTGAAAATTTCTTTCATTCTCTGTTAAATAAGTAACGGAAACTACTAATAAATTCTTTATAAACATGGTAATTGTTTTCTTAATGCGTCGAAAAATGACTATTGTTCAAACCCTATTATTTTGATATATTTCAAAGCATACACAAGTCTATACAAATATGGTGTATTCTTACAGATGTGAAGCTTATAACACAAGTAAGGATGGGCTGTGGTCGGGCGAAAACGAATCACAAAGCAATTCAAAATATATTAAAATATCTAGGAAAATATAGAGTAAGCAAGTAGAGAAGTAAAATAAGTAGAAGACTAAAAAAATGTCGGGAAAAAAAGTAAGAACGTAAGCAGAAGGGAATGGCTTCTATCCACCTAATTTCTTTAAGACATTTTATTTATCTTGTAAAAATTTACTTTTAAGGTTTATGCAATTTATGAAAATTAATACAGTTATCATTTGAAAGCTTAAGATGATTATGTGAAGATTTTATCTCTTTCATAACATTTCATACATTAAAGTTTTTGCTACGGAAAGTAATAGTGTTGTCATGTATGTATATGTTATACAGTATACATCTTAAGGGGTTAGGGGTAGTCAGAATTAAAAAAAAATGTATTTTTGTTTTTGCATTTTCGTTAAGTGCAATATCTTAAAAATATTCTCTAAAAATTTCACGTTGCTCCGATAATTAGTTATTGAGTTATTCGACAAATAACAAAGAGAGCTCCGGCACTTCAAAGCGCTAGTGTAAAACTTTAAACGCGTTTTTCTCAAAACTATGTTTTTTGAACTGGTGACAACTGTAACTCGAGAACCGCTCACTAGATTTTAATGAAACTTATACAGCTTTTAGAATACATAATAAACTCGGGCCTGATCGAAAGATTTTTATTTTTTCGAAAATTTCGATTTTTTAAGACCAATTAACTGTTGATTTTGTCGCAAAAAAATTTCCTGAGGCCGGCATTTTGTTAATTTTTAAGTAAAAATAAAATCCTTCGATCAGGCCTGGGATTATCTATTAATAAAACAAATTTTTTTGGTCTGATTGTTTTTAGATTATTCTCCAAGGACTTATGCTTGTCACCGCAAGTACCTTTTTTTGGAATAGGGTCAACACAAACAACTACAACTGTGGAAATTGACTTTTTTTTTGAAATTTTCGTGACTTCAAGTCAGCACATTCTACAATAATGCCATATTACTACTTTTGTAAAATAACACGATTTAATAGCAAAAAAAAAATACTGAAAATTCTGATTTTTTCGTGCCTCTGATTACCCCTAATCCCTTAAGGAAGCAATCGCCCAGAAGCGAGAAGTTTTGTTACATCAGAAGAACACGCGTCAACGCCACACACATCGATAGTGATTCGCCAAGTATCCAAATGACTTAGATAACGAGACGAATTGAATTTTCGAGATCTGGTGGTCCGTCTATCATAATGAAAACGCGCATCTAAACCTCTTACGTTATTTATCCGTTGAACGAGAAAAACACTTTCAAAATCAATGCTATTAGATAAACTTTATTCATATTAGACATTATATGACACAGTCCCAATGATTTCGAAGAAGATAAAAAACAGGTATGACTTAAATGTATAGTATAATAAATATCAACAGCCGAAGTGAACATACATATGTATACATTATAAAATGATTTTTTTCTATATGCAGGTATTAATATATACTATATGTTTATATATGTATATACATTTATAGTAAGTACTTAGAAATTGTAGATTAGCGATAGATGTACAGCCAGTATTGTATTAATTAAGATTAATTACTTCCTCCTGAACAATAATTCTTGCAAAGTATAAAATGCACAGACCTTAACAGGCGTGATGATAAAAAATTTACGAACGTGTGTATATGTATGCGGGTACAAATATTGACACAGTTATCTAAGCAATGCTGAGTGAAACATGGGTTCTAGCATAAATATTTGTTTTAACACTTTGCTCTCATAGAAACATACATATATATTTATAAAATGAGTCAATCTGTGTATGTATGTATGTTTTTATGGGGGATTTTTATAAAAATGTATGTACGTACATATATAAGATTTTATCAGTAGCTTATACTTAACTAAGAAATGCGTAAGCGTGTTAGAAAAACAGATATGCATTGGTACTTTTAATTAAGACTCCTTAAAAAGATTCACAGCTTAATACGGTATCCGTCACAAATTCGGCTTAAACGAGGAATTATATTCTATTCAACTTAAATAATTTATTTTTAAGTTACTGTTAAGTACTTCTTTAAAAAATAATTGCGCAATAATACATATTATTCAAAGCATTGCCCATCTGGTGCTCTCTAGAAATTTGTGGATTCCGTCCTTAAAGAACAGCACCGACAGGCCAAGAATGAATCAACTCACTTTTTGATACCCTGTTCTGACGTCAGCCGTATTTCAGTGTGAGCATTCTATTTCGACCAGAACAATGGGTAGTCAGAAGAAGCAAGATCTGAGCTATACTGCGGGCGAGGCAATACTTCTCAGCCGTTGTTTTCCAAATAATGTTTACGCCTTGATTATTATTTAGAATAACAATCCAGTTACACTATGCCTTTGTTTTTAGTAACAAACTATTTTGCAGCCTTTACACATGCCTATGTGTACAAGTAACGTACATAAATAATAATATCGTAATTTCTATTGGTGTCATCACTGATTTTATTATATGTAAGAAGTCCAACAATGTTTCATTCGAGAACCGACTACATAAAATTCAGAGTTATTTTTGTTCACAACACGAGACTAAAGAAATTGGAATTGCTAACTTTCTAGTAGTCAATGTATGTCATCGATTCGCCGTTAGTGTCTTTAATACCATTTAGCTTTGTTTATGCATATTTTACAGTTTAACTATTGCGAATGGTTCAAATGATAAATGAAAGTAAAAATTCTTTTTATTGTATTTCTCCACTAAGAAAGAATCATTACACTATTTCGCATGCGCCAGAAGAGATGTTAGCGCAGGTTGCAAATGGTGCCAGTTTGTTTGAGCCCCTCTATTCTATTTTCGCTACTCTCCAACATTTGGCGAATCGAAGACAGCTATTATAATCTCTTTGTGAAAGTATATTAAATTTACTATTAAATTTAAACTATGTTAATTCAATAGTTTAGAAATTATATGCCTTTAATTAAGAGGTTTTGTTATACGTAGAATAGAAAATTTGAAGAGGAACACACTTATAAGGACTAATATTCATACTGCACTATGCATAATCAACTTAGATTATAAATATTCTTATGTATATTATGTATATATATTTTTTTATTTTTTATAAACGTTTGTAACACATCTTTAAAGAGTTTTTTTATACAAATATATATGTATCTTTTATTGTTTGCACTTTATAACATTTGACGTTTATTTAACTTCATTATAATTTTGTTTTAATATGCCTTAAAATGTAACATTAGAAACTACTTTACAAAAAACTTTCAAAAATAATCAGCTGCACGAAAGAAAACTCTCTTAAATACTGATAAATTAACTGAGGATGGATATACTCGTACATAGTTCATTAAATAATTTTTAAATCTCATGTCACACTTATACCAAATATAGTAACTTTCATAACCTCTCCAGATATAAGTTCTTTAAATAAAATTTGGTTATTTAAATGAAATGAAGTACCAACGTAGATGTATTTCTAAAATTTTTTTGAGAGTGCGACAAGTCAGTGGACTATGTTGATAAACTACCTATAGCTGGCCTATTGAAATCTAGCGGCAAATCGCCTTCTCTGGTTGGAGCATAAGCTCGTGTCAGTTTTGCCTTGTCATTCAACTTTCTATTTTTGATTTGAAATAATTCTTCGATAACTGTAAAAATCACCATTTAAATACCTCAGTAGTAAATGTAATATGAATTCATGAGTGGGCGGTTTACTTGAAGAAGGCGCAGGCGAAGACTGTACAAAAATATAACAAAATTTTTTTGAAATTCTGCGGAATAAACACATGTAAATATTACGAGGAATGTCGTACTTTCTATCCTGACTTATTGTGAAAATAAAGAATTTTAGTCATTTTACTTAAGTTATAAATGAGTTGCACTTTTGTGTGCGTTATTCGTCTGCAAAAAATTTTAATTCCTCATCCATTTTTATTTAATATAACTTTCTCACTAGTTTTCTTGTGAGAGATTTTTCTGAAACCTACGTAGCTCCTTCGTCAGCCACATTTGTACCTCATTCGATGGTGACGACGTTGGTTTACTCTTGCGCATTCTGAATGCATTGGATCCGCCGTTTTGCAGTAGTGGAACTTCGTCGGCGAATGCTTCATCGTCCTCACGGAATTTATTGTCGTCATAACGGTCGCGCTCACCAAATTGAAGATCCATGGGGTTTTGTTCCCGTATTAAGGGTGTTGCTACCAATGTTTCTTGTGCCTGTCGCAGTGGAAGTTGCTTCGTGTTCCCGGCTGCGGACGTAATCTCATTCACATTCGATTTCATTTCGCGTTTTTGTCATTCATGATACAAAATACCGGTGTAGCTGTTCATCGACAATGGCAGATGCGTATCCACAGACTTTTGGCGCTTCGTCATCGATAACGCACTTAGATGCTGTGTTGGATGTGTCTGAGGTGCAACGCCAGCGGTTGCTGTTGCATTGAATGCATTCATGTGGAAGTGTGAATGAGCACCAGTCAATTTGACGAGTGGAATGCGATAGACACGCAATGGCTTCATACGATCTGGGGAACGAGAGCAACCATCAGTGAGATTAGGTGAATTTGCACCACCACTACCACTGCTTGTTACACTATTGAAGATATTTCGATACTTAGAAGTTCGCCTGGTGGGCGACATGGGCGATTGTTGGCTGCCCTTACTGCTATTACTATTACTGCTGCCGCTGTTATTGTTTCGCGGCGAATTGGGCGGTACACCATGTGGTATCAGTTGCTGTTGCTGTGAATGTTCACCAACAATTAAAGTGCTGCGTAATCCACTAAAACGGTTATCTGTGTCGCCACAAGAGTTACTTTTAGCTATAACCGGCTTATCTTCGTACACATTGTGGGTTTTCTGGAGCGAACGTGCTCGATGTATGTGTGGTAATGATCCACTGGCATTCGGTATCTCTAGCAAATTTGTTAGTTCATGTTCTGGATTTATCGGCAAGTCTTTGGGAGTTGAGCAAAGCAGTTCACCCTGGGAGAGTTCTTCGTTAGAAGATGCTTCGCTCGGCGTGGTGGCCAAGCGGCGTTCCGATGCTGAAAATTCATTTATATGCAAACCTTTAATATGAAGATCTTTAGACATAAATTCTGGGGCCGTTGTAACAAAAAATATGTCTCGCTTAGAGGTTATCAACTGTAATTCTGGCATTATTGCTGTGTGCACTAAGTTACCGTTCACCAATAGCCGAATTTCCATTGAGTCGGATGTGAAACCAAGTATATATGGAAAAGCACACACAACTGCGGTCGGTGATGTGTTCCAGTGGAAGTCAAAGTTATTTTTTGTGTCAGACCGATCGGTTAACTTTTGAAAGTGGCATGTGTCTGTGGGGCAGGAGAAATTTGTTAATAGACGAAAAAAGGTCAAAAATTGCGCTAATTTTATGGTGATAAGATAAGATACATAATTTAGAAAGATGCATATACGATTTACTGAAAAATGTGTATGTGTATGTATGAAAATTGAATACGAAACTTACGATTATAGCACAACAGTAATTCTGTTTCCATGCCATCACAGAGTTCAATGGCCGCCGTCAATTGTGCTTGATTTCTCTTCGCCGATTCCAAATCATAAAGTCTATTGGCTGTTCCCGTTTGATCACAGACAATTTCGTAATGGTATCTAAAAGCAGCAATTAGTAAACAAATACTCAGTACATGTAGTTATACAAATAATTTTTATAAAAAATCACACTGCTACTGTCATTATCAAATTACCCACCCTATGTTCATCAGATACTCACTTGTAGCCAACGCAAATTAGTCCACCCGCGTTTGTGTTCGTCGGTCCCTCCAGTGGCGTTATTATGCTTGGCGACTCACACAGCGTGATTTCTTTTTGATAAATGAAACCTTCCACAGTTTCTGTGTCATTTTCCGGACACCATGACGCCCAAGCGGCTGAGTGTTTCCATTGGAATAACTGTAGTTTGCGGTTGACTGCCACCATCAACCTCAAATGGCCGCCACTAATACGTGAACTCGCAAACAAATGGCATCCGCGTGTGCGTTCGATACGGCGTTCCTTCACCTCGGCACGACTGCGGCAACGCAAAGTTTCCTCGCCATTTCTGGGCAGAAATTCACGCAAACGAAAGACATGAATGCGATGAGCGTCACGATTAGTTAGTGAACCGCCACGTATTAAGACAATTCCATGGTCTTCCAGCACGCTCAGTTGCCGCACTTGAAATGTCTTGTCGAATATTAACTGATGCGATTGATCCTCTGCAAAAAGTTGCAAATGCAAAAATGAGAACATTTTTATCAATTTACCAACGGATTTCAATAAAAGTGGAATATGTATAATAAAAATTTATTCTAAAGGGATATGAATATTAAAACCTAAGTATATGTATAACTATATAGTATGTATATGTATGTATATAGGGGTCTACCATTAAGAACGATGTGATGTTAGAATGGAATATAACACTCTAAATTTGCTCAAAATTATTGCTTTCGTTGTTTTGTTTTTTATTATGCAATAATTTTATGTCATTTATGATTTAAATAAAATGTCGGCTCCGTTTGTATATCTCCACCCACTTACGACAATTTTCGATGACCCGGTGAAGCATTTCAGCACGGCTATAGTGATCTGAAAATTGTTGTCGAGCTCCTCGAGAGCTAATTTGGCGTAATTTATAAAAAAAGTATTTTTGTTTGCACTAATTGTTCAAACTAATTTTATTAGATGGTGAAAACTAAAAAATATCTCTTTAATTTTTTTAAATAACAATTTTTTCCCTTTTCCTAACATGAAAACTTTAAAAATTATACATGCAATTAATCTCGGAATGATTTACCGTTATATTTCTAACGAAAAGTGTTTGCTTCTCTTTGTTACAAGTTCACTGTAGCTTCCAATTTATGTTTAGTAGTTTGTAATTAATTTTCAGTGCAGTGTTAAATGCCGAAAACTTCTGAAATTTCTATAGACATGCGAAAAATTGTGCTTGTTTTGAAGTCAAAAACAAATCTCTTAGGGAAATCGCGGAAATTGTCGAATGCTACCGTTTAAACTATAATTAACAAGTAAGAAAGGGCTAAGTTTGGAGACAACCGAACATTATTATGCAACTTGCAAGAATCAAAGGAAATACCTTAAGATGTAAAACGTCAAGCAGAGGATGGAAATCTAAGCAATTTTATATATTCATATACTATATAAAACTCATGCACAGACCGACTAATTCGACATAAGATTGTTAGAATTCGACCAGATTTTATATATTAAACAAAATTTTCCTAGGCTTTAATAAGGTACCTCGCATATAATCACAAAACATATTGAGCAAAGTCAGCCGGATGTTCGAAATCCTGGCAATAGTTGTATTGGGGCTGGGTCAAATTTTTGCTCTATTTTTGCTGAAACGATACATTATTGAGATAACATACATAAAGGCTGATATACTCGGTCACCCGAAAGTTCGAAAACTTTTATATTTCGTATATGAGGGCTGAGGGAAATATTGGACCGATTCAACCCATTTCTGAAATAAAATTATAAGGGAAGGATTATCCCTTAATTTGAATTACATATCTCATATATTGACTGACATTTTTGATCAAGAGTCAACCATAGGTAACGGGGTATAAATATTCGGTACCCAGAGGTTTGCTCATTTTTTGTTGGACATAAACAATTTTTGATAAGGTGGCACACACTGAAGACGTTATTCGTGCAAAGTTTTATCAGTTTACTGGAAACTGAACGAAACAAGTGGAATTTCGTCCATCTTTACACTGTGAGATAAGAATATAAGAAGAACGTATGGGATTTCACCAAAAAATGCCGCGTCCATCAACCAATTTTCCCGGTTCCCATAAAGCTCTCTTTTTCCAGCCCACAAATCAAGAAGTAATTAATACAGCGGAATAAAATTTTGCAGTAATAGTTCCCTTAAAGTATGGCACGTTTTGAGCCAATATTTGATTTATCTCAATGAAAATTACAGAGCGTGTTTTCCTCATAACCCTCAGCCTCTTTATAGCCATTACCAGAATTTTCCAAATCTTTGCTGCAAATTATTGGTGATTGTATGTATGTGAGGCACTTTCATTTTTCTAATAAATCTTATGCCGAATTTGTCGGCCAGTGTATGAGTTATATGTAGTATACATATGTATGTATATATACAATTTTATATATTCCGATCCCCTGGTTGACGTTTTACATCTGAAGGTATTTCCATGGCTTTAATTCTTGCGAGTAGTAAGAGTATAAAATGTTCGGTTGTACCCGAACTTAGTCTTTCCTTACTTGTATTTAACTTGTATTTTATACGTATGTATACCTTTGTGAATCCGCTTTTACATAAAATATCCAATAATTTATAATTTAATTTACTGTGTAAATATTCTTTTATTTTTGTTCTCTCAAAACAAAATAATTTGTACCATAAACAAAAATATTGCTTTTTACTATTTGCTGAATTCAAATTGAAGAAATCTACATACATATTTTCCGTGTAGATCTCATCAAGAGAGGGTGATCATACCACAATCTGCACCAAACGGTAAAATTTCGGGGATGCAATTGCGTTTACTGAACGATGCGATTATTTGACTCACCCCTTTAGCGACAATTTTGTTTGTTGATGAACCATAAAAGAAGAGAATGAGCCTCATCTGAGAAGATGGTTTTTCGAAGAAAGTGGTCGGTGGTTTCCATCGTTTCTAGCGTTCAATGGGCAAAACTACGGCGCTTCAAATGGTCAGTCGACTTCAGTTCTTGTGTAAACACAATCTTATACGGACGCAGACCCAAATCCAACTATGTTCCAATTCACCATGTTGTCAAAAGATCCAACTGTGTAGAACAACGTTGAACAGGCTACACTATCGCTGAGATTATAATCATTTTCGAATTTCGCAATTATGCGGTTAATAGCTCGCTGAAGAGGCCGCGTTTTGCGCAAGGAGCTTTTGTAGTAGCCACCGCAAAACAAAAATTTGCACAATAGTCTTGTACTATTTTCAAGCTTTATACTAAAGTGCAATGTAACGTGATAAAATGGCGAACCGTATTGAACGCACTCATAGAATTATATACAAATGCATAAACTAACATAGCTGTCGACAGCTGTCCAAATAACATCCTCCCTATTAGTAGGTACTGTACATAATGTATTGGAAGTATGCCTAATATTCTTTCTGTTTCAAGTAACGATAAGGTCTTGTTAGTTAAATGTTTTGAATAAAGCTTAGATAGCCACAAATAAGAACACTCCAACAACCAATCACCAACAATTGCAAATGATTAGGTCCTACTTCTACGTCTTGTCATGTGTTAATTAATGATCATTTATTTTACCTTTCATCAAATATGTTCCATCATCAGTGGCAATAAATAAGCTTTCATCGTTGGAACCGAATGAGTCGCCAGCCAGTGTTCCTCGATGCAAAAATGTTGGATAAAAACAGTGTGGTTCCCACGGTGGATTGCGAAATATTGTGCAGGGGCTAGCGGAGGCAATACTGGTCGGCGCATCACCTCGCACGATAGCCTCTAGTTTCAGTGCCTGACCGATACGTACGAACTCTATTTGCCGCGCGTCCTCTTTCAATTTTGATGTCCGTGGCACATCGTAAAGTACTTCAGAGAATGCGCGTCTATTTAGCATATTCTGTAAGGAAAATTATGAGTTATATAGTTCTATGTATATATGACAAATTATTCTGTTTTCCTTTATCGACCTGACAATTTGAGAATTAAACGATCTAGTCAAGCAAACTTCTGAGACTTTTAATAAAGATGTCAATGTTTGTATATAAAATACGATTTTATGTTAATTATTAGCTCATTAACTTCGACCATAACAATTTGAAATATAGTATTTCTTAGCACAGAAAGAATGGCACACTTTTTTTCCTAATTCATCATAGTCTCAAACCCCAAAATATGATAATCTAAATCCTGGATATTTCAAACAATTGAGGTTATAAAATCTCCAAAGTCCGCTGAGCAGCAGACCAATAAATATTGGCAATAGTGTCATAAATATACAAATATTTGTATTTAAATAACGTTTTGCCGTCTAAACATTGTATTACGGCAAATAAATTTAGATTTCGTAGGTATTGTATACCTGTAAGTACAACTTACCAGTTTACCATCACCCATATAGTCATCGTATAAGTCTTTTATTAACATATCCAAAGTTCTTTCTCTTTTTTGTGAAAATATTGGTGTTTGAAAAGTGGCTTTTTCCGCGTTTATCATTTTTACAAGCAGAAACTCCCGAAACATTGAAATGTCCTGTTCGAAAGAGAAATAATGGTGCAAAAAATTATTATATCTTCAATGGCTTGATGAGTTATAATTCATCTGGCATTAATGCAAAGTCTAATGTACACTACTAGTGTAATTAAAAATACCAAACATATTTTATTATTATAATTATTTTTTATATGTGTATATAGCGTTAACATCTACATATATTCAAAGTAAACTATGAAGTTAGAGGGATGTGAATTTCGAACGTTCAGGAATAATTTGGTATCCGAAAGAGGAGAATTTTAAAACTCAAATATTTAAAAAAAGTTTAACAATATCCAGTGAGCATCAGATATGATAAATAAAGTTTGGCAAAAATAAACATACATATTTCAAAACCAAAAGCAAGGATGTGGTGTCCAGTGGGTAGCTGTAAGCAAAATTATCATAACTTGGAAATAAATAGTAAAAGCAAAGAGAAAAAATTAAAATTTTAAGTTCTGCACAATCAAAACGTTAAGAAAACGAAGGAAATTATGGTTACAGTACAAGTTTAATACAATAAAGTAAAAAATTATAATGTGAATAAACAAGAAAGGAAGGGCCAAGTGCAGGTGCAACCGAGCATTCTATACTCTTGAAACTTATTAAACGTTACCCAGATGAATATAACTCATATATTGACAGACATATGCGACATAAAACTTGTTAGAAAAGCGAATTTGTGATATTTATTATTATGAAGCTGGGGTAATATCGACCCGTTTACATATGTATACTAATAATATGTCCTCAGGGTTTGATTAATGTACCTCACATATAATCACCATTCATATGGTGTTAAGTCAGCCTGATGTACTAAAATCCTAATACTTGTTATATATACATACATAGATCAAGGTTTCGCTCAATTTTATCCATTTTAGGCACAATTGAGATAACTCACATGCTGGCCGATAAATGAGGTATAAAGTCTCCTGGAAGTTTGATATTTTTGTATTAGGTATATGGAAGCTAAGGGAAGTATTGACCGGATTCAACCATCCCTGAACTTCCATCACATAAGTATCTTACACATTGACCGATATTTGCGGTAAAAAGTCAACTAAAGGTACTTGGGGTACATGCGATCGCAGAAAAATGCTATGTATCGAATTTGGTTGAAATGGAGCAAGTCCCGAGATTTGTGATTACACCCACAGAAGGGCGATGCCACGCCTATTGTCCAATTTCGACTCCGGCTCCTTTAAAGCCCTATAATGCCACCGCAGGACTAAAACTAATGTTTTCGCTAACCCGGACAGATAAGTAAAATCGCATAACCTCGTCCAAGCGGCCGTAGAAAATATTGGGCTGCTAGTTCCACTGTAGGATACCTATTTGGACATGCTTCTTTAATTTGTTGATGATTTTTTTGTGTTAATTTTTTTTTAAATATCACATTTTGCATATCAAATTAGTATGAATGTACATATATACATTTACATTTACATTTTATCTGTCCCATCTTATAAAAAAATAACAAAATAATTTTTGGAACACTAACCGTAAATTCCGGTGGATTTGGAAGGGTCGGACCAAACGGCGGCACGTTTTCATCGCAAAATACTGCTAAACGGTAGGCATTGTTGAGTTTGGTAATCACCGCAAATATATCTGTGAAAGTGATTACCATAATTAATACCTGAATTAGTATTAAATAATATATATTTTATTTTTAAGCTAGGCAATGGAGGTAGTTACCATGTGTACCACATTGCAGATACAAAAAATTCTCATATGCATCTTATTTTTAGAAACAATTTTAATTCTACGTAATTTTATGCCTCTGTGCTTACGTGTAAATTGACTCTTGATCCATGTGGGATCAAACGCTGTCGGCAGTATAAATTCGCTGTTATCTTTCGCCTTTCCCTCCATTTGCTCTGTATTCGTTTTGTCTGCGGTTGGCTGATCAATGAAAATGATGTTTACAATGTCATTGCCAATATGCCGCTTCCGTTCCACCTGTGAGTAAACATATTTTAATTGTTGTGCGTAAATAACCAAATAAGATCTTTTGAACGTTTAATACGGAAGTTTCAATTATTTCATATGCACCTGTTGCCGATTATCGTGGGAATATGGTAGGAGCGTTGAGACGTGAAACATTATTTCGTGGCCTTCATATAGCGTATAGACAGAATATTTGCCTGTCATATCGCCTGTTTTGTTTACATAAGAAAATACGAGAATAATAAAAATTAGAATATATTATGGTATTAGTATAATATTATTTTCAGTGGCGTAGCTACAACTTCGGGCGCCCTGGGCCAAGGATGTTCTGCCGCCCCCTTTATCTACCTAACTACAAGTTTTGGTTTTCTTTGTGATTTTGAACAAACTGTAGAACTAATCAGAGACTCATACAATGACAAACTCGTCAAAATTAAAGAAAAATGCCTGCAACCGAATCCTATCCAGATGACTTGGATAACGAAGATTTATACAGTGACATCCAAGACGTCCTACTTTTATTAAAGAGAGCGAAGAAGAACGAAGAACAAATTGGATTTTCGCCAGAAAAAGTTTTATTATACATTTCTTCAATGGGACTGGAAGCCTACAAGACGTAAGCGACAACTTTAAGAATACTGCTCACTATACCTGTATCAGTTGCATCTTGTGAAAGATCTTTTAGCAAACTTAAATTTATCAAATCTTACTTGAGATCGACCATGAGTAGACTGTCCAATCATGTGAATCTCTCAACAGAATGTGAAACTGCGTCAACTTTAAATTATAATGATATGATATGTGATTTTGTAGCGATCAAAGCTAGAAAAGTGCATCTTAAAGTTCTATCACTATTTTTAAGAAAGATATAAGCCAAAAGATGTAAGACAAATTCAAGGACTGAGGAGTATTCGAGTAAAAATTAATACTTTTCATTGTTATTCAGATTATTACATTGTGAGTGTATCTTTTATCTTTTATAATAGATTTTGTAAAAAAAATTGTTGAAGTATTTTTCTGAATATTAAAAAACAGCGAAGATCGTTTTGCCGTCCCACGACGTTGCGCCCGGGGCGACGGCCCCCTAGCTATGCCACTGATTATTTTATATTTATATTTTTATATAGTATCTTATTAACTATTTTCTGATTTTGTTTATTTCTCATTTTTATTGGGTGTACGTATTTTTAGTATTAAATTCCCCCATTTCGAATCATGTTCTTATGGGATAAAATGAGAGATCCATATATAATTACCTAGGTGTTCATATTTTTTGCTTGAAATTTCTATTTTCGAAGGCTTTTTTCATTATGTCGCTAAAGGAAATGTGCCTTTCAAGAATTGTTTTTCATTATGAAAGTTTTGTGGTGCTATGAATTACGTTTTGTCTTACATTATTTAAAGACAACAAAATGATAGATTATGTTTAATGTCTGCTAGTTTTTCCGTTTCCTTACTATTATTTCGGTCTTTGTAATGCGTTGTAGGTGTTCGGTTCCCCAATAAAAAAGATAAACATAAAACTATGTATGGTAAAGTACACTATTTAAAAAATTTAAAAATCTTCTTTTATTTAAAACAAAATCCATTTAAAAGATTTTCTCTATCACAAATAAATTGTTTGATAGTAGTATGGATTTTTGCTTTTTCTGCCGGTGAAACATTAAAAACTGTAAATAATTAATAGCACTACTATTTCTCAATTACTCTTCTATTGAATTTATTTCTCTAAAATACTCGAAAATTCAAAATAATTGTGTCTTTAATTTTGACAAGACATTTCGAAATTTTGTGCGCAAGAAGAATTGTCAAGAAATCATTGATGGTTCTAAGTTCAGTTGACCAGAAAAATACGGATCATATGTAACTATGAGACCAGTTCAGTAGACTGAACACGCAACTTTTTCACACAGAAATCTTTTAAATTCATACGTTTACCGCTCGCAACACGAAACTAAATTTTTCTTGCGGTTCGTTCAATATCTATGCATGTATGTGTAATTTCATTGTCATCATATTTTCTAATATTTTATAAACGAAGCTTTGTTGTTTTGTAAAATTTGGAATGCGTAATTACAGAAAGTATAATAGTATATCAATTTTCAATAATTATATAAGTCATGAAATTTATTCAGAGGAAATACCTTTCACATCTAATCCGCCGCGGAAGCGATCCCAACTTTTAAGACGTATGCGTTCCCCAAGTATATGCAGAAAATTCTCGAAATCTTTACTTGCATCTTCTGTCAAAAATAAACACATGTGAGATATAATGGTAAAAATTCAATATATGTACATTTTTAATATATGTAAATATACATAGCTAGATAATATATTGACAACTGTAAGATGTTCAATGAATTAACCTAAAACTTCTGCTCGTTTTGTATATCATACTTTTTATTTGTGTAAATTGGGTAATACCTGATTTACACAATACTTGCTATATATAACTAGATAAGTATAAATAACACTTTGCTATTTTCCATGAAGTCAGAATAATATACATACTACATATATTTTTATTATGCTCACGCAACCATTGCAATTAGTGTATTAGTTTTGTTCATTTTGTAATTTGTATCATCTATTTGAGATTACTATGGAGTTATAAAAGGCATATCAACATTTTTACGATGTCGAGACGAACGTTGAAATTCTTCACAAAACTCGACGCTCTGAGGAGGTTGAAGGCATATGAGTAAACCATTGCTATGCCCAAAAAATGCTGTTAATTGGATATGATAGTGATATTGCTAAGTCCCATATTAGATATTAAACCAAAAGTTGGTACAAAGGATCATAATGCGGACAGTCATCTCTGGCTTAAACCTAAGTATTTAAAAAGTGGGATTAGTTGCTCACCTAATGGGCTAAAATTTAATGAAAACAATTTCCATAATCTAATTAAAAAAGTCTACTCCCCATATAAAACAATATTGAGTTGTATGAAATTGTCTCACTTAACAATATAGAACTCAAGAAAAAACGAAGATGTCGGTTTAACTTTGTAATATGCATTGTTGCATATTAAGAGCCTAAATGTGTGTGATGTGCCTGAATAAATTCAGATTTTTTTCTGTACCCTGGGGATACAGCGTGATTTACTGGTGAATATAGATGCCATTGGTCCACGAATAACTTTGAATCGAAAAAATAAGGGTCAAATTGTGACTTATCTTAATGAATCGCTCTTAGTTCAGTTCAATGTCAAATATAAATGAAAACCAATTAGGGCTAGCCCCAATATACCAGATATAGTGACTCTCAACGTCCTACTTGACTATATACCGTGCATCAAATACGTGATATTTTAGTGGTATTAAGTGTACATTTTTCATATACATGCATATGTTTATGACTACATATGTACATATGGCTAGCGTTAAAACTAAAAGCCTTTAGTCTCATATACTTATATACATACATATGTAACATAATGATTCCTACTTTTACGACTGACTTTTCTCTCTTATATCCAATTTGTAAAATTTCATTTAATTCGCTGAATTTATACGGCGTATATTGTATTTCAATAGGAGATTAAATGAAATTTCGCGAGAATGTTTTGATTAGTAGTATTATGTCATTCGATAGTAAAAATTTTGGCTATTGGTATCTTTTTACCTTTCCCCAACACAATTATTAGTAGTATAGTGATTTGTGTAAGTAAGATTGATTTTAATATGTCTACATAAATATCCCTGACATGAAACAAAATTTAGTAATGAATCTTAGCGAGTATATGACCTATAGTAAAAGTTATAATCACACCAAAAATAGTTCTCAAATTAACGCTTTTGTGAACTAAAAAACTTTTAAGTCTTATGCAATATAACGTTTTTTAATTTAAAGATTTGCAATGACCAGGTCTTTGCAAATTGAGAGAGCATAAAATATTCAGTTAGTCCCGAAATTAGTTTTTCCTCACTTGTTATTACTTACGATTGCTTAGCATTTCGTCATCACAAACTTGACCAGGTTTCATGTATACCACACCGAATTTGAAGTTCACTGAACCCTCTTGCTCTTCAAGTAGTAGCAAGTCCTTTTGTATGTCGGCTGTAAAAATCTCTTTGGGATTTTTAGCTGATGCCTCCATACCAGTAAAATGTGACAATATTTGTTTCACAGTTAGCTTTTGATTAGATTGAAAGGGTAGCGCAATTTTCTGTGTACCCTAAAAGTAAAGCAATCAAACTTGATGCATATACATATACTATATATACATAGTTATAGTCGAATAGATAAATAGAGCTTAATATATTTCAGAAAATAGATCTACAAACAGAGTCACGGTTAAAAATGTTTTAATTAAAGTTTATAAAGAGAGTTTGAAACAGGAAGAAACAAAGAACTTTCATTCCCTAATTTTTAACCATATACTTAGTGGATGGTCTAATAATTATTATAAATAAAAATATCTTTCTACCATTTTAGTCAAAGGATTTTTATATAATGTTTTCCAATAGGAATGATATTATCAATAAGTTTTGTTTCGGTCGTAATGTGTCATAATCTGTTATATATTTATTATCCAAATAATCGTTCTCCAGATACAACTTTTCGTGCCCTTTGCCATTTTATGGGCGTAATAATCGTCCACCCGTGCTCGCTATTCCTCGAATTGTTGAAAATTTCTAGCGTACATTACATGATGTTCAAGTGTCAATAATACAAAGAACTGCTCGAAGTAAGGAAAATATTGCCACCATTCAGTGTTGCCGAAAATTGAAATTTGTCGATTCCAAGACGTTCTCAAGAATTTGGACTGTTTCAAACTACAATTTGTCGAACTTTGAAAAAAAAATATGGACATATAAAATTGTTCTCACTCAAGAACTGAAGCCATTGGACCACCGTTAACTTCGTGAATTGGTGATATTGCCTTGGAACAACTTGAAAAAGGCAATGATTTTTTAAGTAAAATACTTTTTTACGATGAGGCTAACTTTCATCTGAATGGTGTGGTAAATAAACAAAACTGTCGATTCTAGTGCGAAGAAAATCCAAAAATTATTTACGAACAAGCATTACGTTCACCCAAATTGACAGTTTGGTGTGAGGTTTGGTCTGGTAGAATTATCGGTCCGTATTTTTCTCAAAGTGAAGCTTTTGACACCGTTATTGTCAATGGAGAGCGGTACTGATCGATGATAATCAACTTTTTATGACCGCAATTAGAAGTTGATCTTGACAACGTTTGGTTCCAACAAGACGGCGTACGTGCTCGGATTTATTGCGAGACAAGTTTGGAGATTCGTTTATTTCGAGAAATTGTGACATTGAATGTCCTCCAAGAACTACTTTAGGTATTGTTCTTTGAAGTCATTGGTCTTTAGCAATAAACCAAATTTTCTTCAAGCTTTAGAAGTCGTTATTGAGTGTGCTATTCAGTTATACGACTTGATTTAGTGGAAAAAGTACTCGAAAATTGCGTTCATCGAATTCTTTCGTGGTTGTATCGATTGTATTACTCATTGTATCGATTGTACTCTACAATGAATAATATAACATTTGAATTTCCTCAACAATTAGTGTGTTCTTTGTTTTTAAGAAGTCATATAACTCTTATTGGAAAACTACGTATATAAGTGTATTAGGTTTCTAAAGTATCAACAATGCTCATACACAGTTTTAATATATGAATTGCGGAGTTTCAATTTCGTTTTGAATGCATTTTCTGTTTACATTATATTATCATTCATATTCATACATTTTACTAGTATCTGAGTACATTATTAAGCCATCACATGCAAAAAGTTTCGGTTTGAATTCAATAATAGAATGAAAATATGCACCTTCAACTTGCTGATTACAAATGTTATGGATACAACTAATATTAAATTTATATTCATTTGGCTTCAACCAAGTTAAATATATTTAATTTAGATCAGATATGGTGGTTTGTGTGACTTAATTAATGCTTTTAAGAGCTTAACTTTATTTGTAACATAACAGCTTACCTGTTTCCGAAATAATATTGCCCGATACATTGGTGCACCCTGATGGCCCGAGTCTTGTGACACAACCGAAAGAAAGTAGGGATTCTTTTCCGTATCCATACCGACATAATTTTGGTGAACTGTAACCAAAACACAATAAATGTTTATGACGAAAGCAGAAAATTAAAAATTTTAACTTTCTTACATAAGTCCTTACATAAGTCAATAAATAACATAAAATGCTCGATTGCATCCGAACATAGCGCTTCCTTACTTGTTTAATATAAGACTATCCCGTTCACTTAAGGAACTTCCTAGCCTTTGATCTTTTCAGTTTCAGTTAGTTCATCCCTTCTTGTTGTAAAAAGCTTTATTTTATTCAGGACTTTCTAGATTTAATCCGGTCATTTGGTAGCCTATGCTGATGTGTCAACGTAACTGTTGGTGAGTGATTGGTTGAATATTCACTCCTTTTTGGTCTTTCGTGACATTTACTGTCCACATACGTTCAAATAACGCAGATAAACAGAGTACAAAAGGCGACTGAAGGAATAGAAAATAGCAGAACGAATTCAACAAATGTAAAATGAAAGCTAAAATGCCAAACGCTGAAGCTTATATTTTATCAAAAAAAAAAAAAAAACACTTCAAATGGTAAAACCTGTGCTTCGGTAAAGAAATAGGACATATCAAACTGCTTGAATCAAACGTACAAACGCACAACTTTCGGAACAAAAATTTATTGTCTAACATTTTTGTAGAATTTAATGAGAGTTTAATAAATACTAGTTTTGAAATAATATGAGTAAACAACATAACTTTCCAAATAATTGTTTAGAAACGAATATGACATCAGCATTTCCTGCTGCACTTAGATAAAATAAATAATTAAATATTTTCACAAACTCTAAGAGTGCGTTAAAAGTAAATTAATAATGAAAGATTATTGGGGAATTTCTCGATTATATTAAATTTTGAAATAGAAAGCTCCTTTTGTTTGTATGCATGTTTGCATATTTGTAACTTTTTTTAGAGGCACTGAAACTAAATGGCAGTGTATACTTTTGACCGGACGAAAAAAAATCAATAATATACGTTAACTTCGGTTCAACTGAAGCTATAATACCCTTCGCAAATACAAAAGTTTCCTTTCAAGATCTTTGATCGGTCAAATTGCAAGGCAGTGACTCGATCTGAACAATTTTTTCCTGGTCTGCATCACTGGTTTGGAAAGTAGCCCATTTCAAATTTCGTGAAGATATCTCAACAAATGGAAAGTCTTTCCTTACAAGTACTTTTTTCACTCATTCAGTTAATATGACAGCTATATAATATAGTGGTTCAATATCGCGCGTTCTGACAACTGAGAAAACAATATGTAAAAAATTTCAAGTCGACTAGTACGTGACAGACAGACAGTTCGACAAGGATAAATCGACTGAGCACTTTATAGTGTCTCCGACGTTTCTAAAAAGTGCGCCCAACGCTATGCAGCTAAAATCATCAATTACACCGGTCAACACGATTTTTGGGTCTGACATCTACATGTTAAATTTTAGTTTCTCCTATGACAAAAATAAGAAAAAAAAATTTTCCGGTTAAAGTTTGCTTTCGTAGAAATTAGGGCAATTTTCGATTTTTAAGCAGAAATGACTGATTTTTATATTTTTTCTGCAATTTAACTATAGATTATAATTAGAAAACTTTTATTTAGATACGAGAGTCGTTTTTATTCGAGATGTGTGATAAAATAGGCTTCATAGTTTAAAATTTGTTGATAAAGCAAATGTTTTACTTATAACTTTAATAAATTCACCGCAAATAAAACAGAATGAATCAACATCATTTTTACACTGACTTGATGCCATTTTTTAACTGAGTAATACACTAATATTGTTGTTACAGCTATAATAAACAGGTTAACATTCAAGAAACATTCAAGAGAAGATATAGAGTTATATAAATACATACCTTTGAGCAAAACATTATGCACAAGTGGATATGGGCCTGCCCTCTAATAAGTTTTAAGTACATATCTCCTAAACTATTAAATGTACAACAACCAAATCTGTTGAGCGCAAATAAAATAAGAACTCTTACCAACAGTGTGGAAATGAATGAAATCGGAAGATAATCCCGCTCACTCCCCATATAACGGTACTGTTCAAAACTACAAAAAACACAGTAAATCAATAACTTACGCTAATATCGGGGTACAATTTTACATCCCTGTCGTATTGAGTTATTAATTTATCGCGCTTTTAGAAGTTTTAAACAGTACCAGATACTATATGGGGAGAGAGCAGGGTCATAATCCGATTTCATGCTTCTTCACACTGTTGGTAAGAGTTCTATTAGAATTCAGGGGATTTAGTGGCTTGGGAGATATTTTTCAAACATTTTTGCACACAGGTGTTTTTTTCCACGCGATTCCCTGTGTCAAATGACAGTTCTTAATTTAGTGCTTATTTGTTATAGATTTTCAGTTAATGGCGCTTTGTTGGCGTGAAGATGGTCCGATTGCGCCCAAATACGAACTCGTTCTCACTTTTCTGACAAGGAACAGATTTGTCGAATTTGATTACAATATTTTATTTTTACTCAAGTTACAGCTTACACGAACAGGCAGACAGACTCCAATTTCAACTCATTTCATCATCTTAATCATTACTATTAGGTTGTCAAAAAAGTCTTGCGGTATTTTCGCTAGTTGGCGCTGAAAACGCGTAGTTCTAGTTTTATTCATCGCATCGGGTCGTGCTATATCTTTTTGGAAAGCTCATTTCACGCGCTACCACGTGTTTGATTGATTGTCGTTTCTTTTAAGTCGTTCGTGAGTTATAGCGTCGCAAACATGGAGCAAAATAAAGAGAAAATACGGCATATTTTACAGTACTACGACGATAAATGCAAAAATGCATCTCAAGCCGCCAATAAAATTTGTGCAGTTTATGGACCCGATACAGTTTCCATTTCCACCGCACAACGATGGTTTCAACGTTTTCGTTCTGGTGTAGAGGTGGTCGAAGATGCGCCACGCTCCGGAAGGCCTGTCGTCGAAAATTGCGATAAAATCGCTGAATTGGTCGAAAGAGACCGGCATAGTAGTCATCAAACCGTTATAAACCATTTGAAGAAGCTTGGAGTCACTAAGAAGCTCGATGTATGGGTGCCACACGAACTGATTCAACAAAAATACCGCAAGACTTTTTTGACAACCCATTAGTAATTCAGTGCTTAGTTATGGCATTTTATAAGTTTTCGGTTATTGGCGATTTGTGGGCGTCATGGTGTTCCGATTACGCTTATCTACGAACTCATAATTTGTTTCGTACTAAGGATATGTGGGTTTCAAGATATTTCAGTTTTTACTCAGGTTACAGCTTGCACGGACAGACAGACAGTCACCCGGATTTCAACTCGCCTCTTTATCTTTATCATTTATATATATATATATATAACTATATCGATTTCGCTTATTCATATCATTAATTTCACTTACGTTTTCCCAAAAAGTATTTGAAATACCACCGTGTTTGATGCTCAGGATTTTCTAAGATAGGTGTGCTGGGTGATCCGAAAACCTGCAAAAGTAAAACAATTTACATAGATACCTGAGTTATATTCACAGAAAATGAAAAGTAATATGCCAATTTTATTTGGGTTTCTTGATTATTTTATGTTAAGGAATCGGTACTTAATATAGTACTTATAAAGGATATTCTCTTAGCACTCTGTGGAAGTATTCATAGCATCCAAACTGAAACAGATGATGTTTTGTGATGGGGATCGGGCTTAAGTTAGCGTGGTTTTTGGAATTTTTCAAGCCATAACATTACGCAAAGGGTACAACGGTATAAAAGTTCAAAAAAGTTTATAGTCTCGCATTGAATAGAAAATAGTTTTGCAACCGTTTGAGTGTGGGTAAATCTATCTGTTTTATCTATTTCAGGTACATACAATTAACTCACTAATCGAAATATTCACCCCATATTTTAGCGGCTATTTCGCGCTATATGATATTACAAAATTATATTATGATATTACAGAATTATATATGCTTGTACAACAATAATCAAAGGAGTTTCAGGCGATATACATATGTGTGTTTTTAATAATTTTAACGGCACACCACGTTGTCTACAGGAACCATTATACATACTATATATCGACGATTTTTGTGAGTCAGTGATTTTGTTTTAAAAAAATTGTTGTTTTACGCACCTCATCCTTTTCCGCTAGCGAATCACCGTTTTCAATACGAAAACGTTTAAAATTCGGATCTAGGCCATCTAATTCAGATTGTGGTAGCTGCAAAAAAATAAAACTCTTAGTAAGTACACATGATCATATACATACATACGTAGATACTAAAATAGTAAAGGAAATAGAGGTTTAAGTTAAGGTAAGTTTAAGTTTTGTTCACCTAACGGTTGTTTGTATTAAAGAAAACTAACCAAAATATTTTTTAGTAAAAATATTGGGTACTCGAAAGTCTTTTCGTATTTCTAACCAAATTTCACCTTATTTTTTTATATTTATAATGAACCTTAATGAACCAAATATGTACCATTTTGGTCGACCACTTTTTGCCATTTTTCCGCTATAGACATTACTCCATCAGTGTGAAAATTTTCTGGTTTCTCGGTGATAAACTCCGACAAGTAGTTTTCGCAGGTTTCTTTTGAAGCCAACTTTACTCCATTAAGGGAGTTCTGCATTGTCCGAAACAAATGGCAGACTGAAGGGGCAAGGTCAGAGATATATGGTGGGTGCATCAAAATTTCCCAGCCAAGCTCTCCCAGTTTTTGCCGAGTCATCAAAGCTGTGTGTGGTCTAGCGTCGTTCTGTTGGAAGACGAAGCCCTTTCTGTTGATCAGTTATGGCCGTTTTTTTCAATTCCTTGCTTCAATCTCCTCACTTCTTGACAGTAAAATGTAGAATAAATCGTATGACCAAACTGGAGCAGCTCATAGTGGATGATTCCTTTCCAATCCTGTTGGATTCATGTGGTACCCATACATCGAGCTTCTTTCTGTAGCCAGCCTTTTTTAAATAGTTCAAAATCGTCTGATGATGAATGTTAAGTTCTTTAGCGATGTTATGACTGCTAATGTGACGGTCCATGTCAACCTTTTCCATAATTTCATCGACTTTTTTAACGATATGTTGACCAGAACGAGGTGCATCTTTCACTTCGAAATTTTCATAACAGAAGCGAGCGAATCATTGTTGTGCTACAAGAACTGATTCAGCATCGTCTCCGTAAATTTCATAATTTTCATTGGTGGCTTGTGCGGCGTTCTTTCCATTTTATACAAAAATTTCAAAATATGTGTAGCGAATTTCTTTTTTATTTTCACTAATTTTGTTAAATTTTTTTCAACTTCCCCGAATTAAATTTTTTTGATGAAGCTTAAGATCTCACCTTTCCAACACTCGATGGTATGACAAAATGTGATCGGTAGCAGTGGAGATATACGACTGCAAAGACCTCTATTGACAAAATACGAAAAGACTTTTTCGACTACCCTATATATTTAATAGATGGTCAATGCTACCTTTATACTACATATAATGCATTTAATTCTTCTAACAAATCTTAGGCCGAATATGTCGGTCAGTATGTGTTATATATACTATATGATTGGTGGGATTCCGATCCTCTGGTTAACGTTCTGCAGCTTAAAGAATTTTCCTGGTTTTAACTCGTGCAAGTTGGAAGTGTATAGAATGTTCAGTTGCGCCCGAGCTTAGCTCTCCTTACTTGTTTATTATTTTGTTAAATTTTATGGACAAATATTAAAAAATGCGGTGATGGCGGCAATTTCTTTGGGGCGTCTCGGGAAAAACTTTGAATTGCAGTGGGAAGTATAAAAATATTAGTAACTTTAAACTCTATTTAAACATAGCTAAAAATAAACTCTTATCTATTTCCATGTTGTAATGAATCCTTTATTAAAATATATCTATTTATGCTCATGCTTATGCCATACAAAAAGGATTGCAATTATTTTCGAGAGTAAGTCAAAATAATAATAAGTATTTAATTATTCATCATATAAAAAATTACAGTTTAAGGACATTTTGCTATGTATATCTAGCCTCTCCGATTTGCTTGTTGTCTTCGTTGACGTCTTTGTCTTCTTTGTTGTCTTCTTCTACGGTTGGCTCGACGTTGCCTTCTTCTTCTAGCACGTCTTCTTCTAGCAGCTTGTCTTCTTCGTCTTCTCCTTCTCGCAGCAGCGTTACTGCTGCTACTGCTACCACTGCTACTGGAATTTGTTGATGAAGCAGCTGTTGTTGTAGTGGTGGCATCCGCTGAGGCTGCTGTGGTTGTTGTTGTGGTATCTGATGAAGCCGCAGTTGTTGTTGTAGTAGTATCTGATGATGATGCTGTGGTTGTAGTTGTGGTATCTGATGACGATGCTGTAGTTGTAGTTGTGGTATCTGATGACGATGCTGTAGTTGTTGATGACTGAGCGTAACTTGCAAATCTGGTGGTGATGGTTAGAACCAATACACCCACCAGTAGTGATGGTAGTAATTTCATATTGATTCGACTTTGGTAAAAACTCAGCAGGTTGCTTTGCTGTTAGCCAGATTACGACTGTGCTGATAGTAAGGTACAGTGAGCCTTAAATAGTCAAGCTGATCTTACTTTCCTAAATGGTTTTATTTTTTGTTTTGATCGTTGGAAACATTGTATTTAGAATTATTAAAACAATATTGTTTATTGTATTATGCAAACAAATGAGGTAAATAGACGAATTAAAAACATGTTTTTGGTAATATGTTACACTTACGAAAAAAGTACCAATTCTTTAAACCCGCACTTGCTTGATCTTCAAAACACAAAAACACATGATTCATAGGATGTACTATACATACTGGATTTTTTTATAATGTGTAGCTTAGTGCTACGTTCTATTGTGATCTATTTATACAATTGCGAATTTTTTGAGAATGTTTACGTCTATAATTTTGTTCAATGTAATACTGTGAAGTTCCTAATAACCGTCGCCGTCCATATATGGGGTCGGGACAAAAAGAGTGTTTAAAATTTATTCTTAGATATAGCATCTGCAACTCATAGCTATATTTCCACCATATTGAACTAATAAATGCGTGGCAAGGTCAGCCAGGAGTGTATGATTGACAATTATCCCATTGTCCATTTATCAGAGATAATTTAAACCAAATATCTAAAAATGGTGCCCGTGACTGGTCATTGCAACGTATTCATGTGTTGATAGGAATTGATTTTGTGTGAAAATGAGAATGAAAATATTGTTTTAATGAAATTTTTCCAGTTATGGCAGATTTCTGACTTTGAAGACTCTCCGTAATGGGAAATTTCATTTTATATGTAACTTTACATCAGACCATGAATGGTTAAGCCGCAGATATCGAATATTTGGAACCCAGACCCTAGGAGTACATGAAAATATCGGTCCGTCTGCTAGATATATTACTGAAAATCACAGACAATGTGTTTTTAGTAATAATGTGCTCATTTGTCAAAAGTGAGCAAAAGCGGGTTAATATTTCTTTAATAACCATATAAATATTTTCGATCTTCCGGTTAACTTTATACTGCATATATTGATCATCATGTGTGCCAGCATCCTTTTGACAAAAATTCATGAAATCGAGTCAACACTCACCCTAGCTCCTATACACCAAGTGCAAGAATACCAAATGCCGGTTGGCTCTATACCGTTTATCAATATGTAATATATTATATGTATTAACAAAATTAAAATTAATGCGTAATATATTACAGTTTAACACATATTTTTTTATATATATAATGTATTTTTCATAACACTTTTATTAGCTCCACCTTTATACATGAAAGTATACATATATGTTTGTAACTTTTTCAAGTCCGTCTGCAACTTGAATAAATATACTTGTAGTATATGTTACGTGGCTCCGGAGAGAGAACGGCATTACCGATGGGCGTAAACGGACCTCTGCCATGTCCACAAAACGCCCTTAAACGAACACTTGCAAAGTGTCATAACAAAGCAGAAATATAAGATACCTAACCGTAATTTGGTGCAGGAAAACATCTGTCAACTGAAATTTTTTTAAGTGGGCTTAGCCTCGCCCTCAAAATAATTTTATGTACATATTTTCCAAACGGCTGAAGCCAAGTTGTAGCAGAAGCTGTAACAATGGGTAAAATGAGATAATAACCACGTCCACTACAAGATGTTGGGTGAAAATCTATACCGGAAGAATTACTCGATAAATTTAAAATAATTTTAAATAGTTTTTGTTTCTTTCACTTTCAATATACAAATCTAATACCAATTATTATATCGGGATAAATTAGTGTTCCTCAGGTATTTATTTAGAGTTACTATATCGGTCTCAGTCAAAATCAGCCCCGTTGCATATGTAATAAAAATAAATTTTTATCGCTGGACAAATACTTGTGAAAATCCTTACAATTAATTTCCTTGAAGTTATATTGAACAAGTATAATATTCTTAACGGTCTCAACTGTGAGGCGGTTACGCTCGTTACGCCACTGTGTATTGAATAAGGAAGAAATACGCTCACAAATTGTGTTGTGACCAGGGATAGACAACAAATACTGAACTATTATCAAGATTTCGGAAAACAGCTCAGCGTTGTTATTAGCTATGAAGAATTGACACAGCTAGTCATTAACAGATTGCGCAAAAAACTCATTTGATATTTCTCGGTCCTCTTTATTCGATTTCTAGAACGCATTCAAATTTGCCAACTGATCGATCAATTTGTTGTCGTCAATATGAACATTTTTTGAGTCTAAGAAGAGAATCGTCTCAACAACTTGTTCATATTTCACTTTTGATTCAGCTCAGATGAAAATGGCAACCAACGAAATGTTTTGAATTCGGAAAGTGATGCAGTTCACTTCAGTAAATAGCCCAACGATTCTCGATAAGCCATGAAAACATTTTCTCGAAAGTCCGAATATTCTTCACGTTTTCCCTTAGCATTCAAAGCACTGGGTTTGGAGATTAAAGTGAAAGGAATGAATTTTTGTTCAATTCTCTCTTGCAAAACGTTGACAACTTTATCAATAAGAGAATTGATTTCCAAAATGCTATTTTTTCAATCTCGATCGATGCCAATTTCGATTGAAAAATGGACATGTGAGCATTTACAAACAACAAACAATACAAAAATCCGAAGGGTTTCAAAACCGATAAAAAATACGACTTCAACGGAACAAACTTTTTCAACGTTCTTTCAACTACTGGAAATGAACTAAGCCACTTACATACATACATAGTTTTGGAATGGTACAATATAGGCTCGTACTCAACTTGAAAAAATTCGGAAAGTGTAAATTGAAAAGTGTTTGAATAATTTGATGGCTATGATTTCAATGTCAAAAATAGTAATATTAACTGAAAAATACTTGTAAATAAGAAAATATGCTTTGAGTCATCTTGCCATATGTTGGCAATGCAAATTTGTCTTTTTTGTGAAGATCAAAATTAATATTTCGCTTTTTCCATCCTAAGTCCACTGCGCGAAGAAAATGACTTTGGGTTGTAAGTACGATATTATATAGGCCCCCCCAAATTCTACTCTGGATCCGCCCCTGCTTTTTCTAGAGTACAACGCAAATTTCTATCCATTTTTCAAACTCACACAGTTTGCATCTGTATAAATATATAACAACTAGGTACGTATGTACTTGGCGTAAATAGTGCCGTTTGAAGACCAAGCAAGTGCCGGTTTAAACAATTGGTATTATTGTTATTAACATATATAATTAATAGTATGTAAGAATAAAAACATATTTTTATTTAGTCTATTTACCTCCTCTGTTTAGAATGGAACGATATTTGTCAAGCCTTAAGAGGAAACGCTAATAATAATAATTTACAATAAACTACAATAATTCTAACTACATTGCTTCCAAGAATTAGCAAATATTAAGTTAAGAAACATAAGGTAAGTTTTACTATTTAAGGCTCACTGAATCTTACTAAGAGCACAGTCGAAATCTGGCAACCATAAGCAACCTGCTGAGTTTTTACCAAAGTCGAATCAATATGAAATTACTACCATCACTACTGGTGGGTGTATTGGTTCTAACCATCACCACCAGATTTGCAAGTTACGCTCAGTCATCAACAACTACAGCATCGTCATCAGATACCACAACTACAACCACAGCATCGTCATCAGATACCACTACAACAACAACTGCGGCTTCATCAGATACCACAACAACAACAACTGCGGCTTCATCAGATACCACAACAACAACCACTGCAGCCTCAGCGGATGCCACCACTACAACAACAGCTGCTTCATCAACAAATTCCAGTAGCAGTGGTAGCAGTAGCAGTGGTAGCAGTAGCAGCAGTAACGCTGCTGCGAGAAGGAGAAGACGAAGAAGACAAGCTGCTAGAAGAAGACGTGCTAGAAGAAGAAGGCAGCGTCAAGCCAACCGTAGAAGAAGACAACAAAGAAGACGAAGACGTCAACGAAGACAGCAAGCAAATCAGAGTGGCTAGTTATAACAAAATTTCCTTGAACTGTAATTACTTACATGATAAATAAATAAATATTATAATTTTACTTACTACGAAATTAATTGAAATCCCTTTTGCATGAATATAATGAAACTTCTTTTATTGAGATACGTCGATAGGTATAAGTTCAACAGCAAAGTTGAAAACCACTGTATAAGTTTTGATGGTGCTAGTCTGGACCTATTTTATTTAGTTTTGTCCTTAAAATATGTTATTAATATTACTCACACACAAAATAAATTTAATAGTTGTATGGGGCTGGGATGATTCCTAGTTTCAAGGACAAATACAAACGATTTTACTAGTATTTACAGTATTAACAGGTAAAATGTTTAGGTGTCTTGAAATTTATTCGATCTTTGAATGAGACTTTTCTCAACTTGAATGCACTATTTATATAAATTGTTGTTCAAATATCTTCATTGATGCTTGTTTTAAATATGCGAGTATGTAATCCAGTGAAAGAATTTGATATTGCATTTTATTAGGATCAGCAGCATAAGTCCTGAGGTTATTAGACAGACTTACGACAATTCAACATGTATCGTCATCTTGTCAGGATGTTAGTAAAGCTTGATGATAGTGCATGGGCTATTACTTGAGCCGGCAGACTTTGTACTGCCTCATTCGATAAATAAAGTTCTGTATAAATAAACTTAAACAAACAAATGATACCGTAATTAATAAAAATGCTTAGTATGAATGAAGTTTTACTGTTATCTTTGATTAATTGCACATGTATTATTTATTTACAAAACAAAACTTTTGTAACGTTTTCAGTATGGCCAGATAAGACAAAATAATTACTTTGAGAATCTATATTAAAAGAACCAATATTTAGTATGATTAAAAAGTGCTATATGGAAGTCGTTTAGTATGTGGAGAAACCATTTTAATCCTGTTATGCAACGTTAAAATAACTGACTTTTGACCTTTCAATGTCCAAATAAAAGATTTAAGCTTGTTTGCTTCAGACTATAAATGGTTTTAATCATTTTTCATTGAAAATTAATGCTATGGTGCTTTACATTAACGGTTCACTAAATACATTTATATTTCACAAATTCTTTAATTTTCATTGTTTAACATTTTTATAAGTGGTCTTGAACGATGCCACAAATCCTCCGTTTACCTATTTGTAGCCTGAACAGGGTATATTAAGTTCAATGTCACCGAAGAGCTTGCTAACACCTCACAAGCAAGTATCATATTATATGACATGACACGATTCTACTAGGAAAATGTGATCTATGTAAAGTTTATTTTATGATTTCTTGACTAACTTATGAACAAGAAACCGATAAGACAATAGCCTTCGTTTTCTATGCAAGTTATCGCTAGTTAGTCGTTAAAGCAGTTATGTCATAAGTCAATTCACTATATAGCATGCACTGAATTTAATATCGTTAAATACAGTTTCTAAAAAAGGCAAAGCTGTTTTAAGCATGCAATATGATTTTCATTTTCGACGACAGCAAACCGAACGATTGAAATCAAGGGCTTGTATGGATTACTGTTAAGCGAGGACATAAACTCAGAAAACCTTGGTCTGACTCGGATTACTATAGCAT
This sequence comes from Bactrocera zonata, assembly GCA_037783105.1. Lineage (NCBI taxonomy): Eukaryota > Metazoa > Arthropoda > Insecta > Diptera > Tephritidae > Bactrocera > Bactrocera zonata. The sequence continues at coordinate 161,907 of JBAWJQ010001294.1, read as the reverse complement.
ATAGCTTCGATGAAGAAACTCGGACACATAGTTAGCAAAAGCCACCTGTGAAGGGCACATTAACTTCGCTGCAGCGAAGTTAACGTTTTCTTATTTTTGGTAAGATTCTACACTCGTTTCAACTTTCTAAACGTAAAACACCTGAACTTTGTCAGATGATGGAGTCTAGGGGTTTGACGTCTAGCAATGCTCAGTCACTTCCAATGAGCGAAGAGTCGGCATCTTGGGAAATTATCCGTACGATGTCATACGACGTTATCTGGGAACTTAAAGTATGCAATACATGAAGCACGTAGACTTTTGTCAATGGTTCTCATAGTTTTGCCAACAGTTTGTTATATTTGCATTCGAGTACACTTGATGTTTTATGATCTCCTAATACAAAATGTAATTAAACAAAACTGCTTCATTACTTTGCCATGCTAGTTTTAGCGCTCAGCAATATATCAAAAATATGGGTCGTACGTAGACTTTTGTCGCCCACTGTACAACGCCTGCCTTGAAGCCGGAATATTCCCTGAACCGTGGAAAAGGCAACGACTGGTGCTAATTAGTAAGGGAAAACGGAGACCCCAATTCGCCATCGGCATACCGCCCTTTATGTATGCTTGACATCGCGGGAAAGCTCGATGAAACCCTGCTTAAACCCAGACTGGAAGCGGCCATCAACGAAGCTGGAGGACTGTCCCCTAGACAATATGGCTTTAGACCCGGCAGATCAACCATGGGAGCAATAAAATGCGTAATTGAAAGCGTAGAAGCCGCACAGCGTAGATGGCATAAATACAAAAGAATAGTGTTGCTGGGGACTCTAGATTTCTGAAACGTCTTCAACAGCGCTAGATGGGTAGATATGATCGACGCTCTCAAGAAAAGCTATAAGGTACCATGGTACGGAGCCACCTTAGCAACAGGAAACTGCTATACGAAAATAAAGAGGATTACGACAGAGAGCGGTCACGTCAGGAGCAGCACAAGGATCCATCCTCGGACCAGACTTATGGAACATTAGGCTATGCGGACGATATTGCAGCAACGATCACCTCTCAACTGAGCCGACTAATGGCCAATGGCCCCAGTCAAGAAAAGAAAGCTCCTAATGTCGACAACAATCAGCGTTTTATTATACGGAGCTGAGATATGGGCAGATGCGCTATAAAGGAAAACCGGAGTAAGGTAGCGGCCAGAGTGCACCGCACTGCAGCACTCAGAGTTGCATCAGCCTACCGAACAGTGTCCGGCGAGGCAATTTTAGTTATAAGCGGAAATGCCCCAATTGACCTTCTAGCATACGAAAGGAAAAAGCTGTGGGAGATTAAGCAGTCATCCGATACCAACAAGAGCGCAATAGAACAAATAAAGAAAGAAACAATAATAACATGGCAACAAAGATGGGACATCGAAAGCCGCGCCAGATGGACGGCCAGGCTTATAAAAGATCTAGATTCATGGACAAGCTCAAAATTCGGAGAGATAAATTTTTACACAACTCAGCTGTTATCCGGTCACGGTTACTTCAAAAAGTACCTCCATAGAATCGGAAAAGTCGAAGAGCCGTCATGCCTATACAACGATGCGACAGAAGACGACGCTGAACACACATTCTTCGAATGTGTGCACTGGCAAGGAGAATGCACCGCCGTAGAGAACCTGGTTGGCCCAATAAACACGGACAATCTAGACAGCGTCATGCTGGAGAGTGAAGCAAATTGGGGGATTATCAAGAAATTCGCCGCACTCTTGCTACGCAGCAAAAAGCGGGACCTGGACGCAGGTGCGCAGATGTAAATCTCTCAATGAGAAAAATGGAACGCCACCCTGAAGTAATGCAAAAGCGGTCCCAGGGTGGGCGACGGTTCCTTAGAGGGGGGGTTTTTAGTGACCTGAAAGTGGCAGCACCCGCCCAAAAAAAAAAAAAAACATATTTACAAATTATTGTCATTTCTCGAATTGTTACCTATTTGTCGGCACAATAATACATATATAGTATTTACGAATCACAGTGGAATGCAGCTTGTTCCAGGATCACAGGTGCACTGCGTCTTACGACCTCGCCGCAATCTAAACCTACCTATTTCATTGTCACTTACTGAGTAACTGAATTCTTACAAAGAAATACGACTATTTTCTTGATATGTCTCTATCTTGTCATCAGTGCGGCTAACACGTGAGGTAGCTCCTCGCACATTTGAGTGACTGCGACGACCGAAGTTAGATCGAATTCTCCACGATATCGTAAATTGTAATTAATTAAAGTTTGAAAAGTCCTCGCGTTCTTAGCAGTAATTACAAAAGATCAATACAAAAATGAGCACAAAACTTGACTTCACTATCACAAATCATCCGATGGTTGTCAAATGTCAAATGATAATTTGTGACAATATTAAAGATTTATCAAACGACGACATTGACATACTATAGTTCAGCGGATTAAGAGACAGCGGCTAGACTAGGACATGTCGTCCAAATGGATGATATGTCAGTTGATAGTGCATAAATCCAACCGGAAGTGTTTTTCTTAGATGAATCTTACGAGACTCTCACAATCACTTAAGGCAAGAACTTTCCAAACTTCATTAAGATTTCTTACATATTGACCGATAGATACGGTATAAAGTCAAGCGGAAGTTCCAAAATATTTACATTAAGTAAAAGAAGCGTATTGACCCAAGTTTAGCCATTTTTGACTAAAGGTACAAAACTAGATATTACAGATTGGCCGATATCTTCAGTAAAAAATTGTATGCTGATCCCACTGGTGCCTATAGTTGTCTCAATCTCACGATAAAATATATCACGATCTTTCAATATCAATTTGGTCATATCAATAGTTTCCAGAACGACAACGAAATTGAATTAGGTTCATTGTTGTCTGTTACCAAGATAATCCATGTCGAAAGATTAGGCCTATAACTATATTCGTGCAGTTTGCCAAGAAATCACATAATAGCAATTGTTTCACTAAAATACATCTGTCGAACTTTGCGTCGATAAAAGAGTTTTTTGCGGGGAGTTCTTATTTATATTATGAATCGCCGCATTTTGGTGGAAGTTTATAGCTTATTAATCTATAGAATCTTCTTAAGCAGTCATTAGAAAACGTTTAAAAAAAAAAAGCAAAAGCAAAGGATATGGGGTATAGTATGAATTGGAGCCAAGAGACGGTAAAAAACGATTTCACATGTCAAAAAGTCTGTTTGAACGCTACAAAAGAAATCGTTTTGCTTCGGACTGTAACTGTTGATGAAAAATAGATTCATTACGACAACCCTAATTTAGCATAAGTGAAATCTGGCCAACCAGCCAATCAATGGGCAGGCCGAATTTCCATACCACCATAGTAATATTTTATATTTGGTGATAACAGATAACATATACCTTCTAAAACTGGATGTAACCATTGATGTTGGACGCGTCCAACGACGACTCATCAAGATAAAGCGAGCGATTGCCAACAATCGCCCGAATTTGCGACTACACATGATGCAATAATTTTCCTTCATGTACGCTTGGCCTAATGAATATGTTCGGGTAATAATTACAAAGCCCCTATAAAAAGGTTATGTTATCTAATATTAAACCGGATCTACTACATTCAATAATGAGAGGGCATGGTTGCATTTTAATCTTTTATGAATGCGAGGACGTTGTACCGAAAATATGATATCAGATATCACTAACGAACTGAACGGGTGTCGTTTTCTAAAACGATACACGATTCGAACGTTCAAACCCCATTGTCAATAAATCGGATATAACCAGTTCATTGCGTTTTTTACGCCATACAAAAGGGATGTCAATTAATTTCGATGTAAACAAAATTAAATATTTATTTATTTTTCAAATAAGTAATTACAGTTTAAGGTCATTTTGCTATAACTAGCCACTCTGATTTGCTTGCTGACGTCTTCGTCTTCTTTGTTGTCTTCTTCTACGGTTGGCTTGACGCTGCCTTCTTCTTCTAGCACGTCTTCTTCTAGCAGCTTGTCTTCTTCGTCTTCTCCTTCTCGCAGCAGCGTTACTGCTGCTACTGCTACCACTGCTACTGCTACCACTGCTGCTGGAACTTGTTGATGAAGCAGCTGTTGTTGTAGTGGTGGCATCCGCTGACGCTGCAGTTGTTGTTGTTGTGGTATCTGATGAAGCCGCAGTTGTTGTTGTAGTGGTATCTGATGATGATGCTGTGGTTGTAGTTGTGGTATCTGATGACGATGCTGTGTTGTAGTTGTGGTATCTGATGACGATGCTGTAGTTGTTGATGACTGAGCGTAACTTGCAAATCTGGTGGTGATGGTTAGAACCAATACACCCACCAGTAGTGATGGTAGTAATTTCATATTTATTCGACTTTGGTAAAAACTCAGCAGGTTGCTTTGTTGTTAGCCAGATTACGACTGTGCTGATAGTAAGGTTCAGTGAGCCTTAAATAGTCAAGCTGATCTTAATTTCCTAATTGGTTTCAACATTGGGTTTAATTGTTGGAAATATTGTTGTTGGAATTATCAAAACAATATTGTTTATTGAACTTGTAACACTCGAAAAATATTTGAAAAAATTCATTCCATTTTATGCAAACAAATGAGGTAAATAGACGAAACAAAAACATGTTTTTGGCAATATATTAGAATTGTTTAAACCCGCACTTACTTGATCTTCAAAACCCATGATTCATAGGAAATACAGACTGGGTTGTTACAATATATGTAACTTAGTACTACGTTCTAATGCGATGGTTGTACACAGATACAAATTGTTTGAGTGTATTTATGCCTCTAATTCTGTTCAATGTAATATTATATTTATACTTTCGCAACATGGTACTAGGATTATAATATTTTTCTTCACCTAACGGTTATTTATAGCTCTTAAAACCAAATGAGATGAATTCGGATTTACGCATATAAATGTTCAGGTTGATGAAACGAGTAGAGTTTGGAGTGATTGTCTGTGCGTCCATGAAGCTGAGATCGCACCCCTGGCAACCACAAGTCACCTCCCGAGAGGTAAATTAAAATTTTCCGTACCCACTCTCTCCACTTTGCGGAGCAGTATCTTTATGGTATGAGTACTAACTGAAATACAAGGTTCCGGATCTAAAATCCCAAAAGCAGCTCCAGAGTGGGCAAGCTCGTCGATCAGTTCATTCCCAATTACTCTCATGAGCCAGCACCGAAATAACATGCACTTGGTTCCGATAGGCTGTTTTGCCGTTCTATGTACTCCTGCACTAATAGTGATGTAATGTCGTAAGCTGAGAACGCTTTAAGGGATCGTCTCCGTGTGACCCTCCGAAAAATCACTGATTTTCGCGATTTTTTTTATTGTTGAAATTAACTAATCGGTCCGATTTTTTTATAAACAAATACATTCATGACGAATATTGACGAATTGATTTTTTTATGTTTATTTATTGGGTGTATAATAAATAGTTAAATAAATTGTTGAAATCATACGTAAAAAAGCTCCTTTACTATGTCCACGTCTGCGGCCGCAATTTTGATGATTATTATTCTGTAGAAAAGTCGCTATCGCGCTATGAATCTAGTTTTTTTTTTGAAATTTGACAAAATGGCGGCGGTTTGAACAAAAATTTTGCCTTTCTTTCAACAGTTTTTCGTAGAAAAAATAGGAAGATTTAAAAAAGAAAATAAAATCTTAGATAGCGCAATAGCGAATGACGTTAAAAATGTTCTCTCCTAATTGAGAGTGAAAACCGTTTTGAAAAACACCTTTCTGAGAAAAACTCGTTTAAACATTGGAGTCGCTAGATTCCCCACTCTGTTCCTTTTCTACAAGAAACGCGGTGGCGACCGTAAAAATTTGAATACCGATTTCAAAATTTGAGAGAATGTTAATTACAGTGTATACTATCCGATAATTCAACAAACAAAATTTTTCGAAAAATTCATACTGAGACGATCCCTTAAGTGACGCTTGATTACGTTGAGTATAGCTCTCCTTCGACACTTGTTCCAATGTCATCCGATGTTTTTGAGCCGGTAGTATACCACTTAATAATGCAACGGCTTTGTAGTGGGTCAAGCGTATAGTTAATCCATTCAGCAAAAAGACCGAGGGTAAATTTAAACTTCTTTGTGAAGTTTATTCTTTTGGTAATACTGTCCCTCATCAGATAAGCCAATGATGCCTCATCTCATAAGGCCTTCATTTGTTGGAACGATTATCTTCAATATGGCAAGCCGTTCTGCTGTGATTTGAACCATTGTATGTTCAGCTTTTTGGCTGATTACTAAGTGAGATTCTGCATGACTTCCAAGGATGCTGCGGACACGTGCGCATGGCATTCAATGCACAGATTCAGACAAGTTTCCGTTTTCAATAGATGAAATTCTACCGAAAAATGCAATGCTTTCGCAGCCCATACCGCTCCAATTGATCTCCAGATCATTGAGTACATCAACCTGATAATGCTTGGCTTACAAACGTAGAATTTATCAGCGAGGCCATTACACACCATTCGTGCTTTTGTGGCATTGAGCATTGTCAGTCACACATGCTCCTTCCAGAGAGGAGGGGAATCCAAATGAAATCTAGATATATGGCCTAATTAATCATGTCTTGCCACTGTTTAGACTCAAAAGACCCGGCGGGACCTTTTTCCTTCATCCCTTTACTAGGCCTATTCTCCTTTGCACGATGTCGCAGAGAGTTTTGTCGAATTCCTATATCTCTTGCTAATATAACAATGTCCACCGCCTACCCTTTACAGCGGAAGACATTGTTGGTAAACAGCTAAAGAATCTCATCTACGACTAGGCCCTATTATAAGGGGAACAATACTGCACCATGCGGACAACTTTTTGTGGTTCCGAGACGAATCTTAGTATCCCCTACAGTGGTCTCAGCTATTCTAGTGCGCAGTATGGTTTCTATCCAGCTGTGTAATGGTGTTGCCATTCTTTTTCTCTAATGATTTTATTTCATTTGCGTGAGAAGGATTGGATCGAAATTAACTAGTACAGTGCAGTATTAGTTGACTTATGCACATAACTGCTCTGTAAGTATACTAATTCACATTAAAGGTGCGATCTTCAGCGCACTGACAATCACCCAGAGTTGTACTCGTTTAATCAACCTGATCATTTATATGCGTAAATCTGAATTAATCTCATTTGGTTTTATGAGCTATAAACAACCGTTAGGTGAAGAAAAATATTATAATCCTAGTACCATGTTGCGAGAGTATAAAAACATCCTAAAATTAAACAGAATTAGACACATAAATATGCTCAACCTCAACTCAATTTGTATCTGTGTAAACACATCGCATTAGAACGTAGTTCTAAGTTACATATATTGTAACAACCCAGTCTGTATTTCCTATGAATCATGGGTTTTGAAGATCAAATAAGTGCGGGTTTAAACAATTCTAATATATTACCAAAAACATGTTTTTGTTTCGTCTATTTACCTCATTTGTTTGCATAAAATGGAATGAAGTTTTTCAAATATTTTTCGAGTGTTACAAGTACAATAAACAATATTGTTTTGATAATTCTAACAACAATATTTCCAACAATTAAACCCAATGTTAAAACCAATTAGGAAATTAAGATCAGCTTGACTATTTAAGGCTCACTGAACCTTACTATCAGCACAGTCGTAATCTGGCTAACAACAAAGCAACCTGCTGAGTTTTTACCAAAGTCGAATCAACATGAAATTTCTACCATCACTACTGGTGGGTGTATTGGTTCTAACCATCACCACCAGATTTGCAAGTTACGCTCAGTCATCAACAACTACAGCATCGTCATCAGATACCACAACTACAACCACAGCATCATCATCAGATACCACAACTACAACCACAGCATCGTCATCAGATACCACTACAACAACAACTGCGGCTTCATCAGATACCACAACAACAACAACTGCAGCGTCAGCGGATACCACCACTACAACAACAGCTGCTTCATCAACAAGTTCCAGCAGCAGTGGTAGCAGTAGCAGTAGCAGCAGTAACGCTGCTGCGAGAAGGAGAAGAAGAAGAAGACAAGCTGCTAGGAGAAGACGTGCTAGAAGAAGAAGGCAGCGTCAAGCCAACCGTAGAAGAAGACAACAAAGAAGACGAAGACGTCAGCAAGCAAATCAGAGTGGCTAGCTATAGCAAAATGTCCTTAAACTGTAATTACTTATTTGATAAATAAATAAATATTACAATTTTAGCTACATCTAAATTAATTGGTAACCCTTTTGTATGGGGTAAGAAAGGCAATGAAAGCACATCTTTGAATATGAGGTAACAAAATGTTTAGTCCGATTTATTGACAATGGGTTTTGAGAATAATTATATATCGAAAATCGAGTGCAACCACACTGGAGTTTTCTTTTTTCATTTTAAAGTTTTCTTTTTTCATTTTATTCATACGAATCAGCTATCGAGGGACAGAAAGCAGTGTATTTAATTTCATAAAAATACATAGCATAATTGACTTGAAAATGAAAATCACTAAATTATGTTTACTGAGGCTAGAAGAAGGACTGATCTGATTGCTTATACTTCTACTCAAGGACATCTCTGCAAGTAACTTAATTGAGATAAATCAGATAGAGATAGCATTTAAATGTAATCACGCCCACCTTAGCTTTCGTCCCTTCCCCAACAAATTTTGGTTTCTTAAGCTTGAGTGTGACTTTTCACTAACTTTTACTTTTAATGTTGATTACAAATAAAAAATAATTATAATGACCTAATGTTCATGAAATTTTAAAATGAATAATTCAGAGTAATCTCTCAACATCATCAAGTAGTCAATATGATCTCGTTCGAAAGTAAACATAAAATATTTGGTATTTCCAGATGTTCTCAAGCCAATGATGCTTGAAATTACGCCACAACTCTTTTTTAAATATTAGAAAAAATGAACATTTATTTACGATTCAAAATTATTGATATGGTATTTCCAGGGTGATAATACTTATATTTAATTACTTTTTAATGATTATTCAATTGAACTTCATATTGTGAATACATTTCAACTCACCGGTAAGCTTGATTAATCTGATAAATGGGTTCTGCTTCCTCCATTGCTCAAATATATATGTTAGATAGTCAAAAATCTCAAAATTTTTAAAATATTTTTTTAATATTAACACAAATTATTTATTTAATAGAAGTTTTTTGATACAGTTATTTCTGTCTTTAAATTCTGTTGTTTGTTTTTATATAAATTTATTTATTGTAACTGTGAATAATATTCGTAGAGTGTGGTAACTATGGTATTTGTTTTGAGTTGATGACTTCGCACAATGAATTTTAAATTAAAAACTATCGGGATCCATTTCCTTTAACTCTTACTCATTTATCTTCAAATCTAATGGAAAAATTTCATCAGTAGTAAATATGTATATTGCGATATATACTAGATATAATAGTATATATGCTGTTCTATAAATATGAAGTTTAATCTTATAAATTTAATTTGATTTAACTTTAGTAGTTAGTATGGAATCAATGGCAATTAATATATTAACTCTAAAAATATATTCTTTTGGCCTTCCAAATCTCTTGCAAGTTTTTTTTCTTTGCTAATCTTCGTTTCTTTAAAATCAAAGGTCTAATTTGTGAGAAAGACATCAACGTGCTTTGGAAGGATTCATATAACGACGCCTATGAAATTCAATGAAATTAATAACAAGAAAAAAAACAGGGTAAAGCTCTCCAATTTTTTACAATTTTTTATTTTCTTACGAAAAATTAAAAAGCATTCAAATTGTAAAATGGAATAATATTTCACCTGTCTCACTTCTCTTCTCCAAATGTCTCTAACTTACTTTTTGAACATTTAATAGCCGTGCCAATAGACTCTCTATTTGTTTTATTGTAAATACAAAGTTTTGTAGATGTTGTGCATGATAATGAGATGTTATGTTCCGTTTCTTCAACGTAATCTTTTAAAATAATTTTAATTATTTTCAACGTGGTTACACAAATGTGGATATAAAATATGGAGTAAAATAAGGCACCAATATTTATTTATATATCATATATAACTAAGAAGTGGCTCGGGTGGCTTCATCAATGGCTACAAAACAACTTTACCGTTCGAACAGCACATTCCAGGGGATTCTTTAGGTTCTTGTGATTTCTGTAATCATCATCCTTATTGTATGTAGTTGAACGCCAGAAGATTTCAATCTTTTTTTTTCGTACGATTGGCATCAAGTCTTTGCGTACGTTTTTGGATTGTCTCGGTTGCTCGCGATGAAGATTTTTTTCACTATCTTGTTGAAGCCGTGATTCATGCTCTTCTTTAGTTTTTAAATTTTTTCTTTTTTCTCAAGATATAACTCACGTTCATCAGCTGTTTCATTTGCTCTTTTTTCCTTAACATTCTTTGATTTGGAGGTTTTTTTAACAATACTTGCTTGGGTGCCATTTTTTTTGTTACAATAATTCTGTGAAAAAACATGATTGGCGAAGGAAAATACAATTTTCCGTTGTAATAATTAATTGAAAGCGCATCAGTAAACGGATGCATTCGCGGCGCTACAACTTACCAGGAATTCCTTAAAATCCTTAATTATTTACTTCAATATACTTTAATATATTCCATTGTACTTAAATATGTTTCATATTGACCTATACATCCACAACACATGTGTCAACACAAATTTGGGTTATAAAACAATAGACTATCATCGTAGCAAAAAAAAACTGTATCTGACAGTTAAAAAGAGTGATCCGATCGTCACCAAACTTTACAGGATTACTCGTCAGATCAATCTAAAGATTTTCTGAAAGTTTCATTGAAATTGGTTCAGCCGTTTTGGAGCCTACCCGAACAGACATACTTTGTGAATGGAACTATATAACTTTGAACTTGCAACTCAAAGTATTTTCCTTCGCGCAGGTGACTTTTGATGGAAATAATGTATAACTTTTAACTTAAACTTATCCACCTAATGATTATTTGTAACAGTTGCTTCTATTCACAAGTCTCGGGTTGATAAACTGTTCGTTGGAGCATCATCTTCCAAGAGAACAACACAGCGTAGCCATTGTATTGGAATTTATACAGTTTGGGGTTCCAAGGCTCAAAAAGCATTTCGGAAAACATTTTCCCGAATGCTCCCAGTGTTTTCTTATTTCGGTTCGTATTATTTTTTTTAAAGAACGGCTTCCCAATTGTTTCTCAACCCAAAGAAGCACCTGTTGGCAAAAGTTATTCTGCGCTTGAGCTTGATTTCTAAACTTAGATTGTTGGTGGAATTTATGCTGATTCCGAGATAAATATACAAAGTCCGCTACCTTTCCCTCAATTCTTTTGTTAAAGTCTGCGATGTAAAAATCATCTGCGCAACCTTGTAGAATTGTATTTTTAGAGTAGACAGAGCCACTGCGGTTCAGATTAGTTGAACGTATCACTTTTTCCAGCAATGTATTGAAGAAGATGAGCCAAAGAGACTCACCCTGTTTAAAACTTGCTCGATACCAGAGAGCGGCTCGGAGAAGTCTTTCCTGATTTGGGCGGAACGCTCAACATAGTCCAGCATATCCATATGAATTATTAAATTATGACGTCGAATTGGCAGCTCCTATCCTAATACGACCAAACCACGCATATTGCAGTGAACGTGATTTTTATACCCTGAACAGGGTATATTAAGTTTGTCACGATGTTTGTAACACCCAGAAGGAAGCGTCGGAGACCCTATAAAGTATATATATAAATGATCAGTATGTTGAGCTGAGTCGATTTAGCCATGTCCGTCTGTCTGTCCGTCTGTCTGTATATATACGAACTAGTCCCTCAGTTTTTAAGATATCGTTTTGAAATTTTGCAAACGTCATTTTCTCTTCAAGAAGCTGCTCATTTGTCGGAACGGCCGATATCGGATCACTATAACATATAGCTTCCATACAAACTGAACGATCGGAATCAAGTTCTTGTATGGAAAACTTTCACATTTGACAAGATATATTCACGAAATTTGGTATATATTATTTTCTAAGGCAACAATGTAATCTCCGAAGAAATTGTTCAGATCGGTTAACTATAGCATATAGCTGCCATACAAACTGAACGATCGGAATCAAGTTCTTGTATCGACAACTTTCACATTTGACAATATATATTCACGAAATTTGGAATATATTATTTTCTAAGGCAACAATGTAATCTCCGAAGAAATTGTTCAGATCGGTTAACTGTAGCATATAGCTGCCATACAAACTGAACGATCGGAATGAAGTTCTTGTATGGACAACTTTCACATTTGACAAGATATATTCACGAAATTTGGTATATATTATTTTCTAAGGCAACAATGTAATCTCCGAAGAAATTGTTCAGATCCGTTAACTATAACATATAGCTGCCATACAAACTGGACGATCGGAATCAAGTTCTTGTATGAACAACTTTCACATTTGACAAGATATATTCACGAAATTTGGTATAGATTATTTTTTAAGGTAACAATGTAATCTCTAAAAAACTTGTTCAGAACGGATTACTATAGCATATAGCTTCCATATAAACTGGACACATAGTTACTAACAGAAATGCACCTGTGAAAGGTATTTAGCTTCGGTGCAACCGAAGTTAACGTTTTTTCTTGTTTGTTTTCGGTTCGTTTCTTTCCCTCCATTCCGGTTATTCTTAACTTCTTTGGATGTCAAATTCCTTAACCCATATTTCAGCGGCAGTTTTAATGCTTTCCATGAATGTATGAACAGAATTCGTACGATCAAACATATCCAAAGAGACCTGCTTACTGTTCTCTTTTCTTTTCATTTTTATCGGGACGACTGGAGCAAGAACACCTCTCATAACCAAATATCCACCAAAATCATTTAAATGGACTCGTGAGAGATGTTCAGCTCTCTTGCCATCTCTCTACCATTTGCTTGACGACTTCAGTTGAAGAGTTTGTCGTACAGTCTATATAGACTCTGTGTAACTCATAGGATTGTGTTTTTAATAAAATTTAGTCACCTTAAGTCTTTTCCAGCATACGCAACAATTCCGTACACGAAATTTCGTTAAAAATAAAAATATTCTTTGTTCGACATTTTTTCCATTGCAAAGTCGCAACGCACTACTGAGTTATACAGATTTAAGTAGCTGCTGTAAACAAACTGGTTGACAGTCTTGTCAAGTTATTTCTTTTGAAATATCATTTACACGTGGAATTAAATTACATTTCCCGGGTGCTTTTTTGTCATAATGTATAGGGCCAAAAATCGGGCGAAAACTTGTCCTAGACCTAATATAACTTAAAATTTATAGCACCTGAAGATATTTCATGGATTTGTTATGGTAAGTCGCAAGAGTATGAAATGTTGATGAAATTTATAATAGAGATTTTTTGCCTATGTGATATTCTGTCTTTAACTCATTCTCTCAGCGTGATTATTCAAAAACAATCGATCGATCTGGCAAAGGCATCAAATATGATAGATACACTGCTTGTAACGTTCCGATATCGAATACAAAAAGCTGAGGTATATTTTCAATCCATTTGTTCACAACGAAAAACCAAGAATCTGCGGCCGGAAACAAAATGTGCAAATTTCTGCGTGAGAATTTGCGAAGAATGCTACAGGATCTCAGACTACATTCCTTTGTTGGATACAAACGGCAAAGATTTAAAGAGGTGCTTTTCTAGAGAAGAATTGGATGAATTTTAACTGACTTTGCTGCTTCCTGAAAAAGTTAGTGAAAAATGGAAAATATCATTGGGTGCTTGATAGATAGATTCAAAGGCCTTTTGGATAATGACAACATAGTGCAACGTTTGAAGGTCAAAAGTCAACTTTGGCGGTTCTGTTGGGGGCAGAAGCAAAAGCCAAAAGACAACAAGTTATCGACTACTGCATTGGAAACGTTGAAGAACTACGATAGATAGATCGGCCTGGCGTTGCTGCATACGCATCATGACATTGAAGGAGTTGCAGAAGAAGTTTATTTAATACACGAACTTACTACAGTATTATACACTGCGCGTCTACTAATTTTAATGTGTTTTTTCGATTAGTAGGATTTGATATTAAAAAATCGATTTGAAAATTTTCTACCATGATATTAAACTTATGAGTTCATAGATGGGGGTAATCACCGCTACCCGAAAATCTATAAAGTGCCATAACTTAGCACTGTAATTTGGCACAGGGCAGCGCAGTAGCAAGGGGCATGGGTGAGCGAAAAATACGTTAAATGTATACATCTCCTAAACCACTAAGGCAACCACAACCAAATTCGCCCAGCATGAAGATTATAAGAACTCCCATCGAAAGTGTGAAAATGGATGAAATCGGATGAAAACCCTGTTCGCCCCCCATATAACGGTACTGTTCAAAACTACTAAAAGCGCGATAAATCAATAACTAAATACGACAACGATGTAGAAATTTGCTGCCGAGATGGTATGACAAAGTTTTCACGAATAATACCTTTAAAGCTGTTCAAGCCCTTAGGTACCGAGTATGTGGACCAAAGTATCTATAGTTGTCTTTTGATCGAAAATATCGGTCAATGTGTGACATAATTGAAATTCAAGGATAGTACTTTTCTGACATTTGTATGTTAAAATTCCCATAACAAATTTGTGTGGGTGCATATTGAAAAGTTCTTTATATTCTTCAACTAGGATTTTGTACCTCGGCTTCAGAGACCTATATTGAATTTTTCTTGTTGAATTAATATCTCAAGGTTTTGAGTTAGTAGGTTTTCGGGTAACTTAGTGTTTTTGTCGTTCACAACGTTTGAGTGGCTTTTCAGTACTTCATAAAAAGCGGGCTTACTCGTCTGTACACGATTCTGCTTGTTGACAGCACTTTTATTGTACCGATTTTGGTTGAAGTCGGTCGAGAAGGTTCCGAGATATGTGATTTCACCTAAAATAGAGCGGTGACATGCTCATTGTTCAATTTTGACAGTGGCTCTTATAAAGCCATCTAATACCATGTCGGTGATAAAATTAATTGTCTCTGGGTGTTTGGTTATTGACTTATCGCGCTTTGAGTAGTTAACAGTACCGTTATATGAGCAGTGAGCGAAGTTAGTGTCCAGTTTCTTTCATTTTAATACTGCGTTTGCAAGACTGTAAAAATCGAATCGAATCGTACATATGCGTCAGCAATTGAACATGTTTTAATTTGCATAATTGATCGCGTAAAAGGAAAACATTATTTTTTGAACGCACTGTAACGCTCCAAAGTGATGCCATGTACGTAATAGAAAAGTCCCCCACATCTTATTTAGACACCATTTAAGTTAAACAGATGTTTAACATTAAATATGTTTTATTTAGCTTTAATTCAAAGTCCAAATTAGAGAGTTAATTTTATGTTGCGTATGTGTTTGTAAGAAATATCCGGAAATGAGACATGTGCAAATTTAGTATACCGAAAAAAAGTTGCGGAAATAACAAATGTTTCTTTTACAATAACATATATTTGCATGTAAATAACGAATTCAAGGAAAATAAATATGGTTGGGGTATATATAGCACTCTTTTTTAAGGAAACTATTAAAGAAATATAATGGCGAAATTTGTTCTGCTATTAACCATATTGATAGCCGCTGTACTGATAGTGGTGAATTCTCAATCGACAAGTAATACAAGCCCAACAGCGACCAGTACAAATCAAGTTGCATCTACTCGACGTCCAAATCGTGGCCCAAAGAGAATAATTATACGACGAGGCAACAATTCAAGCAGCAACGGTCGTAGAATTCGTGTCATTAAAAGGACAAATAATGGTAATAACTCACGAAGAAGGATAAACATAAGGAGAGGAAACAGCCAAAATCGGAGGACTGGCGCCCGAAGGATTCGAAGAAACAATAATAGGAGGGTGAATGTAGCTCGAAGAACTTAACGCGTACGTGTAATCGAATGGAAACTTAAATCGTTATTAACTTCAAAAAATATTATTCAAAAAAATATATTTTAGTGAAGCTAAAATAACAATGTACATCTCAAATAATTGCCAAATACCTGAATGAACTAATATACATATATAAATACGTATACTTACAAAATCATGTTTTTATTATTTTATTAATAAAGAATTGACAGTAACAAAGATTTTAATACAATCACATTTTTTGTTAAACTATGAATAGGATAAATTAAGTTTGCCATGAAGTTTTGTAACACCCAGATGGAAACGTCGGAGACCCTATTAAATATAGATATGCAAGAGCAGCCTAATAAGCTGCCGTATTAGTTCTTCTATATTTGAGATATGGAAATGAAATTTCGCTCATGTACTTTTCAACTCTGCTTTTTTGTCGGAATCGTTGATACCGGATTATCCTAACATATGGCTATCATACAAACTTAAAGTTAGGAATCAAGTGCTTGTATAAAAACTTTATCCCTTGAAAATATTTCCGCCTCTTTGGCATGGATTATTGCTCCTGGCAAGTGCAATGTCGGAAAGAAATTGTTGAGATCGGGTCACTGTAGCATACAGCTGTCATACAAACTACCCAATCGCAATCAAGTTCTTGTAAAAAATCCATTATACCTGTATTTATGTAGAGTTTTATATGTTTTGGTTAGGCAGGCATGAATAGCAAATGATGTCTGTAGTTTGTTAAATACCAAATAGAACACATGTGAAAAAGTACCTAGTGATATGTCTATAATTCAGACCGAACAGACTTTTCAATAAATTAATGTTTTTATACTCTCGCAACAAAGTTGCTAAAGAGAGTATTATAGTTTTGTTCACCTAACGGTTGTTTGTAAGTCCTAAAACTAAATGAGTCAGATATAGGGTTATATATACCGAAGTGATCAGGGTGACGAGTAGAGTTGAAATCCGGATGTATGTCTGTCCGTCCGTCCGTCCGTCTGTCCGTCCGTCCGTGCAAGCTGTAACTTGAGTAAAAATTGAGATATCATGATGAAACTTTGAACACGTATTTCTTGGCTCCATAAAAAGGTTAAGTTCGAAGATGGTCAAAATCGGCCCACTGCCACGCCCACAAAATGGCGGAAACCGAAAACCTATAAAGTGTCATAACTAAGCCATAAATAAAGATCAAAGTGAAATTTGGTACAAAGGATTGCATTAGGAAGGGGCATATTTTGAGGTAATTGTTTTGGAAAAGTGGGCGTGGCCCCGCCCCCTAAAAAGTTTTTTGTACATATCTCGGAAACTACTATAGCTATGTCAACCAAACTCTACAGAAACGTTTCCTTCAGGCATTTACATATACAGTTCAAAAATGGAAGAAATCGGATAATAACCACACCCACCTCCCATACAAAGGTTATGTTGAAAATCACTAAAAGTGCGTCAACCGACTAACAAAAAACGTCAGAAACACTAAATTTTACGGAAGAAATGGCAGAAGGAAGCTGCATCCAGGCTTTTTTTAAAAATTGAAAATGGGCGTGGCGTAGCCCACTTATGGACCAAAACCCATACCTCAGGAACTACTAATCTAATTAATTTTACAGCAAAATAAAAAAATATGTAATTGACGGATAATGAAATCTCGATTATCACTTTATCATGCGAGAGTATAAAATGTTCGGTGACACCCGTACTTAGCCCTTCCTTACTTGTTGTAGATGAAGTTCGCTATTACTAGGAACATTTTAACAACTTTTTCTTCATAAGCAATTTTCGGGAGCGGTTCGATCGCCCAACTCTAATCCTCGAACAAAAAAATTTTAAACTCAAAACCTACAAATTGACATCCCCAAGACATATCTACTTAGGTATGAAAATATACAAAAATACGTTATAAGCGAAAAAACTTAAGGCACAGTGCTGCTCGATTGAACAATTTTCTTCAACGGATATTACTACTGTTATGTGGTTTTTAATTTTTGGGGATTTTGAATTTCGGGGACACTGTTTTGAGGATTTCAGGCCTAACTCGTAGGTTTCAGCTCCATCAAATTTTGAAAAGCTTATAACTCAAGACAAACGATGAAATACTTGCAGGCTTAAGGACTTAATTTTAGCATTTTTACAGCAAGAAAATATATATCTTAAAATAATAGTTATATTGATTATAATAATAATACTCTGAGTAAAACATAACTTTTTTTAGAAAACGAGAGTATTGTATAATATATGTAGTATAGGAACTTACTTGGTCAACTGAACCATAATGATGGCGTGAAAAAACACCACGTCTTGATATTAATTCCGTAGCCGAAGAGCTGAAATGAAAGGAGTTTTAAAATGAAAATATTTAACATATTGACCACGTAACGCTGTTAATAGCTGTACTACATTTAAAATCAAGATATTAGGTATATGGTGGTTAGGAGTAATAATGCGATTTTATCAAGATTTACCACTCCGGAACGTTGTTATAAATAAAATTATTATTATTAGAAAAGGCCAACTTAATTTCGATATAAGGCAAGAATTATATACTGAGTTCTTAGTTTCGGTATATGTGGAATTGAAAGTTCTAGTCCAATTATCCGGTAGATATTTGAGAGGGTATGGCGAAATTATTTGATGCTTGCTTTATTTTTGATAGAGTAAAATAATCGGATGGTATTTAAAATTGTATTAAATGTAACACATACCATACATTATAATCAACCTTGTATTAGGGTTATTAAGTTCAGATCTGGGTATAGAGCAAATTCATAAATATTTTTATGCAACCTTGTCTATTGGCCGATGCAAATAGTGAAAAGTAAGGTGGAAAGTTGGAAATCACTGCATCAGGTATATTGGAATGAGAGTAGCTGAACTGGTTAAATTTATTTTGTTAATACTTATATGTATATCTACAAATTTATACGTATACCCTATAGCAAACTTAAAGTTTGATATTCTTATATAATGTCTTATATTAGGTGTGTAAGAGGTATAATGAGTTTTGACCCGATTTTTTGAATTTCTTATTACAAGTCAACCGGAAGTTCGAAAATCTTTATATTAGGCATAATGATGGCGTGAAAGGGGAAAATAATGACCTGATTTTATAAATTTTTGACGGAAAAGCAATTTATTACCAAAAAAAAGATTATTTCTGATTTTTAATAATATGTCTAACAGATTGACCATTATTCATTACTTGGGGTTTAAAACTTCAAAACCGGATATATAATTTTATTACATTGAAATATAATAAATACGTAAATATTATCACACAATATGCATCTGTATAAATACAGCGCATTAGAACATAGTACTGTTTGTTGTGAATAATATTTTTTGAAGACTACGCACGTGTCGGTTTAAACAATTGGTACTTTTTTGATATTGTAACATATTACCAAAAACGTTGTTTTTTCATCTATTTATTTACCTAATTTTTCAAATATTTGTCAAGTTTTAGGAAGAACCTAATCGTAATAATTTGCAATAAAATTTCCAAGACTTAAAACAGGTATTCAAATTTATAAAAGTGAGATCAGCTTTACTATTTAAGACACACTAACGCTTATTAATAGCACAGTCGAAATCTAGCTAACAGCAGAACAATCTGCCGAGTTTTTACCAAAGGCAAATACAATATGAAAGCGCTACCATACTTATTGGTGGGTGTATTGGTTCTAACCATCACTACCAGATTTGCGAGTAACGCTCAACCCGCAACATCACCAACAGGAACAGCGGCAACATCTCCTACGGGTACATCATCTAACTCATCAACAACAACAGCTGCCACATCCCCAACAGCCACTTCCACAACAAATTCTAGTAGCACTACAAGTAATGCTGCTGCGAGAAGGAGAAGGCAAAGAAGACGACAAGCTGCTAGAAGACGACGTGCTAGAAGAAGAAGGCAGCGTCAAGCTCGCAGACGTGCGCGTAGAAGAAGACAACAAAGAAGGCAAAGACGGGGAAACCAGAGAGGCTAGCTGAAACAAAACTTTTTTAAATAAGTTTGAAATTTCTAGAAATCTTACTGCAAGGCATATGAAAGATCATGGAATATATATTCAAATAAATAGAGGATATCATACTCATGGAAAATATTTAAAGATACTTTCTTTTAGTGTGTTTTATTGTCAAATGTCTTTTTAGTACAATAGAGGACAGAGCACTATATGAGTAGGTGCTCCAGCGCCACTGATGCACATAGGTATTAAGTTAATGAGTTATCGCACTTTTAGTAGATTTCAGCACAACTATTGTATTGGGAAAGGGCGGTGTTAACATCAGTTTTCACCCATTTTGACACCATAACAAGAGGTGTCGAAAATTCCTTAGACAATTTTTTTAGTACAGCACTAATGCTTTGTGGGATATGAAGTAAATTAGATCTGTTATGAACGGGGCCATGCCTACTCATAATTTTTATCAAAACCATATTTTCCTTTCCCTTATGTGACTTGTTTTACCAACTTACAGTTTTGCAAATGCATTTGCGGAATAGTGCTGGCGTGGCAATAATCTGATCCTGCCCATTTGCAATACCAACCTTCTTACGCCGAGTACAAAATTTATTTGTTGCAAGAGTAGATGGACACAGTAACACGGAATTCAACTGTCATGTCATCCTGATCAAATCAAATATCTATCCCGATTGAGTTTAGGTGTTACAAATGGGTACTACTGAGTGAATAAAACTATTTTACTCTGTAGCATGCTGTTGACAGGATGCAATAACGAAATGCAAGGAAGGGCTAAGCTCGGATGTAACCGAATACTTGATACTCCTCCAACAATTAAAGTCAGGGAAATACCTCAATGTGCGAACCGTTAAACAGAGGATCGGAATCCCAGCAATTATATATATCTCATACACTGACCGGAATAAAATTTGTTGGAAAAACAAAAATCATGATACATATGTAGTATATGGGAGATGGGGTTAGTATTTATCCGATTTTATCTGAAACAAATTTAACATGCAACATACTAATAATATGTTCCCTGTGATTCATTAAGGTACCTCACTTACCATCACCAATCATATTGAGTAAAGTCACCCGAATGTTATACTATACATATGTTTATTTTCACTCTATTTTATTATTTTATGCACAAAGATACACCGTTATCAGTAAATAAGCTCTCTAATTTCATTACGAAAACCCACATGTATACCGGTATGCGTTATAAAGTCGCCTGGAAGTTCGTGTTAGGCATAGGTATTCATATATGAGCTAAGGGTATTGCATATATATACTGACTCGATCCAACCCATTTTTAGTGGATTGATGGATTATTTCAACGCCATTATTCGTGCACAGTTTTATCACGTTATATTAATCGCTTTTTGATTTATACCCGGGAAAGTGAAAGACCGAAATTGCATTTAAAGTTGTGTTATATGGGATTGTAGTCCGATTCCGCCCATTTTCGATTTATTACATATGAATGTCAGAATAATTTGGTTGAAATCGGTCTGGTGCCTTCGAATATATGTGACTTCACCTCAAAGTGGGCGGTGTCATGGATATCGTCCAGTTTTTACCCCTACTTCTATTAAGCTTTCTCATATGTGTAATGTTTTATTTATTTATCGCACTTTTAGTAGTTTTTAACAGTACCGTTATATGGGGAGTGAACGGTGTTGTCTTCCGATTTAGTTTTTATAGTATTGGTATAAATGCTTAAGGGGTTTGTACTGAGTGAATTCGGTTTTTGTAACTTAAGTGGTTTAGGAGATATTTACATTAAACCAATTAGCGGGCGTTGGTCTCTAAACAAGCGGTTTGCTATAACTTATATATATACTATATTATATTATGACTTATGTATATAAATTTGTATATGCATACATATATATATCAGAGAGTTGCAATGATCCCAGTTTTTTCAATCATACCCGATCATTTACTCGGATATTTTGTGACGCAAAACTTTGCTTCAACAAAAATGAATGATCCTTTGTAAGCGTGCTCAAAGCGAAAATTCAGTTCCAATTACTGTTGCTTGTTTCGTAATGTTAGTTCGATCGAACGTCTTGTGTGAGCAGCAATTAATGTTCGAGAATGTTGCTTGCATTCAGCTCGATCAAAATCATACCGTTTGGTCATACCGGCACTGAAATACTAAAACCGGTCAACAGTACAATAATTTGTTTTCTGCCGCACATGTCGCAATGTGTTAAAGTACAGCGCAAGTCAAACGTCAAATTTAAATAGGCACAGCTGCTGCAAAAACTTAAAGCAATCCCAACGTTTAAAAACTGTCACACCGCTGGACAAAACTGAAATTTGGGTTCCGTAATATTTTAAGCATTATCTTTGTTTATTAATGCTAAGCATTAACTGAATTTTAGTTTTAAGTGTTAAAAATGAAGAAATATATGCTGTAATGTTTCGGTTAATTTTATGCATCGCAACTTGTTTCCGTTAAAGCACACAAATATGTACCTACAAACTATGCACATACATATTCGTAGGGCAATTCTCGGTCTGATTGGTTCCATCACAATCAATTAAAACGCACACTTGATCGATGGCTGAGTTTTCGTGCATCATTGGGCTCGATTGTCTTTGTCTGTACAATCATTTCCAATCATCATACCGAAACCAAAAAATCAGTTTGAACCAGTAAGCAGAGCAATCAAACCAATTGATCGAACTCGTTCGTTTTGAGCACGAAACTCGATCGAACAATTTTGTTGCGAACCGCTTTGTTTAGTTGATACCGTTTTGAGCGAGGCTAACCAAACCGAATCGATCATACTCAATGCAGGTCTCTGATATATATATAATTGCGTATTTATACTATTCTCCCAGCGAGGTGGTGAGCTGCGTTTGGGACCCGCTACGTACCAACCACTCAAAATGAAAAAGAAACATCGGATGAAAGACCCGCTTTTGATGTCTACCATAGCAAATGTATTAGGATTACGATTTGCGGACAGGCACCTGGAATGTCCGGCCCCTAGGTTGGGAAGACGCCTAGTTGGTTGAAGTCCTCGTAGTAGTAGATTTTAACGCCAGGGTGGATGATGCTCAGAGCGTACTAAAATTATGGAGAGAACACTTCTCCAGCCTGCTGAATGGTAGTAAAAGCATAACACCAGGAGATGGTGGAACCGATTTTCCAATTGACGACCCGTCTGAAGAACAACAAAGTGGCGGGGGCCAAATCTTGGAAAAGACCAGTGCAAAGAGGATAGATGCGACACAACACTAAAAGGAGTTGCCTTTTTGTGCTCCTTCGGACTGAGCAGGCAATTGAGAAACATAGTCCTCTCTCGACAAACAAAAACCAAACCCTAAAAGTCACTCATGTTCGAAATAAAGTTTTCAAAATATAGTGTTATATCATAATTTTGTGTTTAATTATGTCACCTTATATGTTTTCGCTTAATAGCGTTTTGTGCGCCGATTACACCCATCTGCAAAACCAACCGTCTCACGACGCTAATAAACGTGTTTATCAATTTTCATTAAGATATCTCACTTTTACTCAAGTTATAGCTGGCATAGATGGACGGACGAAAACACAGTCACCCGAATGTGAACTCGTCTCTTCATCCTGATCTTTTATATATAAATAACCCTATGTCTAACTTGATTATTTTTAGGTGATTCAAGCAACGATTCAGTGAACAAAACTATTAGTGATCAAATTGAAAGGTGAATGTTTTTTTATACTTCGCGAATCGGTAAGTTGGTAGGATTGTTAGTGACATCTATGTGAAATTTCACGTCAAAATATTCGTAAGTATTTGTGATACGCGTGGTTTGTTGAGGTTTTAAAAGTGAATTCTTCGATTTTTACTATGTCTGTATTTATTAAATAAAGAAATGCGATAATGCACCATCTCATACTGCATTGGTTATTCGTGATCATTTCGCAACATTTTCAGCTTTTATCGTGCCGCAACCACCGCATTCGCTTGATTTACCTTCGTGTAACTTCTGGCTATTCAGCAAATTCACATGATCACTCCGAGGACACAAATGATGATATAGAAGTTGAATCGAAGAAGGCCATCACGAAGGAGGATTTTTCCAAGTGCTATGATGACTGAAAAGATCGTTGGCATAAACGTATTGCAGCGGGAGGGGATTACTCAAAATTCACCTTTAAATTTTGTCACAGTAGTACACTGTATAAACATGTTGCAAGAGTATAAAAATGATTTCGTTTGTATGAGGATTTCAAACATTTTGGAGACCTAATATATGAAGTTCTAAAATCATTTTGTTATGGATATGGGAATTAAGGGAAGAACTGTATCGATTTAGCTTAGGACGAGGCTACATTAATATCAGGAAAATATTCCCGTTGACCGATCTATTTTAAATTACTTATATTTACCACTTGATTTTTGTATATCATTCGTTTGACACGCTTAAATCTCTGATCTAAGATTTCCGAAGATTTAAAACAACTTAATTTCGCAAAATTTGATTTACAGTGAAAGTTGACAAATTACCTAACTATTGAATTGCCAATTATTGGATTAGTGAAATAAAAATTTCGCAAATTTAACAAAAGTTCTCGCGAAATACACATACCATACATAAACACAGTTTCTGTAAATTAGTTTCCTAATGAGAACATTTGAGATTCTCAAAGCTTGAAGTAAAGCAGAAAAATGGGGAAAAAATTTAATTTTCGTTGAAAATACTTGCAAAAAGTGCAGAAGTTATACGAATGCATCAAAAGCCCAGATGCATTTGCCTGAACAATCAGCTAGTTTGAGGCTTTCATTTTTGGTCTCATTTCCCCAATGGAAAAACGATTTATAAAGCGGAAATACACATTTTATTCACAGTGCTGCTGTAAATGGGCATTTGCAATGAATTTCTCAGCCTTGACTTTGCTTCCTTCTCTTTGTAAATGTGCTGCCCACTACAACTTGGCATTGTTTCAATTTTTCTCCCCTCTACTTCAACTCATATTTGGGTCTTTCCAATTTGTTGATATTTCTTTTCATTTTTGTACTTTAAGTGATGAAAGGAAATTTGTATTGCATGGCAGCATTTTTTATACAACTTGAAACATGTTGCACGGTGAATAATAGTATTTTTATCTAAGCATTGGTTGTAACACCTACAACTAATCTAAATAAATATAAGCTTACATAGAAAAAGAGAATTTAAATAAAAAATGCAGCAATTGTGGAGGAAATCACACTGCTAACTACAGGGGTTGCCCTGCATACAAAGGTTTGAAATCAAAGTCGTCACAAGCACGTCGTAACCAAATGATGAATATTGCTCCTAATACCATGTTCAGACCGACACTTAATCACACGATTTCGGCTGTTGAATGGATTATCCCACTAATCCTAAAAATTTATCAAGATTTCGCCATACAAAAATGACAGTTCCAAATCACTTCATTGAAATGATTTGAAACTGATCCACGCTAAATCTCTCTGTGCGACTCTGATTTTGCGCAATCTACATGTCAGCACTGGAAATCTGTTACATTATCACAGCTGATTTAGACACTACAAAGGGAAACAAATGTAAACAAACCAATTTTTTTTAAAGCAATGAATCTAATCTCATCTGAAAATCGACTTAACAAATGAAAAAATGCATCCACTATTTCTATTATATGGAAAATATTTGAAAAAGACGGCTTTTATTTCAAAATACTATACGACAATCTTTTCTTTTGATAAATATTAAGCGATGTGACTTCATGAATGACAATAACAGTTGTTTTTTGATCTTTCTAACGGCAGTGAGAACACTTTTGGGTTATGAAATGATTAAACGTAATCTAATCTTTTAAATTTTCGGTCTAAACATGGTATAATGAAAATATTAAATCCCCGTCCCTATTTCAAAACCAGTAAATCTTAAAGACAATCCTACACAAGGGAGCTATGCAAACGTGGTGAAAGGTAATACTGCACAAACGCAATTTCCCCAAAACCAACCAAATGGAAGCGTTGAAATTATGATTTTCAACATCATATTGGGTATGACACAACACAACTTCAATGCAAAATATGATTCAACAGATAATCAGTTCACAAAATCCAATATTGCAAAGTAAAAAATGAGTGTATTGAACATTTGTTTATGGAATGCTAACGGTGTTAACCAATATAAACTGGAACTTATTACATTTCTGGATGAAAATAATATTGATGTAATGCTTTTGTCATAAACTCATCTTACGAACAAAAACACTGATTACATTGTTACCTTACCAAGGTTTAGACCCTATATGACAAACTACTCAGACGGAAAGGCACATGGGGGAACAGCAGTGTTGGTTAGAAAACGATTAAATCACC
Source organism: Bactrocera zonata (assembly GCA_037783105.1). Lineage (NCBI taxonomy): Eukaryota > Metazoa > Arthropoda > Insecta > Diptera > Tephritidae > Bactrocera > Bactrocera zonata. The sequence continues at coordinate 135,763 of JBAWJQ010001294.1, read as the reverse complement.
ATGCATTAAAATCGTATGCCACAGTGCAATTACAAGCGACAACAATAGGTAACTATAACAAGAAAAAACGTTAACTTCGGTTGCACCGAAGCTAAATACCCTTCACAGGTGCATTTGTGTTAGTAACTATGTGTCCAGTTTGTATGGAAGCTATATGCTTTAGTAACCCGTTCTGAACAAGTTTTTTAGAGATTACATTGTTGCCTTAGAAAATAATATATACCAAATTTCGTGAATATATCTTGTCAAATGTGAAAGTTGTCCATACAAGAACTTCATTCCGATCGTTCAGTTTGTATGGCAGCTATATGCTACAGTTAACCGATCTGAACAATTTCTTCGGAGATTACATTGTTGCCTTTGAAAACAATATATACCAAATTTCGTGAATATATCTTGTCAAATGTGAAAGTTGTCCATACAAAAACTTGACTCCGATCGCTCAGTTTGTATGGTAGCTATATGCTATAGTTAACCGATCTGAACAATTTCTTCGGAGATTAGATTGTTGCCTTAGAAAACAATATATACCAAATTTCGTGGATATATCTTGTCAAATGTGAAAGTTGTCCATACAAAAATTTGACTCCGATCGCTCAGTTTGTATGGTAGCTATATGCTATAGTTAACGGATCTGAACAATTTCTTCGGAGATTACATTGTTGCCTTAGAAAACAATATATACCAAATTTCGTGAATATATCTTGTCAAATGTGAAAGTTTTCCATACAAGAACTTGATTCCGATCGTTCAGTTTGTATGGCAGCTATATGCTATAGTTAACCGATCTGAACAATTTTTTCGGAGATTACATTGTTGCCTTAGAAAATAATCTACACCAAATTTGGTGAAGATACATTGTCAAATGCGAAATTTTTCCATATGAGAACTTGATTCCGATCGTTCAGTTTATATGGCAGCTATTGGTTATAGTGGTCCGATATCGGCCGTTCCGACAAATGAGCAGCTTCTTGAAGAGAAAATGACGTTTGCAAAATTTCAAAAGGATATCTTAAAAACTGAGGGACTAGTTCGTATATATACAGACAGACGGACAGACAGACGGGCATGGCTAAATCGACTCAGCGCAACATACTGATCATTTATATATATACTTTAAAGGGTCTCCGACGCTTCCTTCTGGGTGTTACAAACATCGTGACAAAATTAATATACCCTGTTCAGGGTATAAAAATCGCTGCGGGGACTTAAACCTGGCGGCCATATACTGCCCACCACGGTTTAAAATTACAGACATTCAACTTAAAGACTTTTTTGGAGCACTAGGCCATAGATTTCCAGCAGGTGGAGATTACAGTGCAAAACACACGTACTGGGGCTCACGTCTTATTAATCCGAAAGGACGACAGCTGTATCAAACTGTTATAAATAGGCACAATAGCCTTGAAATAATATTTCCTGGCAAGCCGATATATTGGCCTAGTGATCGTAACAAAATACCAGATTTAATAGATTTTGCTGTAAGCAAAAATATAGATAAATCGCACATAACAGCTGATACATGTGCTGATCTATCTTCTGATCACTCTCCTGTACTAATAAAATTATGTGAACAACCCATATTCGTTGATCCAAAAGTAGGTCTAACTTCTTATAAAACGAATTGGCTAAAATATAAAAAATACGTGAGTAGCCACATTAATATTGAGTACAAAATAAATATAGGAAGAGATATTGACGAAAGCATAAGAGAAGTCAATGATATAATAACTAGCGCAGCTGTCTTAGCAACACCAAACAAAAACTATAAGCCAGAAACAGAGAACTAGAAAAGCTTGTAAATGAAAAAAGGCGAGAAAGACGTGAATGACATATATGTAAATCGTTTTCCTTCCACTCCGATTCAAATAAAATCTGCTGCATGAAATGCATATAAAGAGGCTGTGTCCAAATTCAAGCAAGCGAAATTCCCTTTGGAAAGCCCAAAAGTCCATGAAGCCACCAACTGACTCCAACATGCCTATACGAGACTTGGGTGGAAATTGGGCTCGAAGTGACGAGGAAAAGGCTAATTGTTTTGTAAATCACCCAAAAAAGATATTTCAACTTAATTTGCTAAAGGACAACTTTAAGCTGTAAATCTTACCCAACACAGCTAAAGGGTCGCTCGAGTCTTTTAAGACTTCACCTTCTGAAATTATTGGAATCATCGAAGAACTTAATCCAAAAAAGTCGCCGAGATATGATAATATTTCCCCAAAAATGCTAATTGAGTTACCAAATATTGCTGTAGAAGTGCTCTCTTTGCTCTTCAGTGCAATTCTTAATCTCGGATACTATTCTAATTCTTAGAAATGTCGCAGATTATCTTGATAGATAAATCTGGGAAAGACTTAACACAGCCGTCTTCATACAGACCAATCAGTCTTCTACCCGAAAATAATATAATGGCAACGCACTAATTCGGGTTTCGTGAAAAACATAGCACGATGGAGCAAGTAAATAGAATTACTAACGAAATAAGAAAAACATTTGAGCACAGAGAGTACTGTTCAACTTTATTTCTATACGTGGCTCAGGTATTTGATAAGGTGTGGCATGAATGTCTTTTATGAGAGATTAAAAACATTCCACCTTTAGAATTGTATAAAATATTGGAGACTTATTTAAAAAATAGACAATATATGATGAAAATAGGAGATTTTATATCTGATGAAAGGCAGTTAAGGGCTGGTGTACCACAGGGCAGCGTTTTAGGTCCAACTCTATACATCATATGTACAGCAGATCTTCCAACAGCTAACAATGTATTAACTTCAACTTTTGCGGATGACACAGCTTTAGTAAGCCGTAACAAATGCCACATAATAGCATCAAGAATATTAGCCGAGCACTTAAAATCTGTCGAAGAATGGCAAGCGAACTGGCATATAAATGTGAATGAACAGAAGTGTAAGCAATTTTCGCTTAGACCAAAGATGTGCCCGGCAGTAAAAATGAACAATATTTTAGTACCCCAAGCGAATGAAGTAACTTATCTTGGTATTCACCTAGATAGAAGGCTCACGTGGCTCTCTAGTAAAATAACATGTATGAAGATTAGAGCTGCAAATTTAAATTAGCTTTTAAATAAAAACTATAAACTTAGCCTAGACAACAAAGTGCTTTTATATAATGCGGTCATGAAGCCGATTTGGCTGTATGGAATTCAACTGTGGATTACGACCTGTGCAACTAATATTGATATAATACAAAGGTTCCAATCGAAAATACTTCGAAAATATCCATAAAGACCCTGGTATTCCTATGGTAAGGAAGGAAGTAGAAGATAGCATAATTAAATACATACATAAACTCCGAGATCACCCAGGGGTGTCCCGGGTTAAAATTTATTGGTAACCCGAAGGAGCCCGCAACCCCTGAGGAATTTGAAGCACATATCTTGCAAACTAGTAAAGCTTTCGAAAGATTCTCTTCAAAACTACTGAAAGTGAAATAACCATCTTATCAGTTCAGTTCAGAAGCTTAAGTTTAATCGTAAAGATAATCAGTAGGCTCGCTTATGAAAAATATAAAAATTGCAGTATTGAACTACATTTACACGTCCAGTTTCAGCCAAAATTGGAATATAAAATTCTTTAGATAACCTTATGTTACAGTTTGAATATGAGCGAAAAATGAATAAAAAGACACCTATATACTACATGATTCCATTGAAAACTGCATTAGATTCTAGCAGGGGAAAGTAAATAAAAAACAATGACAGTTGATTTTTATAAGCTTCTAGTAATTTTCTTCTTCTTCTTTATTGGCGTAGACACCGTTTACGCGATTATAGCCGAGTTAACAACAGCACCCCAGTCGTTTCTTTTTTCGATACGTGGGGCCAGTTGGATACTCAAAGCAAAGCCAGGTCCTTCTCCACCTGGTCCTTCCATCGCAGTGGAGGTCCTCCTCTTCCTCTGCTTCCCCCGGCGGGTACTGCGTTGAATACTTTCAGAGATGGAGTATTTTCGTCCATTCGGATAACATGACCTAGCCAGCGGAGCCGCTGTCTTTTAATTCGCTGAACTATGTCAATGTCGTTATATATCTCATACAGCTGATCGTTCCATTGAATGCGAAAGTCGCCGTGGCCAACGCGCAAAGGACCATAAATCTTTCGCAGAACTTTTCTTTCGAAAACTCGCAACGTCGACGCATCAGTTGCTGTCATCTTCCAAGCTTCTGCACCATAAAGCAGGACAGGAATTATAAGTGCTTTACAGAGTTTGGGTTTTTGGTTTATTTTGCATCAGCATAATCATTCATCGTAGACAGGAACAGTGAGTTATCTCTTGATGCCGGACTAACAACTCACTATGGATACGTGTGACCTGGCATTGTCTTGAGGGAATATTATTACTATTAAAAACTGTCCGTTCTGGGGGCTTATTTACTTCAGATTCAGTTTTCGAACTGAAGATAAACTATTAAATGTTGTACCCATCCGCACTCATACGGAACGGGAGATATAGATTACTGTAGTTAATTAATGGAACATTATATAGATGAAATTTTATTAAAAGATCCCACAAATCGAGCGATTTATACGATATTAACTCAATCGGAAGGTATAAATTAGCACGCAATACAGCTAGAAGAAGCCTATTTATGGGTTACAGAAATCAAAGCCAGGGAACGACCTTAAGGTGTAAAATGTCAACATTTTATTTATACATATAGTACTTTATCGTCACCTAAAATGCAAAATAACGTAACAACATTTTTAGAAAATTTACAGTGGCGCGAATGAAACACGAAATAAGATGGAACAAGAGTGAAAAAAAATTTTAATATTGGTTAAAACTGGTTCATATATGAGCGCAGAACTTGAAATGTTTGACATGTGTAATATTATGTATGTAATTTGAAGTAGTGAATCGTAATCAATGGGATACTCAATTTCGATTTTTTTGATGATACGTTTTTTTGCATTTTAGGTGACGATATATAACTTGTACAGTTTCCGACATATTCACCATAAAGTTTGTTAGAAAAACGAAAATCGGTATATGTAATATATGGAAGTTGGGGTGGTATCGACCCGATTTTATCTATTAACTATTATCATGCCACATACAATTACCAATCGTATCGAGTAAGTCAGCCGGATGTTCGAAAATCCTGGTAATAGATATATGGGGGCTAGGTCGAGTTTTCGCTCAATTGTCTTCGCCACAAAGATAAACTGTTATGAGTAAAACATGTTCTGTGATTTTCATTGAGATAACTAAAATATTGACCAATATATGCAGCATAAAGTCACCTGGAAGATCGAAAATTTTTATATTAGGTATATGGGTGCTCAGGGAATATGATTCAACCAGAAATCACCTCCATCATTAAATAATAATTTTTTAGAACATTGTAACCCATTTCTCACTTTATGACCGTCAACCCATATGTATATTTATATAGGATCGCATATGTGGCTTCATACACAATTTCTCACAAAGCTTTGAAGCCTCTTCTGCTCAATTAAAAAACATTTACAGACTATACATACATACATAATTGCGAAGGGACTTAAGTTATGAATTTCTGAATTTAAGTATTTTAATTCAAGAATTGGATTTAGAAACTATATAATGACAATTAAAGTAGGAGATTAAGTCCATAGCCTTTTGACAATAAAACTTTTTACATAAATGTACATATTTTTTGACCAACTAAGTTGACGTCAATGCACTGAGCTACGAGTTCCAGATTCTTTCAGTCAAATGCTAATTGAAGCATTATCTACAATTTTGCTGTATTCCCTAACATTGCTAATATTAAGCTAATATATTGAGGTATATTGGCATAATTTAAAATTTGTAAAAAGTTCAAACGTCGACAAATTGGCCAGATGTACCATATTTGAACACTACCATCTGATTCAACTTCGAGAACAAGCAAATCGACACTTCATGCAGATGTCGCATCGAAGTACACAAATTGCTATTTGGATTGATGTTGCGGATTCGTACGCCCAATGCATTTTCATTAAATCTAATATACTATGTGCGCACAAGTACTATGCACTTCTGATATGTGGGTGGCTGCTGTCGAAACGGCCAAGTGGCAACTGGTAAATTACTTTGATTCACAGTTCAATGTTTTCAATGTTGCGGTTGTAGGGAGAAGTGTACTTTAACCAACTACTCTTAAGAGCACCAACAAGCACATACCTTTAACAAATTTACGTTTGACATTTATATGTACATACATATGTAAAGCACTTACATAACGCTCGATGCCCGCCGCTGCAGCACACGCAAAGCCCCGATGTCCTTGTGCGGAGGGACTCGATGTGTAGTCGGTGGCGCGCATAAACTTTGACTGCGGTCACGTACGTTCTCCTCGCGATATGATCGAAAGATGGTGGCCAGTTTCAGATTGAAGCACAACATGATTGCCAGTCGAGAAGCCTAGTTTCTTGTGGTTGTGTACAAGTATTTTTTTATAGTTTGCGTTTTTTACTTCTCTGCTACATACAAACACATTTTATCACAATGCATTTTGATAACTTTCTTATTTCTGAAATCTCGATCTGCTGTTCGACTTTCATATCTTATATTTGCTTTGTTTTATTTTTCTTGCTGACGTAAGGTTTGAGTTGTAGAGTTCGTTGTTAAAATTGCCTTAATTTTATTATTTTTTATTATTGATAGTTGATTTGTGCGTAGAATCAGAATGCTTTCCTTTATAAATTAAATATTACTATGCTTTTGTAAACCGCTTAATTATTTAATTTTAAATTTAAAGTAAGCTTGAATTAACTCATTATCAGCAGCTCAATTTTTAACTCGATAAAGTGGCTAAACAATTTCAAACCATGCTTAATTTCTCTAATCCGTAAGGAAACCGTCACTATCGCTTTACAACTGGAAATAGAAGAAATCCCTTTAATTTAACGCTCTATTTAAATTCTCTTTGCCGTTTAATATTTATTGATTTTTAGCTGGTTTACTAACTCATAAGTCGACCTTAAACTATTGACTCTTTGACCCAAAAACGCTGACGTGCTCTAGTTAAATAAATACTCAGAAATATGCATTTGGAACCGAATAGTATACGCAAACTGTCTTAAAAATTTTGCTGGTGCCAAAAATGGAAATTATTCTCACTAGACGAGTAAATTATGAATTATATACCTATATATACGCGTTTTGGCGTTTAACGTATAATCTTACCTAGTGAGCGGAACCGGAAAGCAATGAAGGCTAAAAGCATACATTTAAGAAACAGGAGAAGCGTAGAAGTTTAGAGAGTGGTTCAATGCAAAATAGAAGATATCTGTAACAATTTGTCTCAATGATCTAAAATTATATATTTTTCTTGAACGCAATAATGTAGACTTGGTAAAATAAAAGTGGGCAACTTACGAAAGTTTATGAAATTGATTATCATGTGCTCATTTATGTATATACTCCAATGTGGGATGTAGTAATAGCAATTATAACTAAACTATACTATATATAGTATATTGCTAGTCATACACTTTCGTTGGAATGCCTTAACTAGCTTAGAACTGAAAGTCGTTAGCAAACTTGAGGGGTGCCATTGTGCAAGTGTGTTCTACAATGTTTGCATACTGACTTGATGAACTTAAAAGTGTGTCAGAACAAGTAGCCATGTTTACATACGTAGGCAACTAGCAAGTATTACACATGTGTGCGTGTTGTGCGTGTAGGTTTCCCTTATCAATTTCGGTACCATTCATTGGAGAATTTGCAATGCATTTTTCGTGCACTATATTAAGCGCACAGCGTGTCTAGCACTTTGTTTATACTGGAACAGCATGGCCGACCTAGTTAAGCACACATGCACGTGTGTATGCATGTGTGCGAAAGTGTAACATATGTACTGGCATTTGACTATTATTATAAAAACAAGTAAGGAAGGACTAAGTTCGAGTGTAACCTAACAATTTGTATTTTCGCAATGTGCAAGGAACAACGCCGGAGAAATATTTTCAGCTTTTCACAAAGCTTTACGTTAAACGAGAAATAACATTTAAGTCGGTTGCCAATACACCCTTTATAAATGTTTTGTATGTTTTATAGTATAAACAAGTAAAAAAGATCTGTATCTTGATTTTGATCGGTCAATTTGAATGATATGGTGGCCCGCTATCGGCGATTCTGACAAATGAGAACCTTCTTGAAGAGAAGATGATGTACGGAAAATTTTCGACGGACGAATGAACATTGCTAAATCATACATACATACGTATAGATGTACATATATAATGGTCAGTATGTCTTTACATGGCCTCAGACATTTCTTTTGGTTGTTTCAATCTTCGTTCGAAACTTAATATACCCTTTTCAGGATACATAAATTTTCAGTTATCCGAGATAGTATGTTTGGTATCAATGACCTTGACAATGTATCGTCGGATTTCTGCTTTTTTTGAATAATATGGCTTAGCTTGGCTGGTTCTTGATTTATGTATCCTAAAGTGGAAGAATCAAGCAAGAGACGTTTTTCTGCTTTCGCTCATTTTAACACAGTGATATAGGAAAGTATGATGTACCAAATTGGTAGACTGGTTTCTGAGGTAATGATTTGACCTAAAAGTGGGCCACACATGAATTATGAACTGTACTGAAAAATTAAATGCTTCTGACTTCATTTTCAGTAGTTTTCAACTTAGCCATTATATGGTGGGTGTTCGTGGTTTTCACCCGATGTCCTCCATTTTTATACTGTTTAAGAACGTGCCAGAATGACTTGTACTCAGAAAGTTTGGTCGATATAGCTTGAGTGGTTTGTTGTAAATATGCACATTAAACTTATTAGGCGATGAGACCACAGCTACCAGATTTAGAAAAAATCAAATGCAAATGACCCTCAACATTTCGAAGCCTTGTGTGAAATTATATTTAGTGTTTCAATATGTGGCATGGTTATAATAGTATTTTATAGTTCTTGACTAAACGGCATTTTGTGGGACTGCCAGTAATCAAATTCCACCCAGCTGCTATGCCAATATCGTAAGGATGTCAAGAAACACCAAGGTGTATCAGCTATAGTCAAGATATCTAAATATTTTCCCCAAGTTATCTCTTGCGGGAACAGATAGACGCGCGGGTAGACAGTCACCCGGCTTACAACTATATACAAATCGACTAGTTTCCGGTATTACAAACCACCGTTAGATGAACAAAAGTATCCTACCCTGAGCAACATGTTGCGGCAGTATAAACATAAGGCAATTTACTTGTTAATCAAAAAACTGTATTTTTTTTTACATGAAAATGTGTATGAATACAATTAAAATTTGGTTTAGACAGCGCTCGCAGCAAAGTTATTGCTGCTTTTGTGTATTTTTCAATTTATTCGCCTTCACTTTTTTGTGATGGTTCTTTGTCAAGTTAAGCCAACTCCCATACCGTCTGTGTGTACATTGAAAGGCAATAAAACATACCCGTAGGTTGATTTGTTTGCAGGCACATTACTGATATTTAGCCAGCGTAACTCAATTTAACTGAATACACACCCAAAGCAAAAGTGTTTTATCATCCGTTCGGTTTTTGGCTTTTAATATAGCCGACTAGACAGACGGTGGCTATGAAGTGAGCGACGTGGTCTTTTTTAATTACGATATTCTACGAGCATTACATTACATAAAAAAAAAATAATGTAATGTAAAGACATATTCTACATCAAGATATACTAAGGTGAGAGTATATGTGAAGAGAACGATAACGAACTATAGCAAACATAACTCGCAGCAATTACGACGTAGTGTGAGAAAAACTCAAAAACTTTTTTGGAAACGTGTTTGATTTTTAAACTACACTACGCAACTTCTAAGAGAAATAATTAGTCAACAGTCTACCACATTATTGCTTAAGTTGCTTTGAATTGTTACTAGTTATTAACACAGTCAGAGCCCAAGAAAAGTTTAGTGTATTTCTAGGGGATTTGTATGTACACCCGAGATCAAGTGAGTAATAGCATTAAGTTGTGTTTGCCGAGTATACCAATACCTATATAGACCAAGAATACCAACGTGCGAGTAATCAGCGTTCATGAATAGTCCAATTAACACTAGAACAAACATATATTTGTGTAGGTATCAATTCAACTTTTTAATTGACCATGAGCAACAATATGTTGATTACTCTTTTGTTTTTATTTGGCCGCGTTTGGAAATAAAAACAGCTCTTAAACTTGTTCTAACTGTAGCACTTCATACATTTGCATATATTTTTCAACACAAACGTTCATATTCGTAGGAATATGTGTGTACCTATATTGCTTTTGCTTAGCTTTCTTGCAAAGCAATCGCTTATCACATTTGCATATATTCACATCAACACTTGTTTACTTTTCTTTGCTACGCATTGCCCATTGTTGATGTTGAGCATGTTGTTACACTGCGCTTAAGTAAACCGTTTAGGAGCTGGCACATTTGGGCTCTTTCAACATGATTAATAACACTTGAAAGATATTTTTTTGTATCGGCTGTGTACATTTTTTTATTTATTGTAGTTTCTGTACAGTCGAATGCCTTAGCGCCTAAAAGCGTACTCCGCACCATTCACCAACATATAATCTTGTCAACTGCTCGCGTTCGTCTGGTCATGTGAGTGTTAAAGTGGCGTCGTCGTAATACCTTAGTCAACAATCCACAGAATATTTGGACTGTATTGTGATGTCATAGTTATGAAGTATATAACAATTGCCTTTTGACACAAATTCGTGTTTACCTCAGTATGCAGTATACATATACGCAACTGTCGCATGGTGGATTGTATCGCGTATTGCGCATGTACAATCTTTATTCGATAAAATCTTTATGTGTATTGTGGTAGGAATGCATAAAGCAGTTAAATGGCGGGAAAATATTTAAGTTCGCTTATCAGTCGAAAAGCTCCGAGGCAAAGGAAAAGCTCAGTAAATGCAAAGCTCTGGTGTGGAAAACTGATAAAGCAATAGAATAACTTGGAAAACTATAGATAATTGTACACAAGGTGGTGTATGCAAATTTTACGTTTTGTGGTTTGAAAATTTAGAGTGAAATTACTACATGATTAAAATAATATCGAGAATTTTGTATTTATTTTGAAAGTATGTATTTATTCATGACTATTTATTTTGTCTCCTTCAAAGTAATCACTCCATATATACTAAGAAAATAATTTTTTGTTTTTTTTAGAACATCCTCCCATCATCTCCTCAATCGTAGGATAGCGTCGTTCTTTCCTGGGCCTCTTCAGTTTTGGGACCAAAAAGGTCAAGGGGGGCAGGTTTGGGGAAAACCGTGGGTACCGCGCCATTATATGTTGGTTGTGGTCAAATATTCGTCTGAATACAGACGTTATCATCGTGCAAAAGCAAATTTTTTTGCCCCGAATCTCGGCCTTTCTGGCGCTTATTTCAGGTATTATTTTATATTGTCCGTACGATCTTTTCCATGATTGCTCAATACTTTTTTCTTCACTTCACTCATGTTGTCATATTTTGTTGTCGTACTCGGGCGCCCAGGACGCTTTAAATCGTTCACATCTTCTCGATCCACTGTTGCTTTTGTCCAAGCTAACTTCACCATATGCCACAGTGAACATTCGCAATGTATTCGTGCACTTAATCTTGTTTTTTGCATATATTATTTAATTAATTTTTTTGGAATAAGCAATAATCGAATATGAACCAACATCTGTCTAAGCAAAGTAGCTATCAAAAATTATTTAAACATTCAGTACAATTAAGGTATAGGAACACCAACAAAACGTAATAAAACAATCGAATAAACATAATCCGCGAAAATTTAAAATTCAGGATATTTTTGTACAAACTTCATATATGTACATATGTACAGGTCTTAAAATAATGTTAGTTCTGGTTAAACGAATTGTAGTCCGGATTGCGTATTTCTCACAATTTCAAGAAAAGAATTGAATTATGTTACTATGAGCAAAAACTATTAAGACTTTCTTTATATTTTTAAAAATATTAATTTATTTTTCAAAATCTAAGTCATCCGCCTCAAAGTCATCCCCTTGGCCCAATACACTTCTGCCAAAGTTTTTGTCAACCCTCGAAACAGATTTTGTAGTCAATTTCCGACATAGGCTTCAATGCGCGTAGTGAATCACGTTTAATGTCTTCAATTGACTCAAAATGGTTTCCCGGAGCGGAAGTCACACCGAGCTAAATCAGGCGATTGCTGTATTGGTTAAAAGCTTACAAAAAATCAATGCAGTACGCGACGGTGCCGCAAAAATAAAGAGTTGTCGGCCCATAATTCCGACCTTTTAATAGCTTCGCACGAACGACACATAACACTTAAATAGATTCTTCGGTGATAGTTAACGTTAACGCGACTCTGTGTTTCGAAAAAAACTGAGTGATTTTGGAAGCAATCGTGATTTTACTTTTCTTAGGCACAAAATGGTTTTCGCTGATTCTTCCGATATTTGATTGATGTCAGTGACTGTTAGTCATCGATTCTGAAGCGGAAATTCCCTTCTTTTATTAACGTGTTGATCATCAGTTGGTTCGCGTTCTCGACCCTCTTTGAATGTCTTTTACCAGTTAAAAACACTTGCCCGTGACACACAATTATCACCGCAGGTCTTTTTCAACATTCTGAACATTTCGGCACCAGACATTTGATTCCGCACATAAAATTTAATTGAGCTTTTTTGTTCAAAAACTTCATTAATCGTAATATTTCTCGTCGTTTATCTTTCAAGTGTATGAAACAAATTACTTAGCTACAATTAACGTTTGTCAAAAAATGCATTTTGTGTCACCAGATTTACGACGGTGCTACGCCTATCCTCCATTTTTGAACTAATATTCCTTTAAGTCTGCTGTGAAGATCTTCTTAGCAGAATCTTATGTTTAGTTTCGTTATGATCCCCATATTGAAGGCAGGCTTTATTATAAACTAACTTCATCTACATATTTGCAAAGTTTTAATCGTTTGTACAATTTATATTGGAGAGCTACGTATTAGCAGGGGTTTGAACATTTTTTTTTTTCAAAAATAAAAGTTTTTGATTTATGCTAAAAGGGTAGAATTGTTTTACCTTCTCTCCTGAAAATATTGTTCTGCCTTAATGCATTGTTGAAATATCTTTGGCTGTGAACTGAAGCGGCGCCGACGGTACTTTAAATAATTTGCTGCCGCTATGGACTGGTCTTTGGAGCAGACGTCCAACTCCGACTTCGGCTCCTCGTCCTCCTCGTCAATTTTCTGTGACACACTGCTGCTAGTCGAGGAATGCAGACGTGCCCGACCAGAGCCACTAGCGGAGTACGAGTTTTGATCGTGAACATTTTTCAAGAATTTGCGAGCAACCGTAACGGCACTGTCACTGCTGTCTGTCGATGTAACTGCAATAACCGCAGCGGTTTGTGTAGCTTGCGTCACGGTCGCATGAGCAGCAGCAGCCGCAATTTCGACACCTGTCACTTGTGTTACATTGTGAATAAATATTTCAGCATTGGATTTGGAGCAAGAAGCTCGGTTAAGAGCGCATGTGCTTTTGTGACTGCATTGAGTTAAATTGTTATTGTCCTTCTTGATTGCTTTCGGTGATTGACTATGATTTTGTTTCGGACGCTGTTGTAAGCACAGTGGCGATGACGGCAGTGAGTGTGCGGTATGCGACGTTTTTCCTTCGGGTGTCGATGTTGAGCCACAAAAATGGTTGTTTGAATTTTTTGCCGAAAAAAGTTCGCTGCGCATTAGTGACCACTTTGACATATTTCGACTGCTTTTTCGAGTACACACGCGAAGAAAATATATTTTCACTTTAGCGATTCGTAAATTTTAATGAAAAGAAAACTTTTATTAGATAATTTGGCAACATTTATTGTAAGTTCTAAATCACTTACACATGAGCTATGGTTCCACAGTGTAACTTATAAAAGCAAAAGCAATATTAATTTATATTTATTCATTTATTTTTACACATTTATATGCCACCATTCCATTAATAGATTATTTGATTTAATTTGCAGGGGCACACGCTCTCTTTGGAGGCACTTTAAACACTTATGTATTTTCGAATTTTAATCAAAATTAATTTGTTTCTTTGAACGAAATACAAGTGTTTTATTTGATATCGTCAGGAAGACGACCAATGGAGAACTGATTTGCATATCTTTGCAAAAACCTGAGCAAACACCCTTCAGCTTGTTGCCCACAAAAGAACCCACAATCACAATGCACTCTACACATTTACATATTTATAATATATAGTATACGAGTTCATTAATATATAAAAAACAGCCTTTATGCGTGGGAAAAGTAAAGATACACTTCAAAAATATACAAAATCAGTAATTTATTTAAAATTTGCAAAAGGAGTATTGCATGACTTAAATTATAGATTCGCAGAGGCAATAGGTCGATGATATCTGCTATGATTATAAATTGAATATTGTTCTATAACCAAATGTAGCTAAACATATACGTAGACGTAATTGCAAATTTTTCGATTGAAAATTGACTAAGACGGACTATACCAGATATGACTAAGAAATACTATCTACCCTAGATTAGGGTGGAATTCAAAGTAATTGTCCCTTAATATCAGATTTGATTTTACCATAACACATCGCACTTTAGCATAATATTATCCATCGTGAATTTAAAATCAAAATATTACTGAGAGAACCATCACTTTTTGAAGTGCATTTTCATTGTTTCTTCACCGTTTGTTATCAACTAGTGACCTATTTACCGTATTTCGAAATAGTATTTCCCACCACATTTCTCACAATGTATCAGATTTATTTTTAAATGTCACTTGCTCACAAATGGAACACTCACTCAACCATCGCCCAACCATAACAAACTTAATCAACGTTATTTAATCACACTCGCTTCTGGTCACCATTGCAACCAATTTGCATATATTGCCACACCGCCTTTTCACTCAGCGTCACATAGATAAAATGCATACTAACAGCATATTTGCCGTAAACCCTGCAACACTGTATTAACGTGCAAGTGGCGATTTTCTTTCTTCACCCTCAGCTATCTCCATTTGTTAAAGCGCTGATAGATATGGCTTGAACGAATGAAAATTGCATTAATCAAATTATTTTGTAACCATTCACTCCAATTAGCATATTAAGCGAGGAAATTTCTCCGTTAGCGCTTCCATTTCGTCCGATGAACTTACCGATAGCGTTTGAAGTGGATATATCATTTACTATTACACACACATGTTCAGTGAAGTACAACTTTAAATTCAGAAGGTCTATGAGGTGCGTTTTTCGTATGACAAAGTGTGCGGCATTGGTAGATTTTTTTCTAAAATGTATAGCCTGGGAATATTTAAACCAAACCAACCAAACCAATCTGGAATTGTGGCTCATACATACATATATGAAATCAGTCACTGGCTGATGCACATAAGGTAAATGTAGCTAAGTATTCCAAATGAGTATAAATAAATATTATGAATGGTATATTCCCTGCATTCCTGAGTGTGTTATATCACGAATACGTGTGTCAAATTGATTTCATCTGTAAATCGCTTAGAAAATACTTTAAAACTGTTGCTTATTAAACATTTCAGATAAATATAAATAACCTTAAAGGTGTTATTTATAGCACCCAACATTGCATTTTACAGAGAGTCCCAAAGTATAATAACTTTGTTACACTCTCGCTTTGATATATTGAGTGGAGATACTGGTACACCATGTTGTATGAGTAATCGCGTGGTTCGCTGCTGAAACTTAGAGTTACTTGGTTGATTGAAAAGGGAGACGCAGAAGCTCCAGACCGCAAGCGGCCGCAATTCAAACATCTTTAGGCACATTGTGCTCCATGGTAGCAGCCAAATTAAGCCTTATCCAAGAATTCGGTAGATTTAATAAAAAACCTGATTTGTGGAATATATCAGTCGGCTGAAGGATAGGAATTCATAAAGACTATGGTTTCAAGGCCTCGTGAAGATCTGCGCATGCTCTGCGTTCCGCCGAATCCACCTATACAATTTTCTGAAGGTGGAATGGGTAAGTGCGCTGTAATGATCCCTACAATAATACCAAGTTCCTTTTTGCCAAGAGTTAGAAGCTTTTTGGTCTGTGCAGCATTAATACTACCTCTAAGCAGCTCTGTGGTATACTAAGTGTTTCTAGTGTTCCAAGAGTTTCTGATGTGTTTCTATGGAGTCCATTCCTTCAAATAAACCTTAAATAAGTAGGGAAACTTAGGATATTGCTATTCCCAGATAACTTCTGCGGGCCCATACGTCTGCCTTTTTGTTCCCTTCTACTCCTATGTGTTATGAAGCAAGTTACCTACTGAGAGTCTAGTTATTATCTGCTTGCAGAACCTAACACAAAGAGACTTACCATATTAGCTGGCTAGACCAGAAGTCCACTTGATACCTTCTGTTATGACAACTAAAAAATTAAAAAAGTGTTTTGTTGCGCCTATTGAAATATAACTTCACTTAAGAGTAAAGCGTAAGAAAATTGCGAATGCTGCAGAGGTCTTGTTAGTTAGTACAGTCATGAATTCTCATGTTTCCTTGAACAACTGGTTTAATTTGTACTAATCTTTTTTCAAAACTAGTGGATGAAATATAACTGTTATTATTTAAACATATAGTTTTGTAATATTTGGCTATAAAGTATAATAGTTTTTCCACCTATTGGTTGTGTGTATAACCTAAAACTAATAAAGATAGATATAAGGTTATGTATATATAAATGATTAAAGGATGATAAAACGAGTTGAAATCCGAATGACTGTCTGTTTGTCCGCAGCAAGCAAGCAAGCGTGAACACAATTGAAATATCGTAATGAAACTTGGTATACCTGTATATTTAGAGGGCGTGTTTTACACATTACAATGTATCTTTGTACCTAAAATGGATGGGCGAAAACTTGACCTCTCCTATATAACTAATATTAGGATCCCCGAACACCCGGTTGATTGGTTATTGTATATGAGAAACCTTGATGAAAGTCTGCTAGCATTTTATTAGACTGTGGCCTTATAATTGCCTGTACAAGTAGTATTGCCAAAAAATAGACAAAATTAACTGAACGTATAATATTGAATACATAGTACTATAATTTAATGCCAAAAATATATGAATTTGGGCTACGAATTACCCCCATTCCTTCATAGCTCTGCATATCATTATTTTCGTTATAATAATCAACCTTATACCAAATATGGCGGATGGGTTATGTGTTATACATATGATATACTACTGTAATAGTAAGACTTTTAATTAAAATTTCGCACGAAAACTGATTCACAGAAATATTTCATTTTTAGGTTGATATAGCCGTCTGTGACATCACACGAAAATAGTCATGAGTGTGTAGTACACACTTGCCTTTCTGAAGTAACTATGTGCATCCAGCGATTAAAGTTCCATTAAAATTTGTGTGCGGAATAAATTAGATTGGAATGTTGCAAAAGATTTTTGGTGATATATGTAATTATAATTGTCGCGAGCAATTTGACGAACCACGTTCAGGACGGCCATCAACATCAACTAATGATCCACATGTTAATAACATAAAGGAATTGGTGCTTGAGAGTCGACGATTAACAGAGATCTTATTGTCATCATTGGACTATCGGAAAGATCAGATTTTGAATAATAAATGAGAATAATGGAATAAATGAGATAAATATTTTGGAAAAATGTAACTCAAGCGGCCTGTAACTCAACTTTATTCCTGTCGTCTGAGCGCAATGTTTAACAACCCAGCATGCAGAATACGTAACCTCAATATCACTTCGCACCCTATATGTATCTAGTGTCTAAAATAAATATTTTGAATATACTTAATTGATGAAATTGATGAATTGAACAGTTCCAAGTACATCAATCATTAGAAAATATGTATACGCTAAAATCACTTAGTTAAGGGGGTTTCAAGTAAACTCAATTTAGTACGAGTAATAATAAGCATTGTACTGACAGCCTATGAGCTTGCTTGTGTTACAGGTTTAAAAGCTCAACCACATTCCTGAGCTTCTTTAGATTTAAATAGATTTAAGATTTGAATACTTATAGTTAGGCTTTCGCAAGTAGATCCAATTAATAAAGAAAAGGAATTTAGTCTTAAATCATTATTTTCAGGTATAAAAATCCGTTCATAAACTGTTTAAGAAAAATCCTAACGCGTCAGAAACGAGAATTTATCAACTGTCACCACCTGTAAAAAGAATAAAATTTTAGCGGTGTCAAAACTTTTCGAGCTCTAGAATAGATATCCCTCTACGCACTGTTAGCTACCAATTGTTCCATATATAATATGATATACCTCTCTGTCAAACATATTCTGGACGAATACGTAGGTTGCTATATATATTTCTGGACTAGGCAACACTAAGTGTTGCCAGGAGCAATCTGACATTTCCATTGGAAAGTTTGACATTTTTTAGCATAACATCACTCAGAACGTTTTGTCATTTAATCGTGAATTGTTTTATTTACAGGGAATTAAAAAATTCATCTCGGCCAAAAAATGGAATTAACTCGTGAAAATTTTGGTGCGATCATTTTTCACAACTTTCGACGTGTATTATCACGACAAGAGTGCATCGATGAACTAAAATCTTTGTATGGCTATGAAGCACCATTCTATAGCACTGTGAAAAACTGTTACGACGAATTCTATCGTGGCCGACGCTCGCTCAAAGACAAATTCCGTGAAGGTCGTCCAAAAACAGCCGTTGTGCCAGAAAACATCGATGCCGTACGTGAACTGATAATACAAGACCGTCATGTAACATACCTTCAGATAGAGGCATGCCTATGCATTTCTCCCACTAGCATACATTCGATATTGCATGAACACCTGGCCGTAAAAAAGGTTTGTTCTCGTTGGATCCCGCACAATTTGACAACCGCTCAAAAAAAGGCTCGTGCGGATTGGTGTAAAGAAATGCTGAAAAAATACGATCGCGGTGCTTCAAAAGACGTTTATAAGATCGTCTCAGGCGACGAATCATGGATCTATGCGTATGAGCATGAAACAAAACAGCAATCGACCGTGTGGGTCTTCCAAGACGAGGCAAATCCAACGAAAAAAAAAAACATTTTCGTTGATAAATATGCCTATTTTCATTATTAGGCCAGAAATATATATAGCAGCCCTCGTTTGACATTCAATATTCATATAACCGGTTATCAACCAATTTATGAAATTGGTTTTGGCACAGATTGAGAGTGAGGGTCGACAATGCGCGAGCCATTTACTAAGTACTAAACCACACACAACGTCAGATGAATTAACATGAATCACTTTACCACATAATAATATCTTAGTGTTGAAATCCCCGTACTCTTTGAAACAAGTTAACGATACAAGCCAAAAATATTATTATAGAATTCTTTGCTTATCGCAGAGTAAAATGAATCGCGAATCTAGTTTGTTTCGTTGCCTTGTTCTAAAGAACAACATTCACCTATTTTAAAATTACTTTAAAGCAGTGGTCGGCATTTCATAGCAAAATTTTGCAAACTAACTTCACACGTACGCTTACGCTCTATCGTTCAGTCGTTGTTGAGCCATCAACGAATTAACATCACGCAATACCATAGCGCAAAACGAAATATGCCCTGAGAGAAATATTTTATGATTCTAAATGCCTTTGATGCCATGCAATGCCTTTTACGTTCCAAGTCTTTTAAAGATAATAGGGAATATATCCTCAAAAGACAATTTGATAATTTTCATTATACTATTAATTAATAATAAAAATTGCTTAATTTTAATTCCAATTTCTCACTGGGCTACTTTTTTCTCGTGCTCACCAACACAGTGACAGATCCTCTCATGCCGACCACTGCTTTAAAGCGAAAACATTGAAAAACCATGTACGACAAATCTTTTCTTTGTTTTGTTATTCAATCGTTTACTTGTTAACACTCACCTGTTTGGCACAATTTTCACTCGGTCGTCAGCCAGTTCCCATGAAGTAATTTTAATGGGCCATGCTATTTGTCCGAAACTTTCCTTAACCAAAGCTTCCCAAGCTGAATAGGATGTTAATGTTGGTGTTGGCGTTGGCGTTGTCGTTGTGTTATTCGAAGTGGCAGCGCTGTAATTAGTGGTACTGTTGTCAACAGTTTGCAAGCGCTCGGAGCGTTCTAAGCGACCTTTTTTTCGATGCAACGGTGTGGTAAATGTTTGCACCAGTGGCTGCAAAGGTGGTGCCGTTACTAGCGTTTGTAATGGCGACGGAGTATGTGGACTTGTTGCCCTAGACTTGCTGTCTGCAGCTGCTTGAACAGGCATCATCATGCTGGCATCCGACACAGCGCCTATTGTTTGATTTGTTGTTGCGGAAGGTGATAGCTTTTCGTCACGCTCCATTTTTATCTAATATTTTTTGTACATTGTACTTATCCACTTGTTTATTTTTATACAAAGTACTTTATTATCCGTATGCAGAAGGTACTTGGTTTAGATATTCATTTGCAATTTGTATTTATTTTATATATCCGTGTGTGCTGACTGTAAAAGTGACTAATGGGTAAAGTTTTGCTTCCTTTGCGCTTTGGGGCTATAGCTTCAAATATAAAACTTTGTATTTATGCAGGTACTTAGTGTGCTGAAAGAGAAAACAGAAACCAGCATTCAAACAAAACCAATGGAGCAATAGCAATGTATAGAATGTCAATTAGTAGTTCTTGTTGTTGTGAAACTTGTATGTATTAGTAAACACTAATGTGACTCAGTGAACCTCAATGGATTTCGCCTTAACAATTTCTTGTTATCAACAAGTACACAGCAAGGCCAGCTAGTATATTCAGCAAAATTTCTACAGATGCCACGGCAATGACCCCGAACAAATACTGTTGCGCAAACTTTTTGCCTTTTCATCAATCAAAGTTCAATGAAACTTTTTTGGTGCCCTAATGCAGTTAGGAAAATTTCATTATTTTCGTATTTTTTATGTTGTGCAAAATGTTTGCTAGTTGACACGTGCAAAATGTTTACAACATCGAGACGTCTTTAGTTTCTTACTTTGCTAATGATTTCGGATATATATAAACTTTGTGATTAACAAGGTAAGATTCTAAAAATGATATGTACACATAAAGGAGTAACAGAAGGGTGTGCACGTTTACTTGTTTATGCAAACGAATATTTAATGCTTAGTTTCACAAAATTCGCATTTGGTAAACTTTTAGTAAAAACCTACAAACAATTGTCAGATCTTATACTCCTATATTGGTGTCAATACAACACAACTGAATAAAATGAAGAATTATCGGATAATAAAAATGTGTCATTCTTGCACATATATGATGCATGTGATAGTAACTTATACCAGCTAATAAAATAAAAATAGAATTTTGTTCAATTCACCATTCCGCCGATTAACGAATAAATTAATACGCAACGCTGTTTATGTTAACTGATATTAAACTTTTTATGAAGTTACTTTCAAGAAGTTTCGTGGAACTCTTCAGTCGCTGCTATTATTTATGCAACACTGTAAAGAGGTATTTTATATATTACGTTAGAGTACTATATGCTATTTACTGCGCTGTATAGTACTGCGTGCTCTGGCGTATGAGTAACGTGATGTGCTCAAACTTCGAAAAAGCTCCCAAAATGTAAACAGAGGAAGAGCAAACTTCGAATATGTGTTTTACTTTTAATGCTGCCAGATTGTGTTAAAAAATTTTGTGAAAGTTTTTCGTGATTTTATGCCGTGCAGAAAATTGAAGTTGTTCAAACTTAAAGTGTTATGATTCCAAATGTTTCTTGGTAAAATATTTACACTCCACTTCAGATCTCTAAAACGCTTATTTAGCTGGCAATGTGGTGTATCAAAAAAAAAAATTTATTAAAATTAATGTCAACTTTAAGTATGTTTGGGCACGCTCCGTTGATACTTCGGCAGACAGTGTGTTATACAAGTTTTTTATAATTTTCATGAGGAATTTTTTAGTTTATCTATATATGTACAAGCCTCGGATTCGTATATAGCAGTAAAAAGTTCTTGTCAGTTATGTAAATAAGAGTTATTTTTTTTAAATTAGCATGTAAAATATAGTTTAAAAATCAATTTCCCATTCATCGATAATAGTACTATCGGCATGTATTTGGCTTTGTTATAAGAACGTGTGATGAACAACAGTTGAACGCTGTGTTGGGCAAGTGAAGGCAGAGAAGCTAGATTCGCTGGCGAACTCAAAACGCCTTTAGAGAATCCATCGTAAGTCCTTAATTAAAAGTAAGTTTGATTTAATGTAATTTCGCCTTTGGCTTGAGGTTTTTCTGTTGGTTTCAGCTGACTTTGTTATTATCTTCAGGAGTCTAATGAATAGTTAAGACGGCGTGGTAAGTAATTAAAGACATGTGCGTTAAACGAATGCTGTCAAATGCAATTCGATACCATCGTGTATGCCAAAGTGAGTGTTAAAGCCATCTTTGCTTTACGTATTTCAAGTTCATATACATACAAACATATTTTGAGCATATACTCTCGGCCTTAGCGAATCACAAAAACGTCTTACTACTGCTTAATAAATTGGTTGTATAACCAGTGCGTAGTCCATTGGAGTACTATTCAATTGATTCCCAAAAGATACGGTCACCTTACTGTATTGGGCTGTATGTTAAAGTTAAGTCAAACTTTTTACAACAATAGAAAATAAATGATAACTTATACAAACGAAGATTTTAACAAGTACTTACTAAAAGATCTTGAACACTGTTTTTTCATAATTATTACGACGAACAATTTTTAAATATTTCCCCCAAACTTATTCTGGCTAAACCTGAAATTAAAAACCGCTTAAAATAATCATCATAGTTAAAATTTTTATAATTTATTTATATTAGCTTAGAGGAAAGATGCTTTTATATTCTCTTTAAATATTGAATATTTTTTCCGAATTTTCTTCGGAGCCAGCACTCAATTTTACCTCTTTATCTACTCGATCGGCAATTGGGGGTATATATTCAAATTGGATATAACTTGAAACATCTTTACAATATTTAAAACTAAATACTAAGTTATTGTTAAATAACATGCATGTTTATGTAATATTTGGTTGCAGCTGGAATTAATTCTCGTGAACTTTGTGTGATCTTCTTTTTTCAGACTTCCGCAAATGAAAAATCATCTCTTTATTATATTAAAGGTAATTGCTGTTTGTAAATACTCAATAGTACAATAAATTCAGTAGTATATACATACATATATACGTATACATAATATATACAAGTCAGTAATAACCGTGTAGCTTGAAGACAACAAAAGATAGCCTCGAAAACGACAGACGTGGCCTAAATGTTCGCGGTATTTACATACAAGAGAGAAGGACTGGCGTTTGCATGAACATATAAACACACTTCCGTTTGAAATCATTTCAGAGCTTATTAAAATAAAAATTCATATTGCCCTGTGGAATTGCGATAGAGGCAACTGACACAATAATACTCTCATTTAAAATTTTGTATAATTTTATATGTGCATATATTTACATACATATGTATGTTAATGTGTCTTGTAAGACATTTAAGAATTTGTAGGGAGGACATTAAATTAATGCGCTTCAAAATTAAATTAGGAGTTGCTTAGACTTCGGAAATTGATTAAAAAGGATGTGAATTGCTGCCATCAAACTTGAAACTTCACTTTACTTGTAAAAACTATGGGACTTTAGCTGTTGTTGTGAGCAGGAAAATTTGTTAAAAATTGTATTTCAGGTCAATATAGAAGATTGTTTTTAATACGTATAAATAGAACCATTCATAGTTACCATTTCTTAAATGGTAACAAATTAAATGAAATAATTACAATAATATACAAAAAAACGTATTCTTATTGCGTTGAATAAAAAGTAAGGTTCTTTGTGTCATATTTTTCGCACATTGTACAACTCATGTAGTTTTCAGCAAAAAATAGTAAGACTTCGTTTAAAGTATCAAAATTATGAATTCAACATCTAAGCTGTCCCCCTCAAAGCAATTATTTGGTTGTGTCTATGTGTATGCCAATCCTCGAAACAGTGGTTAAAGTAAATTCCCGGAATAGTTTTCAATGCGCGTAGCAATTCAAGTTGAATATCTCCAATTGATTCAAAACGGTTGCTACGGAGCGATAGTTTGAGTTCGCTGAATAGCCAAAGATCACACGAAGTTGAATTAAGCGAATTATTATTATTGGTTGAAAATTTGGCAAAAAAACTCATGAAAAATCAGTGCAGTGTGCGACGTTGCATTATCGCGACCCATAATTCCGATCTCTTTTTACGAATAGCTTCGCGCAAACGACGCGCACCTTGTCGGAAGAAATTTGGAGTGCAACACACCTCGTTAATGGAAGAAACATAGCATAACCTTAATTTTTGACCTGCTTTGACGTGCTTATTTCGAGTTCGGCAAATTTATCTTCTGGGTCGCCAGTAATAATACGTTTCGCGACATCCTGGTAGTCGGAAAGTTTTGTTTCACAAAGATTACCGCAATGCTATTTTTCGAAAAAATTGAGTAATTCTACATGTGCGAAGCAACCGCAGCCAAAACTATTTAAAATTGATAATAATTAAAAAAGATTAACACCTTTGGTCCCTACTACTATTTCATTGATCGCGGCTGCATGTATTGAAAACATCAGAAGAAATAAATCAATTTAAGTAGAAGTATCAAGATTGATTACTTTCAATAATATAAATCTCACTTACTGTAACTGTACAACTTTACACTCATGTAAAATTCATTATATTTCGTCTGGACAAAGTTGTGCTTGCTTCGGCTTTCCTGCCGAGCACGATGTATATCTATGATCCATAAGCACATTTCATCAGCATACTTTTTTCAATGGCTGCTGTAAATGACAGTTAAATGCCTACAGCATCGCTTAAAATATATGTATGAGATATGACTTGCTGACATTTAGCTTAACTCGTACCTTTTCTGTCGTTTTTAAGAGCGCGCCTACCTTCTTATCCAATATACTTAGCCACGTCTGCCTGTCACACGTGTCATGCATATTTAATACGGAATTTCTTGGAGCCGCTGAAGTTGAGCACGCATGATTTGCTCGTTCCAATGTCATTAGCATTTGAATTTGTTGTGGCAATATCGACAGGCGATTTCCTTTTAGTGTGCGTGTGTTTAAACAATATTCATATGTGTACATGTAGTCGTATGAAAGAACTGTTTAAGTTGAGTTTAAGGAAAAGTTTGAAACCCGGTTGGTATTGAAATGTCACATTTTGGAATTTAATTATTAAAGCTTACCATATGGGATATTTATGAGAGTATAAGTTAAAAACTCTGACAATCACACAGCTTAACTGTCACGGTAGCAGCGAGGGGTCTAGGGGTGGTGCAGTGGAATTGTGGATCGCGTTATCGTCGTATTAAACCGCGGAAACAGGTGCACCGGGTCTGCTTGCTGGGGATTACGAGCGCAGTAAAAACTATCTGAACAAATTTCTGGAGGTTATCCTAGACTAATACACAAACAAATGAAGTATGAGACAATGTTTAGGATCAGTCGATGCATGACTTTAGACTATTAGAGTCAAGTTAGGTGACACTATGGGCATACTCGTACATCATAATCGTCAATATTGAACTCAGATTAATCTGGCAAAGCGGGCGAGAAAAGGTGACCCACCAGAAACTAAACGCATTATTTTCATTGCCCAGTAGAGAAGATTGGACCAATGGTTCTGTGATCGACAGTTCATCCATCCTAATAATTTGCCAAGCGGCAATTAAGGCAATTCGTAGCGATAATACTAAGTTTCATTGCGTTAAGTTATGCAACTAGGCAATAACTAGACTTTTAGTAGCTCGGTTAATATCATCAAAGGAAAAGAAAAGGCGACGAGCTGGCCCACAACCATTTTTTTTTTTTTTTTTTTTTTTTTGTTTTTGTTTAGGCCGTAAGGAGGGTTTAAAATGCTTTCGCACCATATAGGGATCGTCATCCTACGTGAGTGGTGTACCCACTAAAACACTCCCCCCTTCTATCATGGTATTTTTCCCCTACCCCGGGACCGCTTTCGCATTACTTCAGGGCAAGGTTTCCAAGATGGACCCATTAAGGGTCAATTTCTATTCTCCCTGCGTCCAGGGATGCCTACGATTTTGTAGCCAGCATCAAGCTATTTGGCTCGTCTTCTATTGGGAGTCCGCGTCCATGTCTCTTTTTTTAGTGCGCAGAACGTGTTCCACGTACGAGGCAATTATTTTCCAGTTTTCGCTGCTAGATATCATTTTTTTTAAGAGATTTTCCGCCCTTAGTTCTCCGAGTTTGTTTTGTACAGTCCTTCGGGCTTCTTTCCACCGGTGGCACTTGAAAATGGTATGGTTTGCATCGTCTAGTGGTTCGTCTCCATAAATACATGCTGGGCTTTCTGCTTTTCCCATGTTGTATAGGCCCACAACCAATATAGGGCATACTGCAAAGCTGCTATGGGCTAGTGTTGTTGGCAGACAGACAAAAATCTGTTATTTATAGGCAAAAGGGAGCTTAGTTACATTGTAGTGGTCATCACACAGCACCTACACTTAAGATCCCACCTTCTGAAAATAGAAAAAGTGGATTCGACGGAATGAAAATAATGCGCGGAGGATGTTAAGAGCTGGAACATTATCTATACGAATACCCAGCCGGATGAGACGGGCTTAAATTGGATATCAGCTGGGAGTGCAGTGGCGTTAATGATGACCCAAGTGCGGCCGTCTCATGAACCACCGTTTTCAACCAAACAACCAACAAATCATGATAAAAGTTAGTGCAAACTATCAATGTTCAAAACAATTCATATTTGACTTGGGCTAATTTTCCATAAAAGCACTTGCACGTCCTTCAAGTAAGCATACGTTTGGATTTGAGTGTTTGCTTATTTGCCGGATGTACTTATGTTTGGGTTTGATAAGCAAACAGTTTAACGGTGTCAAATGCATTTTTTCATGTCAAAAAAGGCAATATGCGTCATTGAAAAGATTTTTTATTGGGTTGGAAAATGCTTTATATGCAGCACACTTTTAAGCAAATACTAACAGGTACGTTAAATAGCGGGAAGCATGAAAAATTCTTCAAAAAGTTGCAGCAATAATTCCAACTGAGCTAAACACTTTCAAAACCAAAAAGATGTTGAAATATTAAAATTTGTAAACTTTGATTTTCAACATTTCTGTGAATAATTCATCACACAGGATGATGACAGTTGGGGCGTGATGTGGTAATTCCTGCAAAATGAAATTTTTGAAATGCTAGTAGAAGTAGATGACTTAGAAAACAAGGATGATTCTGTTCTAATTAAGCATTTGGGAAGAAGCACTATGCAGTAGGACACTGCAAACATAGGATGGATTCACCTGATATGACACCGTGCGACTTCTTCCTTTTCGGAAAAATGCATTTGCCTTTGAAAAGAAAGCGTTATGTAGACGTAGAGGCCATACCTGCCAACGAGCTAAAACACTCGTTCGACATGTTTCTGGACCGTGCTATATTGAGGCAGAAGGAGACTATTTTGGATAAAATAAATTCATTTTGCTGAAAAAACCATTTGTTCTGTTTTTTTAAGTCCTGTTTACTTTGGAACGCACCTTGTATTTCTGAATTCGGCCCTTAGTTGTCTGACTGAAACTTTGATAATGGGATTGAAGACATCTAAGCAAAATTTTGCATGGCATATAACAACCATTGGAAAATGGCAGCGAAATATTTTTTATTAATATTAAAATTAGCAAGAATGTTGCCGTTTTCTTTTTTTTGTAGTGAATGTGAGTTATAACACCCGTTTGCACCAAGTTTCATATTTTTTAATGTAAAGAAATAAAATGCTTAATGTTATACTTTTCATGCTTTTAGATAAACTGCTGCTTAAAAATAATTTTATTGATAATTAAACTTTGCATTGTAGAAAAAACTTGATGGAAAATAACAAACAAACTTTACACAGGACTGCTGTTGTTGCATTTATGAAGTCGCAAAAAGTTACACTGGATTTATAAATGGATCATGAGTTGTTGAATTAATTACAATTTTATTATTTACTGAAAGTAAGTTTTATACTCTCGAAAAGGTAAAAGCCGGAGGCATTCAGATACTTTTTTATTAACAAATGTCGAAAATTCTGAACTGGAAATGGAAAAAGGGACAAAATGGAACAATGAAAGCAGAAGATTATCAGAGCGGGATGTTAGCATGTGAAGAGACAAAAAAAGTCGGAAATACTCGTACGATTTCGTTAGCTGACACAAGAAAAAAAAATTAAAATGAAAGTAGAAAAACAAAGTTGTTACTTCCTGTAAAGCCGTTTTATTGGAAATTTGTGGAGAAAAATTACTTCTGGCTTTTAATTGATTTCCTTTTTTGTTTTACAGCTTCCGGTTTAGCTTCCTCACAGGAAATACGATACCTTGATTTTCAAATTACCCACAAATACACACATGCCTTCCGGTTTTTTAAAACGATTTCATTTTTTCAGTTTCCGATTAAGCTTCATGAAAGGAAATGCCATACCGTGATTTCATTTCCGGTCATCGACTCATAACAACATCCGGTCCCAAAATATATCACTGTTTTGCAAATTTACTTCCGTTATCCTACTTTTTCCTCTTTTGATTATTTGCTACACTATATAGCAGTTATTTGGTACATCTGTCATCAGAAAAATTATATTAAATTTGGTAACACAAGTTTTTTTGTGGAAACATTGGTAGAAGGTTTTTGGTTTCCGGGCTTACAAAAAAATGCACAATAACAACAATTGCAGAAGATGGGCCATCAACCGGGTCGCCCGTTCTGCGAATGGGTCCATAACGAGATGACCACCGACAGAAAAAATTTTTGTTCAGCGATGGATCTTCTTTTCTGGTTAATAAAAAATCCCATTGGGAATGGTTAAGAAACCAATGTTAATACGCCGTTGCAACTTTAAAAATTCTCTTTTTGGTGTGCTTTATGGGCAGAGGAAGTCATTTGCCCATGCGAAGACCCATAATATTACACTTAATGAGGGACGCTATAGAGCTATCCTACATAAACGAAACAATAAATTGACTGAATAAAACTTTTGGTAAGTGCATTATCCGACGTCGGCGGCGTTTGGCGGGGCCTCCAAAATCGCGCGATTTCTGGACTATTTTCGGTGGAATTATGTGAAGTTGCTTGTACACGCAGCTAAGCACAAGACGATTGACGTCTTGGAAGATTAAAATCGTGACATTATTGTTGACATACGCTTCCAATTGCTGAAAGAGGTGGTCCAAAATTGGACCTCTCGAATTTTTTTTTAAACTTAATAGAAAATCTCTATAATTATAATAAAGCTAACGCAACATTAAATTATAATAAAACTATTTGTTTCTTAACAATACATTTTAAGTGCAACTGCCCTATTAAAAAACTAATGTTTCGTTAATAAGGAATTGTGTTTAATGTAGGAACACAAAAGTCGTGCACACATACATATGTACATCATCTTCAGATGCGAATCGTGAAAGTAAATCATGTGCTTGAACAGCAGTAGATACTCAGCAATCCACTTAGCATAACGGCAGTTGGCCAGCAAACGATTACAGTTAAAGTCATGACGAAATTATATGTAACCGAATATACAGAAAGATTCTTGCAGGCTTCTTACAAGTGACATTTGAGGTAGGTCGAATGATAATAATTTGCGAACATTGCGTACTTAGAAGTGCGCCGTTTACGTGTAATGAACTGCAGACTTTCACGAGTTCTTTTACTCAGGTGCCATCAATTCATTTCAAGTGCCTTCACTATTCATATCGAAAATAAAGAAAACAAGTAAAGAAGGGCTAAGTTCATGTGGAACCGAACATTTTATACACTCGGAAGGTGCAAGTACACAGCTTTATTTATTCAATGAAAGGGCGACTGCATTACAATTATACAAAAACATTCAAATCAACATCAAGTGAGAGTACGTTTGTATGTGATATATTCTCTACTAAATGAGCTAAATTTAATAAAAAATGTAAAATTATAATTTAATTTAATAATGTATTGTCCTAAAAATAACGAACGATTTTAATTTCAGGGATTTATGTAGCAAAGCGTTGACAACACTAAAAAAATAACAGATCGAGAGCTGACAGTTTAGGCTTAGTAAAAACAGAGTTATGCGATGGAACATGTCTTAAATAATATTTCAAAAATAATATCGCAGTTCGAAATACACCCACATCATGTCACCGTTTGGAGTAGGCTTAGATTTGTTTTTATGGTGTTATTTAAAACCACAGGTCCATCGCACCGAGCCCACAACCATGCTAGAATATTCAACGATTTATAAGCCACATTTATGTAGAATAGTAATGGTCATGTGTATATAAAGCCGTGGAAATCATTTCCTATGTATGTTTACATAAATAACCCTATCGTATGTGCTTTATGATTCAATAAAAAAATTAGAATCGAAAGATTAAAAACGGTGTCTTCTTTTTATTTCCAATCTTGCTTTAAATATTAGGTATACGAGGAGAAAAATATCCGGAGGATCGGTTCTATCAAAACTCATACATTTCTACCAACTTAACCTCTTCAACGTCAAGTAGAAAGTATAACATTATTTGAACTTTTAAAATTACTGAAGTATACTCGAGAAGTTGTTTGCACGTTATTTTATAAATATAGGTAAATCATTATGACAATCATAATAACGGGGGTTTCAAAAAGAGCGCTAGAAAAATACGCCTGCAAAAATCCAGACGCTGAATTCAATTTTAGACGGTTTTCAAGAAAGTCCATATCATCCAATTCGGGCCAAAAATATTCGGTCATCATTGAGCGGTGGTAATTCCCAGTCAGTAACGCGCCGGTCTTGATTAATGACCCCACCAGCCCATAAACCGCACCAAACTATTTTTGTTTTATTTAAAAAAACTTATGTAGCGCTCTTATTGAAAACCTCGCTATATTGCATATTGGGCGTTGGAGTATTTCGTGTAGCAATTTTCTGAATTAAGCTTTGGTGTATCCAATACTATATGTACGTTCAATTTATGGCGCGAAGACATCTTTTATATTGACCAACTGAAACTGGAAGCAGTATTGTCCCAGTTTTATCACGACATATGTATTATTACCAGACAACGGAGCTCTCTGAATTTTATTATTATTATTCTTATAAGACTTATGTAATTCGTAAAATATTGCTATAAAATATATCTTGTGATATAATAAATAATAAGATGACATTCTCTGACAGATTTTGAAAATTTTGAGCATATTTGGAATAAATATGGTCTATTAAAAATAATATGATGCCCACTTCCATACGCAAAAAGTAACCGTTTGATTGGGATTGTGGAATGCCGGCATCATCGTTTGATACGATGTTTACTGACTATTATCCGGAATTTAATGAATTCAACGTTGACGAACTCTAACGATTGAAAAAAGAGGTAGAGGAGTCGTGATGGCTGTATGGCTGACACTTTTGTCAAATAATTTAATATCACGTCGTTCTAATAATGAGGGTTCAGCATATTCCCAAAAATTTTTTGAAGGTAGCACAGAAGATATGGAGTCAAAATCATGTCAGTTACGAGTAAAACTAAGACATTTAGTTTTTTGGTTAACAAGTGATAGCAGCAATTACAGTTTTGGGAACAAGAGAAAATCACACTGAGCCATATATTGCGAGCACGGTGGTTGATCGATGGTATTCATTGCGTTTTTGGATATAAATTCGGTCACAATCGTGGCTCGATGTCATGGTGCATTATCATCATGTAAAATCCATGAATTGTTCTTCTATAATTCCGGTCTTTTTCGGCGGATGTTCTCAGGAAAATGCCACAATACGGCCAAATAAAACTCCTTATTGACCGTACGTCCCTCCGGAACAAATTCATGATGCACCAAACCATGAATATCGAAAAAAGCAAGGAGTAACATTTTGATTTGTGAGTGGCTTTTTCGTGTTTTTTTTTGATTTCGGTTCGTTTTTTTCCATTCATTTCGATGATTATTTACTTGTTTGCCAAACTCATAAATCTCATCGGCCTTTATAGAGCTCGCATGATCAAGCATGTTCAAAGAGACCTGTTTACGATACTTTTTTTTTTGAAAAAAATCAGCTTTATCGAGACGAGTCGAGCAAAAACGCGTTTCATACCCAAAATATCCACCAAAATCATTGGAACAGACTCGCGAAAGATGTCGAGCTCTTTTGCCACCTCTCTAACACTTGCCTGACGATTTTCGAAGATCGTCCAAAACGAGGCATATCTTCAACGATCTCTCGACTGACTTTGAAGGCTTTGTGCCACTCTCAATTTTGTGTTTTTGATAAAATTGAATCATCCTAAGCATTTTACAACATTCGCAATGATTCCGCACATGAAATTTGTTTAGAAGTACAAAATTTGAGACAAATTTTTTGTTCGTTAGTTTTTTACATTGCAAAAATCGCAACGCACTGTTGAGGTATGCCGACTAAAGCAGTTGCTGTAAACAAACTAGTAGACAGATCGCGCTCATATTTGGCATAGTAATGGAGAATTGTCTTATCAACTTAGCAAAATACATTTTTTGGAACGAAGTTCCTAACGGCAGGCTTGGAGAAGATAGGGATTTTGCTGCAGGACCTAACTGAAAAAAAGTGATAGTAAAACCGTAAGAAAAACCCGTAAGAAATAACCAGTAAGAAAAAGACTGTAAGATCGCTAGTTATAGCCTACCTTTAGGTTTTGCAAGATTATTAGGCGAACTGTAACATATTGTTCTGCACATTTGTTCGCCATTGAAAAAGTTTACGTTGCGCTTCTGTGAATAAGCTTTAGAGCTTTGAATGTGTCATTGTGTTGTCATATTCTTTCAATTCGTTTTCCTTAAAAAGTATAATTAATTGAAAACAATACATATTAGAACCAAGTTTCTTACGGCAGACTTGGAAGAGATATGGAATTTGCTGCGGGACCTAACTGGAAAAAGTGATAGTAAAACCATAAGAAAAAGACCGTAAGCTCTTCGAGCTCAAAAAGCTATTTATAAGTATCTTTGTTTGAGTCCCAGGATCTTACGCCCCTGTCACAAAGACTCCAGAAAGCGTTTTGTTTCCGGTATAGAAAAATTAATGAAATGATGACGCTTCCCTCTTAATCTCATCTTTATCGACTCCCAAGAGGAATACAATACACTTCATAATCTGGAATGAATTCGATAATAGAGTGGTCCCCTTAAAATTAATTGATTTAATAAGACGGTCTACTCTGATGTGGGTTAACGTACTTTGTAAGAAAAAGAGCTCATTAATTGTATAAAACCACCTATACGATAATAGAGAGTCTTCTTTATAGACTTGTCTAGGTCTAGAACTAACCATATTCCAAAATTTTAGTTTTTATTATTAAAAAAAAAAAAAAACACCGAACAGTTATAAGTGAGGTAGTTTCAGATTGTTGGGAGGATTAAAATCATTTGTATGGGCATATCCCAATCTTTTGAGACCCCACATTATCAGCTGGTACTTTTTATACTCTTGCAACCAGTTACTACAGAGTATGATAGTTTTGTTCACCTAACGGTTGTACGTATCACCTAAAACTAAGCGAGATATATATAGGGTTAAATACTATATATGTATATAAACGATCTGGACGAAGAGATAAGTTGAATTTCGGTTGAATGTCTGTCTGTCCGAACACAAATCGCAACTAACCGAAAATATATAAAGTTCCATAACTAAGCGCTCAATTAAGATATGAAGCTGTAAGCACAAGGAATGGCAGTAGCTTAGGACACCTGTGGGCACAACCTTTTGAAAAAGAGGGCGTGGCCCCGCCGTCTAATAATGTACATACATAGCTCTTAAACCACTTAAGCTTCAACAATCAAATTTGCTGAGTATAAATCTTATAAGAACTTCTACCGACCAAAAGTGAATGAAATCGGCGGATAATCCTGCTCATTTCTACTAAAAGCACGATAAATTAATAACTAAATACGCCAGAGACCACCAGGATGGTATGAGAAAGCTTTATGGGAGCCGGTTTGAAAATTAGACGATGAGTGTGGCACCGCTAACACGTACGTGGCTTTCTTCTTACATTCTTATGTAACATTGTGAAAATGGACGAAATCGGACAACAACCATGCCTAATTCCAATATAGCACAATTCAGTTTCCAGTACACAAATCAAGCAGCTATGAATATAACTGGATACAACTTTGCACAATTAATATTTTTAGTGTAAGCCACCTTATGACCAAGAATTGTTTAAATCCAATCAAAACTGTTCAAGCCCCCAGGAAACCGTATATTTAGACCCCGGTACCTATTTTCAGATTTTTTTATGTATTCTTGCAATGTTAAAATAATATAAAATTTATATTAAAAATATTAATTTACATTTTTTACTTGAAATTTCTGAATCTAGTCTTAAATACTCCCTTAACATCGTATTGGATATAGTAATAGATAAGGCTACACGCGGAACGGGAGGAATAAGCTGGGGTCCAAGTAGAAGTTTCGAAGACCTTTGTAGAGAACTCGGAAATTTGAAATACTTTTAGTTAGTTGGGCAAGTTATAGGAATGCTCATTTGGTTTTACCAAACTTGACTATTATTTTGTTATTTTAGTTAATAATTTGAATTACAATTTTTTTTTTATTTTACGTAATTGATTATTCTTAAAATACTAAATTTTCTTAATACTTATCTGTACTTAAATAAAAACTAATCAGCAAAATTTTTTTTGCAAATTGTATCGATTCTACATTAGCCGAAGGAACTTCGTTCCTGTCTAGTGTCCCACGACACCACATTTCTTTTTTTTTTAATGTCATTTACCCGGGGAACTTAAATTACAATTTCCGGGTACTCCTTTGTCACAATGTATATTTTTTACCACGATTTGTTGAAGGGTAACTAAGCTAATACTTGTACTAATAGAAAATATTGAATTTAAAAGAAACCTGAAACATCTCAAATCTATATCCAGGGAGTAAAACCAAAAATATCTACGTATACATATAAAACATTTTTCGAAACAAGCTAAATATAATTTCAGAAAAGCTAAAATGGTAAAACTTAAAATTTAAGTCTAGAGCATTCTACTGACTTTTTAAAGAAATGCTTTGGTAATAATATAAGTTTTCACTTTTATTATAGTTTCAAATGATCAAAAAAAGTTTTAAAATTTTAATAAATCATGCACTCAAATAACGGCACAATAAATATAATACATTCAACGTCTGTTTATCTGTTCGTAATCTATTTTTTTCGATCGATGTGAAATATTTACCATAAAAAGTGGTATCCAGGTAATCTTTGTACTTAGTATATTAGTAGAAGAAGGCTTTTTTCACATAGGAGACAAATTATTTGGTAACTAAAGTTTCATAATTCCAACACGATATTCATATGACTGAAACTTATTGCAATATGTTCGTTTAGTCCTTAGGAAGCCTTTTAAATCACACTTTTTGCAAAAATACACGAAACACATTTGCATATCATTAGCTTCCTAAGAGTAAAGTTAAAAGCACTGCACTATGAACTTCAACCTTACACTCACACATATATTCCGAATGGAAGTTGTATACAACCGCATTACTCACTAATGCTCCCGCACTGTGAACTTGAAACCCGCGCCAGATATGCGCGCTATCCAACCAAAAAAGACGGACGACCGTTGCGAGCAGAGATTCAAACGCAACTGTGCAACGATGTTTTTGGCAAACGCAAGTACCAAAGGCATTTTTGGGCACAAGACATCAGCAAGCGAACGATAAAAAAATCACATTCGACATAAGTACATACAGCCACATCAAGCACATGTTGCCGCCATGAGTAACGTAACATTGTACATTTTTACAAATTTCGAAAAAGCTCAACAGCAAGGATATGCTTAAAGGCATTACATTGAGAGCATTCGGTTTGCGAGTGCAGCTTCGGTTGAGGACGAGCGTGCGTGTGAGAGATTTGAAGTAAAAAGAGAAAGTATATGAGGCAAGCTAGACAAACCGTAAGTGCTCAAGGTTACTTTGGATTTTGGTCAGCCTTGAACGGAAGCTGTGCGACATTGCGACGAGGCCATTCGCTCGAGTAGTGGAACTGTAATATGCTGTAGTATGTGTGTGCGTGTCTTGTTTGGGGAGGAAAACAACTGTTGCAAATATGTTGATATTACCGCATTGCAGCCAGCCAGACCACTAGGCCAATTACCTTGGCAAAAGCAACGAACCACTCGGTAGCATCGGCGTTGCTACCATCTTAACGATTGACTGTCGATGACTTTAAACACTACTAATGTATACCGGTAGAAACGGGTAGGATGAAGAAGTATACCAGAACAACAAGATGTATGTACCTGCGAACACATAATCTTAACTGTTGATTTTTCACAAATGTTTTGCGATAGCTGCAACAAGTTTGTCTTACTGGACCGGAAGAATATGAGTAAGTTCAAAAATGAGCATCTCGAAGACATACTAGTATATTGAGAAAAAAATATATGCGACTTTTTATTTCTTTTCATTAATATGATCAAACCACAAACCTTCCCTGATTTTTATTGTGATAATGGCCATGTGAAAATCGTTCGTTATGAGGTCACAATATCGTAATTGTACTTGTATTTATGTTATTTGAAATTAGTATTTTTTATATTTTTTGCTTCGTTAAATCCCAAGTGGCGTATACATATACCTAAAACCGTCGTTAGTAGTACCTTAACAACAAATAACTGGATTTTTACTACACTCCTCATCTTCATGCCTGGCCCATCAATGCCTTTTAACGTATTTTTATAGTCTTGCAACATGTTGTGTGTGTGTACATAAAAGTTAATCTTGTTTGTGTCACCTAAAGAAATCGAGTTACATATAGGGTTATATTAGGTTGTCAAAAAAGTCTTGCGGTATTTTCGCTAGCTGGCGCTGAAAGCTCGTAGTTCTAGTTTTATTCGTCGCATCGGGTCATGCTATATCTTTTTGGAAAGCTCATTTCACGCGCTAACACGCGTTTGATTGATTGTCGTTTCTTTTAAATCGTTCGTGAGTTACAGCGTCGCAAACATGGAGCAAAATAAAGAGAAGATACGGCATATTTTACAGTACTGCTACGATAAAGGCAAAAATGCATCTCAAGCCGCCAATAAAATTTGTGCAGTTTATGGACCCGATATAGTTTCCATTTCCACCGCACAATGATGGTTTCAAAGTTTTGGTTCTGGTGTAGAGGTGGTCGAAGATGCACCACGCTCCGGAAGGCCTGTCGTCGAAAATTGCGATAAAATCGCTGAATTGGTCGAAAGAGACCGGCATAGTAGTCATCAAACCGTTATAAACCATTTGAAGAAGCTTGGAGTCACTAAGAAGCTCGATGTATGGGTGCCACACGAATTGATTCAATAAAAATACCGCAAGACTTTTTTGACAAACCATTATATTCCTTTTTACCAGAATAGTAAACTTTAGATCTTTAACCCTTTTAAGCTCCTTCAACAGTCAATCCAGCCTTTGGAGTGGGCGCCACTCCATATTTCGACTTAATGGGGTTAGTAAAAATATAGAAAACATAACATAACTTATGTTTAAGATTTTATTGTATTTAACATGTCGTAAATGATTTTTTAAATAAGTTCAGGATAAAAATATTGTTTGCATCGAGCTAACGACACGTACGTACCACTAAATTACCCAGTTCCCAGACCCAAATAAAACAACAGTTAAGACACTTTTCGTTAGTAATAATTTCCGATTTTTATTTCTCAATATTAATATTACGCTTTAGATCATTTGAAGCTCATACCAATTTGCTTCTTCAAAATACTTGTATACATAGGACATAAAGTACAAACCAGGCTTAATTGAGTATTTTATATATAGACATGGTCAGATATGTACATATTTATACACACGATTTATTATGCAAGCATACACATAAACTTTTGATCGTAAACCTTGGCTTTATGTTATTTTATTGTGGTTCAAGCATATCCAAGTATTATAGTATATTAATATTATACATTGGTTATTTATATATCATTCGCATTTTATGAAGGCATTTTTAGTAAAGCAATTAAGCATGTTAATTATCGTTACTTTATTCTTTTTACTTTTTATGTTTGTGCATAGAATTGTGCGCTAGATCGTTTTGATTCATATATTTATATGTAAGTAAATAATCGATTTCTTAACTTCTCTATTACTGCTCAGGCACAGCTCTTTTGAAGCTTTGATATGTACAGTTTTGGAAACTATAGGGGAATGTAAATAAGTTGTGCTTATATGCGAAAATTACATATCCAATAGATTGCAGTAAAGTCCCACCACCTCCATACATACATATGAATTTATCACTTAAGGAGCTAATGCGCATCTTGAGCATTAAGATGCAGAAAAGCTATTAAATTTAATTTGAGTATGCAATTAATTGAGAGTATTCAAACTTTTCCAGTTTTTTCACACCGATTTTACACTTAGTCTAATGAAGGCAGTAGAGTAGAAGTTTTTCTTACAGATCATGAGGAGCAATACGCTTACAAATCAAAATAAAAAAAAATGTGTACAGTTCTAGATGTTTTTTTTTTGTTTTGAAATAATAGTGCGTGAAATAAATGAAAAAGTTTGAACGAGCAAGAAAAATCAATACGAATAAATCTAAAAACGAAACTTGTATGTGTAAGTGCAATGTTTATAATTCATTATTTGATATAAACACTTCCAAATTTTCTGATAAATGTTATTTTTTCACTATTCATTTGCTTGCTATTTCTCACTTAAATAGCAAAATATTATATAATAGTCATGTTTTGCCATGTTTATCAAATTTTAGTGAATGCGAACACATTTCCCAGATTAGTTGTTATTTTTATATCAACGACACTTTTAGATTGATGAGGTCGTACTATTTAATTATTCATATCACCACTGATATTTGCTGGTGGCACTATCCCCATACAAAAGCCAAAGCTTTTATTATATCTAAACAAAAACAATTACTGCTCTACGCTGCTGGGCATCAAGAAAAGTTATGTAAATCGTATCAGCATTGCCTATGCTTGCTTTTAGCAGAAAAGCACGTGCAAATCGCATGCCGGAGATTACACTTATGCTGTTCCACAGCCGCACAGTGAGCTGAAATCAGAATGATCTCGAACAAAAATTGAAAAAGTTGTACTTGCAACTACGTTTTGTTTATGTTTTTATGTCGATTTTATCTTATGAAGCGGGATCTATATGATTATAATATAGGTTTTTAGAGCTGAATCCATGCGCTTCTTTCAAGATAGGTGATGTTGCGTCGAAAATCATTTCAAAAGCTAGTGTGGTAGAATCACTTCCACAGCAGCTGTTTGTTTTTAATTATGATTTTGAACCCAACACTTTAAGTTTCAATAATTTTAAATTCGTATGCTAGCTTCAAGACTAGTGGTGGCAAATTTATCATTTGCTTTGATTGCTTAACATCTGTAATCTTTCAATAATTTTGTTCAGCTAAATTTCGAATTTAACCCACCATAAAACGGTTAAATGCAGCAAAAATGCTAAACTATTTCACCTATGTTTATAATGTGAGAAACGTACACTGCCATCAATGAGGGTATAAATACTGCTGCCCAGTGGGTGCGACTGATGTGACATCCGGTGTAAATTTAACCAGATATTTCTATGTACATAAATCGCATTTTGTCTATTCGTAATACATTTACGAACCCATTTTTAATTAAAAACCATAGATATACACTGGATCTTCTGCTGATTTACTTTCCTTCTTATATTTGTCTTGAAAATACTTTTCGCAAAAATTAAAAATTTATTATTTGCTTTTACAGTTGTTGCTAGACTATGTAGCTGTTTATTTAATCTATGCGACTGTCTATTGTGGCTTTGCACTGTGGATTTACTCTTGGTACCGAAGGCCTGTTTACTTGACTGAAAGACGTGGGTGTGTGAATGTCACACTGTTTGCGGTTAGTAAACTTCAATTTGGTTGCGAGTGCCAAGTTTTGCATGAGGTTAATTTGCTAACTCAATAGAATTTTGATGGGCTGTATGTAATGTGTTGACATTTGGACAGCTTCGTGCATACATATCTAGATCCACATATATTTACATTAATGTGGCTTCTGTATGCTAAGTAGATATTTTTGGGTTTCGCATGCGTTGTAGTGGATAGTGTGTGAACAAATTGCTTTACGAAAGTTTTTAAATGTATTCAAAGGAGATGTATTCTTTCGTACGTTGAGTTTCATAAAATTGCACTTGCACATTCAGTTTCGATTTCATTATTGAAAAAAAATATATATTTAG
Source organism: Bactrocera zonata (assembly GCA_037783105.1). Classification (NCBI taxonomy): domain Eukaryota; kingdom Metazoa; phylum Arthropoda; class Insecta; order Diptera; family Tephritidae; genus Bactrocera; species Bactrocera zonata. The sequence goes on along the minus strand of JBAWJQ010001294.1, from coordinate 95,536 downwards.
CTATGTGAAAACCGTACTTAAGACATTTTGCTTAAATCTAATAAATCATGAATAAATTCATTTTTCAATATCAAATTGTTGGTCCAATTAATTTTATACAATGTTTTAAAATAATTATGAGTACAAGTACACATACATATTCTATGCGACCATACGAGCCGTTAATTTTTTTTATTTTAAGCATGCAGTGGCTGCAAGAGGATTGTTGAAATTGGCACTTGTGTTATGTATAGTATTCCTATTACGCCATATGCATATGTTTATAAATTTGGCAGCCCTGTAGAGCTCAATAAGTACTTGCTAATTTAGGTATATCGCATATAGGTAGGACAACCGTTAGACATACTTATATTCATACATACAAACTTATAGGTATTTATTATACACATGGTATAGAGTGGCAATGACTTCTACTGAAAGCAGTGACTTTTGTATTATATTTTTCCACCCTTTTGTTATCTTTCGCCTACGAACTCACAAATTCTGAACTGAACTCCCTCGACCGTCGACGCATATGCGTGGTTATTGTATGTGTGTACGCAGATATATAGCATCACGTTTACCAGTCACGTGATCGTGCTGCTTCGTTTTCTGTGTGGAATGTTGTGCTGCGGCGTGACTCTACATATTGGGTCTGGGTCTGCGCCACAATTTGGCCAGAACGTGGTGGTGGCGGTGGAGCTGGAATATGCTGCTGGAAGGTTGTCTGAAAAACGCAAAAATATCAGATATAAAAATAGCTATGCAAAAGTATTTATTGGAGTGGGTTTATGTAATTATAAATGTTATACTGACATATACAATGTGGGCAAAATATAGTAAAACTTTTTAATATAAATTTCGCGCAAAATCCCATTCACAGAAATTTATTTTCTAGGTTGATATGACTGTCAGTGACATCTGTGTCAAATGTCCCATCAAAATAATCAAGAGTGTTTAGTATACGTTTGTCTTTCTGAAGTACATAAAGTGCATTCGGCGATTTTTAGGATGAGTTAAACTATTCAACAAAGAAGTGCCATTAAATTATGAGTGCGGAATCAAATTTCTGGTGCGGAAACGTTCAGAATGATGGAAAAGATCTTCGGTGATAATGTTTTGTCGCGAGCAGGTATTTTTAAATGGTACAAATTATTCCAAGAGGGTTCAAAATGCGTTGACGCCGAATCAAGTTCAGGACAGCCATCGACATCAACTGATGATCAACACGTCAATAAAATAAAAGAGTTGGTGCTTGAGAAATGACGATTTACATTCAGAGATCATAAATACACAGATCAATTGAAAATTTTTCCACCAAATCAGAAATCGGTAGTCTAACGGATTTTTCGAAAATCGTAAAAGAGTATATAACATAAAAGTGTATAGTATAACAGTACATAACATATTTTCGAAAGTAAAAGAATTAATTTTTGGTGTTTGTCTCCAAAATCAAAATATTTATTTACGAGTTGGACCTATTAAAAACTTAATTATTAATTATTTTATACACAGGTTAATATATGAGTATCATTCACGTTCTTCTCATTTTTTCAATGTTGTAAAATACTTTTTCCGCGTTTCTCCATTTTGGAGACAAAAGTCGCCAAACGAAGATATATCTTAATTGCATGTTTCCAAAAAAATTTCTTGAAGAAATCCAATTTTTAAGTCTAATCCTACAAATAAGAATCGAAGAAACACGTTTTTTTCTCTTTGACACATGACAAGGGGTTAACAGATCTTTAATAGTTTAATGGAGAAAATAGGAAAAAAAAATCGAAAGAGCCATTAACTATCTGCGTTGGACCATGGAAATTGTATTTTCCACTCGTCTGTTAAAATACTCAACTAACCACTAAGACCATTAATGCAGTCAGGTAATAGCTTATAGTTGAACTGGTCTCTTTTTATAGTTTTTATGTACTAAAAGAACCACTTACCATACGTTGTGAACGGCGTGATCTTGGTGTGGCTTCTGGTGATGAAAGCTCATCTGGTGCCGCCCAGTGCTCGGTAAATTCACTTGCCGAACGCGCTAACGATGGATGACTAACCGATCGGTGAAAAGAACGTCTATCTTCATCATCGTAGTACTGCATCGGATAAAAAGAGCTTGCATCTGAAACGTTGTCTAAGTGATCAGGTCTTCCGAAGTCGACAGTAACTTCAGACATAGAACGGAAATCATTTTGATCCGTGTGATACGAAGTACGCGATGAGCGACGTGAACGTTGCATATTAAAACTGTTGTCACGCAATGGCATACTTGGATCTTGGCGTATGGTTCGCACAGACGAACCGCCGTCACTATCGTACTCGTACAATGTTGGCAAGGAACTGCGTCGGGAGCGCGTGTCCCATGGTTGGGTTTTCTTTGAGCGTTTTGGTGCGCGCATTTCCACATCCGTATCATCATCAGCTGGTGGCGCCAGTATACGTATGATAACATCCCAAGTCTGGGGCTCAAATATACGTTCATAACGAGTATCTTGGCGAATTCGTTCGAAATCTTCACGCACCACAGCTTCTGTCAGCATTGTGCGCAATGATGATTCCGTAGTTATGATCTCTTTCCATTTGGCCTTGTCGTCATAGCTGATGAACCGTGTGAGAGGATGAACACTGGAATGCACGGAACTGGCATCATCGGCCTCGGAAAACTCAGGTTCTTCCAAGACGCGTATTAGCACACCCCAGTTTCGCACAGCCTTATCTTCTGGTGGCATTTCAATGGGTTTCATGTTGCCCACCAACTGTGGACTGGTCAGCTCCTTTTTGTTGTCATAGATTTGTTGTGGCGGTTCTTTAGGTATTATTGGCAAGCTTAGTTCGGAGCGCTCCATTTTAGGCGTGAGAGTCATGCCAGAAGCACTTGAGATATCCGAGAAGTTCTCCCATCGTTGCTGTTCACGTTCAGTTGGATAATTACGTATCTTAACATCCCATGTTGGATCGGGAATTGGCGGTGGCAATGGCTTAGGCTTCGCCTTGTATTCGGTAACACGTCGTTTATGACTCTCAATGTCTTCAATGGTCTTCTTTTCAGTAATGGTACGTAAGTATACGTCATCTACAGTGTGTGAGGTGACTTGAGGTTTTTTCACAACGATTGGTGGCTCCGGTGGAAGGTAATCTGCTTCGAAGAAATGCGTACTATCGACCATTTCGCCAACCGAGTGCATGTCAGGTGCTTCGGATTGCAAATCGGTGACCTCACTAACTGTTGGTGCATCAGTAAAATCTGACCAGGTTTCAGGATGTCCATCGACCATTTCATGATGGGTGCGTGCATATACGGAGAACACAGGCTCTGGTGGTGGTGGTGGTGATGATTCCGCAGTATGTTTAGGTGCCGGGTGTAATTCAGGAACATATGTGAACTGAGTATGAACAGTCTCCTCTGGCGGGGGCATTGAATCCATAGTCATAATACTTTCACGGTCTTCATGTGTCTCCATAATAGTCGAAAGATTATTACGATCTGGGCGAAGTGTTGCGACACTTTCAGTGTCTGAGGTAACGGGTGAAGGTGGTGGTGGCGGCGATTTCTTGACTCGTACTTGAACGTCGAATTTCGGTGATGAAGATTCCTTAATGGCAATAGGATGACGAGGAACTGAAGTGGCTAATGCATTAGCGGCCTGCACTTCTTGAGTATGTCCATAGTGATCGCTATAAATACTGGAAGTCTCTTGGACAAATGCACGATTTTCAAAGCTACCTGCTGAGCTAAATGGCAGTGATCTGGAAGTAATATGTTTTAATAAAACTCACTTAAATTTGTTGGTAATATTACCTCGTATCGATTTCTTCGATTTCGGAATGTGACTCGCTTGGGTAGTCGGAAGGTATGAGAGCACCTTCGCTACCCGATGAACTATGTACAGCCGCCAATGGCACCATAGCTCGAGGAATTTTAACACCTTCGAAGGCGCTGATATTACCCATGCTACTACCACTCAATTTGGTGATTTCTGAGCCACTGCCCATGGACATTGGGAGGCGACGCACCACCGGTATTGGGCGACTGCGCAAGCAGTAGTATGACACAGCCAAACCAAGCAGTAGTAGTGTAAGGAACATAATGGCGCAAATAATTAGGAGTAGCTGTATACCCTTAAGAGGCGGCTGTAGAACGGAACCAGTGGCGATGGGATTCAAGCTGTTCAATCATACCAAAAATAAAGAGTTTAATTTTATTTTTATTTTATTATTAATACTAATTTTTAGTTAAAAATAAGCTTGGGGTGACTTCAGCTAAAATACCGAATCTTTCGGGTTTTAGGATAAGTAACTTACATAGGCGCTGGTAGAGCTGGAGGCAGTGAAGGTATAGGTGGCGGATAACGGCATACGATTGTAATTATCTCATCACCGTCCATTTCCAAATTGGCATGAAAACGAACAATAATATTGTTGGTAAAGACGCGTGTAGGATTCTAAAATGTAAATTTCGAAAAGTTAGCGATAACTTTTCTATATGCTTACAAAACTATTACCTGTATAGTACCACATCCTTTAAGGGGTAGCTCCAGTCTATAACTCAGGGCACCTTTGCCATTCACGCGACAAGCGCTGCTACGATCATAATCTGCTTGAATTATGCCATGGAACGGTTCATTGAATTTCATGTCGACCTGTGATAAGGATTTCGCAATGTATTCAATCATTAAAATATAAAAGCTGATACTCACTTGCATTGAACCGGCGGCACAATTAAGCGCTGCTTTCGTGCGGTTCAAAAATATCAATGGACTGATGTCATCCAGCTTGGTAACCTGAAAAAAAAACAAAGTAGTTAGTTATTTCTAAAGTGTTGAGGCTTATGAGTCAGCATTTGTCACTTTATAGCATTTCAATTTCATATGGTATATTACAAAAAGAAAAAATTCCCATACTTTCGAAAAAAACTTTGATTCTGGACTCTTCATAGAATGAGTCTTCTTAATAGGAAACATCACATCATTGCCTTTTGTCTGATCGTTACATAACGTTGAAGGTGCTCATTTATTGCCCTCCAGAGCCCCAAAGTTCGGTTTCTGAATTAGTCCATTTACTTTACCTCAATTAGTCGGCTAACATTAAGTTCGTGATGTAGTTAGAAAGACTAAGGGCTATACCAGTATGACACTTTCAAAAAATAGATTTTTTTTGGTTTTTCGATAGTTTGTATTTTCAAGAATATACTGTGGAATCAGCAAGGTCGTATTTTCAATGGTTTTTAGGTTGGTTGAAAATTGTCGATTTGGCATTAAAAAAAGCGATTTTTTACCTAAAAAAAAAATATTTTTTCAGAACTACACCATTTTGTTAATTTTTGATATTTTTCAAAAATCATAAGACTTTGTATAGGAAATACCTTTAACTTGAATAACTTGAATCATGTCAGCAGTTGGGGCACTTTTTTTCGGCACCTCCGAAGACGACATATTACTCCGTTGTTTTTTCAATATTTTTGTCAAAAAAATATTAAAATATAGCTGAGAATATACCATATTATGTCCAAAGAGCTTCGAAATTTCGATTCCGTAATTCCTAATTTTCATGGGTTGCACTGGTAAGCTCCTTTAGTAACGGAAGGAACTCCTCATAATACAGTCAGTGTATACCTTACTTTGTTTTCTAACAACTCAGGCAAATAGTGTCATAGCGCACTGACATTTATATGTACCGATGTAAGATGCACATCATAGAATAAGAAAAATAGCTACGGTAAGAAAGAGGTGTGCAAAAACAACTAACTCTCATCAGAATATTATATCGAAACTCCACACCGGCAATATTTAAAACAACATACTCGTAAATCTCTGATTTATGTCACAAATATATCATGGAAACGACCAATCAATCAAGTTTTTGATCAAATTTTTATTATTTGTTTATTATAGTTACTAATATACCATAATAAAAAAAGTTTGAGGCATGACCGACTAGATATTATTTATGAAAAACATATCGTAATTAAAAATCTGTAAACAGTTCAGAATGCACGTATAATAGGCTGTTCATTTGTCGGATCTATCGATATCGGATCACTACATCATGCATACACCTGTCATACAAACTGATCGATCCAAATCCTTGTATTGAAAACTTTTTTATTTTACAAGGTATTTTCACAAAATTTGGCAGATATTATTACAGAAGCCATCGCTACAATTTCCGAAGAAAATATTCAGATCGGACAACTATAGCATATATTTGGCAATAAAACTAATTGATCAAACTCAATCCTTTCTACGGACAACTTTTTTATTTGACAAGGTTACGAATTTTGAAAGAACTGACTGATCCAAATCAAGATATAGATACCTTAGTAAAGATTTTTTTGTGTTGTAACTTTTTTTTCTGTAACTGTACACTTGTTTTTATAGTAGATTGTTTTCACAATATACAGTTATTATTTACTGTTAATCGATTGTTTCTTCTTATTTCATTCGTAGTACGCGTTTTTTACTATATCTTTCGAAAATAGCGGAAAGTATTTATATGTGCACGGGAGCATTGGTCAGTTGTTCTTTTTTATAGAGGCGTTTGGAATTGATTTAATATAATAGATTTTTTAGAATCTAAAAGTAAGTAAATAATTTAAAATTTTAAATAATTAAAATAAAGATCTAGTAAGTAATTTCGGATTTGTAGTCGAATATGCCGCGGGGAAGAATCCTTTCAGAGTTTGAGCAGGGACGAGCACTAGATTTGCGTGAAAGTGGTATGGAAATAAAACAAATTTGCACAGTGCTAAACCGACATCCCATTAGTATTTTCTTAAAAAACCCTGCAAAGTATGGCACTAATCAACGCAGTGGTAGAAAAACCAAAGTAGATGCTCGATGCAAACGTCAAATTCAACGCCTTGCACTCGATGATCAAATGAGTTGTTCACAAATAAAGCGTCATTTGGATTGAGATGTAACAAGAATGAGAGTTTGTCAATTTATTCATCAAAATCCTAGCATAAAACACCTTTCTATGGTACCACAAACAGACCTTTTGCCTAGAGATAAAAGTGCACGTTTAGCATTTGCAGATAAATACCAATTTTGGGATGAAGAATGGCGAAGCGTTGTGTTCAGCAATGAAAAAAAGTCTAATCTCGATGGACCTGATGGTTTTAATAAATATTGGCATCATACACAAAACCGTCGGTGCACGTGTCAACGTCGAATACACGGCGGAGGTTCTATGAAGGTGTGGACAGCTTTTTGATATGAAGGAAAAACTCCAATGTGCTACATATCAACAAAAATTAATGCACAAATGTATTTAGACTTGCTTGATAGTGAATTGATAGAATTTGCAGGCCAATTTTACGAGGACAATTAGACTTTCCAGCAAGACAATGCCCGATCCACAATGCAACCCTTACTAAAAGGTTTTTCGAGTCAGGAAACATTGCGCTTTTAGAGTGGCCAGCAAAAAGTCTAGATTTAAACCCTATCGAGGATCTGTGGGGAATAATATCTGCTAGAATTTTTAAAAGTGGACGCCAGTTTACTACCCCAAAAGAGCAAAAAATAACAATACAGAGAGAATGGGCTTCAATAGGCATGTCAATGCTAAAATTTTTGATTGAATCGATGCCATCTCGACTTAACCAAGTCAAAATGAATAAAGGAATGCATATTAATTACTAAAAACCTCATTTATCAAAATATTTGGAAAAAAACAACTTATATTTTAACATGCACACATAAATATTTTCTATGAACCATATGTTTAGGTTTTAATTTCGTTGTATGTACTACAGGAATTTTAATTAATTTTTGTTATATGATGTTACTGTAAAAAAAAAAATATGTAAACAAAAACCAAAACTTTGATAACTCTCTTTATTTCCAAATTCAATGGCTTTGAAGTCGTGCATATATAATTTCTTTTTTTTTTATTTGTATACCATTTTATGTTCTAAAAAACTTTGTTGCAGCCGAATATTACGTTTTTTTTCTTGAATGTAAGTATGTACTATTAACACTGCATATATATATATGGATATATATATGTATATATATATATATATATATATACTTGAAACCTTAAATATATTCTAAAAAATTATAAAGTGACTTCTATTAAATCGAATCTATGCTTACAAAATATTCAAAATGACATCCAAATTATGAGAGAACCTACCTTCCCATCCAAAGTAGCTTCCTCAGGCAGTCCATTCGTTGTGTAGTTTCCGCTATCTCCTTGCTGTACATAATTCGATTGCGCTTGAACACCATTGAGAAGAACTGATGTGCTCAATGCTAACAGCAGACACCATAGCAGAGGCGCCCAGCCCATTTTCGATCAATTTGTCGGTAGAAAAAGCGCTTTATATTTTCTCTTACTGTGGTTTTTAATTTTTAACGCCTGCAAATAAAAAACGAAAGGTAACTATAATGGGTTTGTGGTGCAAAAATGGTTGTATGTAAAATATATTAAAAGGTTATAGTAACTATTTATAAGTTCTCCAACGTCAAATGTAATAATAATAATCATACAGTATTTAATATTGTCATATGTATCATATGTATGCGTTTAGCTTGTAAATCTTAATGCCTTAATGTTTTTTTATTGCCATGTAGTTGGAGATAAAATGATATACATTTTAAGGGAAAATTGCAAGCTGTCGTAATTTGATTACTTTTTAGGTAATAAAATTAAGCAGGACTTTCAAGTAAGAAAACTGCAGTTTTGAAAATTTCATAAAAGTTTAGCTGACTTTAGCGCTTAACTTGCTTGAATTGAAGTCTATTGAACTCTAGTAATAACAGTATAGCCAAATCGATATTAAGGTGTAATTTTTATCGAAATTGAACAGTTCGTGAGCGTCGCAATTATAAAATTATAATAATATAAGAATTGTATAATATAATTAAATAATTAATGGGAAATCAGTGAATATAAATAAAGGAGAAGAGTTTTTGTCTAATGTCGTAAGCCTTCGATGCCAAAGACAAATTTTAAAGGTTGCTCGGTAAGCAAGAATAAGTTTTAGATAACCACATGTACATTTTAATGATTTTGAACTAAAACGAGGTTATTATTCGAACTCATTATTTTTTATTTTCTTGAACCAATAGCTTTTAATCCATATTATAGTGCAGCTGTTGACTTCTGGTAAGTTGGCTGCAAACCAATGCTTTATGTAGTATTCTTACATACACTTATTGTTAATTTATGCAGTTAGACACATTTATGGATATGTGAATTTGACTGAGTATTGTGGTAAAGCACTTTTGAATTACTGGTTTTACTTATTTTGCCAATGTCGCCAGTCGCGACCATTCCGCCAACTTCCCACTTCCAACTCGGTATATAAACTTTGGCTAGATCTGTGCACAGCTGCAGTTATTGAAATGAGCATGCAACAATTACTTTTGATAGCAACTTTATTTTCCACAGCTGCACTCAAACGCTTGTGGTCTCAAGCTTCGACATTTTTCTTACTGCGTACTTTTGAAAGTATTTCTTGGTATGTGGGTTTCATATTGTTGCTTCACCATTTCGCGTTCGACCACACTCGTACTCAGGTGCCCAATCATTAGCTCAACAATACTTCAGTTTTAATCTAATTGCTATTGCCGATATATGTATTTAAATACAGTTTATATACATATATATGTAGTATAGTATAGTAGTAGGTTATGAGGTTGTTGAGGTAGATATTAATCTCAACTTTGCTAAAAATATAAATTCCGTATAGTTAATTAAACAGGGTATATTAAATTTGCCATGACGTTTGCAACACGCTTTAGGAAACGACGAAGTGCATATAAAATATGTATCGAAATGATATGAACTAGTTTCTCAGTTTTTGAGTTTTTGAGATATTTATATGATATCGTTTTCTCCCCAAAAAGCATTTAATTTGTCTGAACCGGCGATATCGGACAACCATAGCATACTTAACGATCGGAATCAAGAGCGTATACGAAAAACTTTTTCATTTGGCGAGATATCTTCATCTGGGTTACTGTCTAAGTCAATTATGCAATCTCCGAAGAAATTGTTCAGATCAGATCACTATGATATATAGTATAGTATAAAAGTGAAGTTCTTGTAAGGTACCCTTTGTATATTTGAAGGGTATTATAGCTTCGGTGCATTCAAAATTAATATTATTCTCTAAAAAAATACAGCAGTTATTATATGTTTATTTTATATTATCTTATTTATAAGTATATTCTGTATTATAATGTATACATACATACATAACTGTATATAGGGTTACTTTGTCATTACTTCGGAAGTATATATCTATCCAAACAATAATGTTTTTTCATATGCCGGAAATTGAAAAAAGTAATAACCCTTACCCTCCTCAATGGAAAATAGGAGTACTGCCAGAGAAGATAAATGTGAGTAGAGGAGTTAAGAAAAATTATTTTGGGTAGTAAATTATTTTTAGGTCGAAATATGTGAAATATTCATACATATGTAAATTTTAATAAATGTATTATTAAAAATAAATTATAGAAAAATTCAGTTTATTGACATAAATATAAAACGAGTACGCTACTTAAACACCAAATAGCAAAACTTTTGCAACGTGAGATTAATTAAAGAGGATGGAGTCATGTATAGAAGTTCACGCAAGTGAGGAATGAAACGATTCTTTTACATATGACTCAAACAGCTCACGACTTCCGGTCTTTGATCAAGTATTCTCTGGGTAGCCTAAGAAAATTCGTTTGAAGGCGAGCTAAAGTGAGAAGGCGAAACATCCCCTGCATAGGGTTGTGCACTGGGTTTGGGATCCGCTACTTAACACTCCCAATGAAAAAGCAACAACAGCCTCGGATGAGAGCCCGCCTTTTGATGACGACCACGGCAAACGAAATAAGGACTACGAATTGAGGGCATGCACCTGGAATGTCCGGTCCCTTAATTGGGAAGGTGCCGCTGCCCAGCTGGTAGATGTCCTCGTAAAAATAAAGGCTGACATCACCGCCGTCCAAGAAATGCGATGGACGGGACAAGGACAGAGACGAGTAGGTCCTTGTGGCATTTACTACAGTGGCCATATAAAGGAGCGTAAGTTTAGTTCTTCAACATATCGCTGATTTGCTCCCACGCCCCCACGGAAGAGAAGGACGATGTGACCAAAGATGCCTTTTATGAGTGCTTGAAGCACACCTATGAGCGCTGCCCCCGCCACGATGTCAAAATCGTGCTTGGCGACGTTAACGCCAGGGTGGGCAAAGAAGGTACCTTTGGCACTACGGTCGGTAAATTCAGCCTACACGAGGAAACATCCCTAAATGGGTTGAGGCTGGTCGACTTCGCCGGGGCCCGAAATATGGTTATATGTAGTACTAGATTCCAGCATAAGAAGATTTATCAAGCTACCTAGCTGTCTCCGGATCGAAAAACTACCAACCAGATCGATCATGTTGTGATAGACGGAAGACACGTCTCCAGTGTTTTAGATGTGCGTGCGCTCCGAGTTCCTAACCTCGACTCGGACCACTATCTTGTTGCTGCCAAGATTCGCATCCGCCTCTGTGCAGCAAAAAACGCACGCCAACAAACACAAGGAAGATTCGACGTCGAGAAGCTACAATCAGAACAGACAGCAGAACGATTTTCTACCCGGCTTGCACTCCTGCTCTCTGAGAGCACTCGTAACAACTCGGTATAAGGGAACTGTGGGACAGCATTTCAAACTCCTTACGTACAGCTGCAACCGAAACCATTGGTTTTCGGAAAGTGCAAAAGAACAGCTGGTACGACGAGGAGTGTCGTGTCGCAGCGGAGAGAAAACAGGCTGCCTACCTCGCAAAGTTACGATCGACCACATCACGTGCGGGATGGGATAGATACCAAGAGTTGAAGAGGGAAGCGAGACGCATTTGTAGACGGAAAAAGAAAGAGGCCGAAATGCGTGAGTACGAAGAGCTTGATGAGCAGGCCGACAAGGGTAATGCTCGAAAATTCTACGAAAAAATGCGGCGGCTTACAGAAGCTTTCAAGACCGGAGCATACCCTTGTAGAACCCCCAAAGGTGATCTAGTCATCGATGCCCAAAGCATACTTAAATTATGGAGGGAACACTTCTCCAGCCTGCTGAATGGCAGTGAACGCACAAGGCTAGGAGAAGGCGAACCCGATTCTCCAATCGAAGACGATGGAGCAGACGTTCCATTGCCCGACCATGAAGAAGTTCGAATAGCAATTACCCGCCTGAAGATCAACAAAGCGGCGCGGGCCGATCGATTGCTGCTTTCGACAGCACGAAAAGGAGCTGCCTCTATGCCGCGATGTCTGAATTTGGTATCCCCGCAAAACTAATACGGTTGTGTAAAATGACGTTGAGCAACACCCAAAGCTCTCCGAGCCGTTCGATACCAAACGAGGTTTCAGACAAGGCGATTCCCTATCGTGCGACTTTTTCAACTTGCTTCTGGAGAAAATAGTTCGAGCTGCAGAACTAAATAGAGAAAGTACCATCTTCTATAAGAGTGTACAACTGCTGGCGTATCCGATGATATTGATATCATAGTTCAGCGAATTAAAAGACAGCGGCTACGCTGGCTAGATCATGTTGTCCGGATGGACGAAAACACTCCAGCCCAGAAAGTATTCGACGCAGTACCCGCCGGGGGAAGCAGAGCAAGAGGAAGACCTCCATTCCGTTGGAAGGACCAAGTGGAGAAGCACCTGGCCTCGCTTGGAATATCCAATTGGCGCCACGTAGCGAACAGAGGAAACAACTGGCGCGCGTTTGTTAACTCGGCTATAATCGCGTTATCGGTGTCTACGCCAATTAAGAAGAAGAAGATTAATGTTCTATACAGATAAACCAGCTAAAATAAACTATTTGTAAATAAAACGAATTACGGTGTTCACAAACAAGAAATTAAATTCAAACACTAAACTCCGTAACACTTAAGAAACAATATTCATATTTCTGTACTTTTGATTTTCTCTCATGCTAAGAAAAAGCCCGTTACTCCATGGTCTAATCTGAGAACAGCTTAAACTGTATACGTACTTTGTGTACTCACTTGTACGAAGGATATTTTTAACGGATCGTGACGAACTACTAAAGGTAGGAATATTTTTACTTATACACAAATTTTTTATGACACTGCAAGAAGTGGGCTCGCAATAACTTGTGTTTACTTGCCTGGATACTGGCATTGTTTTACGACATAAATTTATACGAAAATGTGTACATCTGTGCTCATATAAGCACACATACCAACCACGTCTAAAAGAAAAAGCTTATCAGCATAACTGCTATTGTAACATGAACTATACTATCTATCTGCTCAGACATACGTTGAGCGTGTATGGGTGTGTTCGCCCGAACAACCGGTCAACATGACATGACAACCGTGCTGTAGTTACTTATTTGTAAAATCTGCATCTGCAGCTGCTGTCGACGGTCCGGTACTTTCAGCCTGCAAACATGATAAAATGCCCTTCTTACAGTAGAGCACTACGTGTCCATATGTACGAATATCTGCAGTTAACGCATAGGTATTTTAAGTTAAGGCACAGCATGAGTTCACTCCGTTCGTAAATTATGGTATATGCACGTTGTCGGTGTTTGGTCTATCGCAGGAGCCTGGTTGTTCTGGGCACAAATTGCCGACTTCGTTGGACATTTACGCTTCGATATAATTCACTTTGACCGCATTCTACTTTGCGCACAAACGTGTGTATATGAAAACAGATTGTAGTAACTTTGTCTATCTTTCTAGGCTAAGTGCTATACTTGCAAACACACTTTTAAATATACCTACTGCGGTATATACACTAATATTAGCGGCACTTTAGATAGGAATGGCATATTTTACATGTAGATGTCCACAATTATTGGTGTTTTAGGTTGTGAAATGAACGGCGAACAACCATTCTAAATACTAAGTCGACAATCAACTCGTGTTCGGCGTAGCGATTTGAAGCTTGTAACATGCAGACGGTGATCAAAAGGTAAAGCTATTAAAGCTATTCTAAATCACTACTCCCGGCTATAACCGCATAAACACGTTAGCGGTGTCTACTCCAATAAAGAAGAAGAAGAAAACGCAACATATAAAGTCATGTATTTTGGAATAAATCATTAGCACTGCTTTTAGGAGAGTGTAACAGAATAATCTGCGATACATTTGAAGTAGGTCAATTTTAGGATCAGCTTGAACTGGGCTAAATGGTAGCAATTAACTATGAACTCTTACATTTTTACTTATCCAAAAGAAGCAGTTAATAGTACAATTGATTGGTTGGTTGGCCATGAGTGCCAGACAGCAGGCAGCGGGCGGTCAGCAAATCAAGCCTTATCCAGCAACTTAATTGATTTGGGAAAAACCCGTTTCTTTTCTACGTCAGCTGCCCAATGTCTCTTGAGTTAAAGCATTGGTCTCATATGGCTGAAGGCTGGGCATTCGAATAGGTAAAGTTCCAGCTCTCAGCATACTGCGTGCAAGTCGGAGTTTGTGGTCTGTCCCGCACTACTTCAATGTTATTTTGGGGTATGCTCTATTTTACTACCTAAAAAGACCTGAGGTATTGCTGTAGGGTCCATTGCCTCAACGAATTTTTGCAAGAGCTGAGTGGCCTGGGGCAGAAGAAGGCTTAGGGAAATTATGTTTCTATCTAATCCAGTAATACTTTATGTTGGCGCTTCGAATAGCATTAATTAACGCTGGCATTCACTATAATATTTATGGCTGTTAGAGCAGATGCCCACATGGCACCTCCTTTCATGCGCACAATTTTAGGCAGAAAAACTGAATTGTAGTCATTTAGTTTGAAGCTGCCTTCTGTGTATGAACCTCGACAGAAGAAGCTCGCTCCCATTCGTGTTTCACCCTACGTCAATGAATATGCAAATTTCGCCGTGGGAACTGTCGATTGCAGAACCATTGGTTCAATCTTCTCTACTGAGGAATGAAAACAATTGAAAGCTTAGTCCGAGTTCACTACGAAGGTCGAGTAAGATACCATTCCCGCAGTGACACTGAGGCTGGCTCCAATGGCTTAAAATCATGAGACGGTTGGTCGTAAGCATTGCCCAATACTTCACTTGTAAGAGTGGCCGGCTGTTGAGGATAATATCCAAAGCCTACTTCATTTTTACTGCGTCCGCAATCCCTATTAAGTAGTCCCGCTACAGCTGACTAGGGGTTTAATACTGCATTATTTGGACAATGCCATCCATAATATTACCGCACCGTATTGTAGTGTCACTATTATACATCCATTAAAATGCATTTATGAGAAGACAATATGGAATTTTTTCTACATTTTTTATCTTGTCTCGCAGCAAAAAGAATGTATAGAATGTAAATGCACGAAAATAAATGAACTATTTTTATTGCGGTAAATAAATTTGACTTTTAGCAGCTAATAATCCTTAATTTGCGACTCGCTTAACTTGGCCACGATTCGTTAGAAGCATTTTCCATATATTTGCTGCTGCCAAAGTCAATCTGCAAAGAGTCAAGACTTTCGGCGCAGTCAACGATACGGATGCCAGCGTTGCCAATGGCACAATTTTGTGTGCTTTTTTCATTTTGCGAATAAGAATGAAATAGCCTGCTGTAAAACTTTGATTTTATATTGTTGTGATTGGCTTAGCCTTTTTATATATCCCCATTTTTTGCCTATTATTGTTTCTTCGTGAGTGGTTTTAGTGGTTTTCCGGCAGTGCACGCGCCAGAATAGCCTCAATTCCAAGCTTGACAAACGCTTATATCAGCGCCTGTGTTATTTCTATTTAGTTTCTTTTGTTCTTCGCCTTTTCTTTTATATCGCTTCTACTTTAATGTTATTTCTACTGCTGCCTAATGACGCTGTGGCAATTTGCTTGCTTAAAGCACACTATAACTGACGAAAATTGACTGGTTTCGGTCGAGTCGAAAAGTGGCCTTCACTGCCAACCGTCGCTTTAGTTGTGGCCTGCATTGCCTCGCTTTAGCAAACGTTCATCGCTGTTAACGTTTTCTCTCTACATACATTCGCATTGAAATCCATTTGCGCTCACAATTGCCTTTACATTCGTTTTACTATCGACTTTCCTCTTTGGCTCTTACTTATTGCTGCATTACACTCAATTTACTTTTCACCTTTTCTGTTTTGATTACATCATAAGATGAACGATTAAAGCGGTAATTTCTTTAATTCCCACTTATGGCATGACCATTGTCGCAAAGTAAATTGCTTTCAAAACAAAAATGTATATTAAACAAACAAGAGTTCATCTACACATAACACTCTGACTTCTCAACTACATATTTTGAACTCTGTGTACACTTTGCTGAGTGTCTTCCAGCCAAGCGCAGAGCTTCTATCATTTTGTCAATGAAACTGTCTATAGCTCTAGAATGCGAAGCAGTTTGTGGAATATTAGCAGTCACGTTCGTACGCAGACACAGGTGCCCAGTCATTTTAGGAGTTCACGCGCCAATGCACCGCAATAAATTGTATGTTTGTGTTTGCCACCGTAACACTTAAGGTTTATAAACATGTGTTTAAATTTGGTGATACGCTCACGCAATGACATTGGTGATAATTACCAACTCACATGGCTACAAGTTGAAGAATATTGACCCCTTTGTACTCTATTACGGTTGTTCACCAACGGTGTTAAATCACTGAAGATGGCAGCACTTTTAACCATAGACTGGGGATGTAAATAATGTTAGTATTGTAAATTGTGCGCCGGGGAATGTTGTTTCTAGAAAGGTCAGATGTCAAAAATAAGACAGAGAGCACATATTACCTATACGGATGATTATTAAACATATGTACTTGTTAATCTATACTCTTAAATTATCTAAATGAGGACTAGCTTCTTTTCCTACCGTTTTAAAGGAATTTGAACATTTTTTGAAATTGAATTTTTTTTTTACCACAAACCATCAACGATATTGGAAAATCTTTCCAATTTCTATTAACTACATATATGATCCATGTACAAGTACAAGTATAAAGGGACGTCTTTTCAACAGTAACCATTGGAATTTCTACCAGTGACAGTAAGACGTTTTTTTTTTTAAATTGGTTAATATTGTGTTCGCTTGGCCCGGCAGGTACTTGAAGGTCTCACAGTAATTCTAGTTTAGTGCCATCAGATAATTAAGCGCATTGCTGAAAGCGGAAAGCGTAGCTTCATCCCATCTTCTATGCCACTTGACTTGCTCTCTGCATGCCGTTTGTATGTGTGTGTAAATATATATTTACGGATGAGTGTCATTAACAATAGTAAAACTGAAAAATCATGAGCTACGAGTCAAGAGCGATAGCACCGAAAAGTGAGTGCAGCTTGTGCTGCAAGCATTTTGTTTTGTAGTACCACAGTCGTAGAAACATCCAAATTGACACTTTCATATTGTAGGACACAAAGGCATTCAGAGTGTTCAACGTCTTTTCTTGTTGACATTGTTAAAGCCACGCTTATAATGGGTACTTAATGCTTGTTCCAATTTGTTTACACAATTGTTGGTAAATGATTATTGTGATAACCATGTAATGAGTTGTGGTCGTCATTACTCTTTTGTAGGCACGAACAAATCAAAAGATCGTTATTAAGTTTTGGTTTTTGATTCTCTTCAATTCTGTTGCATTTGGCGTCTGCTTATTTGACCCTCTTTAGGAGTACTTTCGATGAATATCGTATTGCTGCCCAAAAGTTTTTATATATGTATTTTGGTTTTTTTCTTTATGTGTATTGCTGATGAAATCTTCTTTAACTTCTTTCTTTCAACAAGTTTCACTTCTATAAAACTGTATTTTGTTTAATTTGTGTTGTGTTTTGATCTACCCAGCAGAATGGGAAACATCTTGATACTCTTACGTAGAAAGCTACCACAACAAGTTAAACGAAATAAGCTTTGAGGTAATGTTTTCGTATAATTCGTCTTTTAAATTTAGTACGAATATGCCACCAGATTGACAAATGGAAGTAAGAGGAAATTGCGAATAAAAGTCTTGAGACTTGCATACAAAAATAAATACATGATCTTGGATAAAATATAATACTTAAATATTGTATTACAGGAATTTCAAGTTTTCCAAAGTGAATGTTTAACTTATTATTATAAAGAAGGTCGACATTTCAGGGTTTATTCTAAAAAATTGTAATCAACAAAATTATCCTAAAAACCACACATGATCCAATCAAAAAATACTAACAAAACACGATTCTCTTCAGTTCTCTTAACTATTTATATTCTGAAGATGCTATGCTCCGATTCCCCTACGAGGTTAACAGGGATAAATGTACCAAGCTGCACTAAGGTATATCATTAATTTGTGATCAAGTTACCCACCACATTACTTGATACATCTACGAGAGCACAATGCAGTAAGTTAGCGGTTTATATGAAATTGTATTTCCAGAGCAAGCGCAGTTATATTACTCGTATGTTTCGTGTGTGCATAAGTCTGTAAGTTATTAACAATAAGCATTTTTTAAACATGTAGATATATTGGAAGAGCAATTTTTAACTTTAATTTGCAACTCTTAGTGCCCTCTTTCAACAATTCAGTGCATGTTGCAACCAAGTCGCATGGTACTGACATCATCATGCCAAATTAGCATTTAGCCGACGGAAAAAATATTTTAAAATACCGGACAAAACAAAAATGATTAATCATTACTTCTCGCATGGCTCTAAGTCTCGCCTGCCTGCGCTGTCACCATGCATATCCAAACAGCAGTTCATTCCGCCTAAGAGCTGCTGTTGCTTCTCACATGCTGTACTCATGTGCTTCTGACGTGTGTCAAACTGTCTGTCTCTCTGATTATTAGCCGTGCTGATTTTGGCACAAACAAATGGTTTCAAGCTTAAAGCCGAAGTAGAATTTTAAGTAACAATCTCGTATATGTATATATATAGTACATAAATGATGAAGAACGCAACAACGTTAAAGCTAAAAAGTATTAACGCAAAGGAGCAATGATGTTGCCACATAAAACTGAGTGTTGGCGTTGATTGCCGCAATTAGTGGTCCACCGCTGATTATCGGGCACACGGCCATTTGTGTGTTTTGACAGTACTGAAAACGAATTCTTACAGCAGTCACTCTGATTAATTCCACGTCTGTAGGCATGCTCTTTGTAGCGCCGACACGTGGTATGTACTAGTTTCAAAAACAAAAAGAAATCTGAAGTGTTGAGGATGCTTGACCAACAAAAATTCCACTACGTTCCTAAATACTCGAAGAAAAATTAATAGCATAATCACAAAATTTATAAACATTTCTCTTTGTAAAATCAAGAAACAGCTGAAAAATATATATAAATTTGTAAGTTAGCCCTAATAATGATAGAAAATAGATGAAAAAAGTTGATGTGCTTAGATTCTTTATGTCGGTCATATGTCATATGTATTCCACTTTAGAAATTTTCTGTTAGAACAAAACAATCTTTCATCTTTAATGCTTTTTTGCTTATAAGAATATATACTACGCCTTATATATGTATATAACATTATGTATTTCTAAAATTTATTTACATATGCATTTATTTTTGCAAAACAATCTTCTCAATTTCCGCTGACTTAACTCACCACATAGAATCACTATACTTATATGTACTAAATACATATTTACCATATATGTATGTGTATGTATTTCCATGCAAAACAAAAGAAATGGCGGTTGGTGTACCTGTATATTGTATTAGTTCTCTGAAATGTAGACCATATAAATTTTGGGAGAAAAGGTCAATGTACCTACAAGAAATTGAGCACAAAGCCACGGTATAATCGGTTTGGCAGCTGAAGCGGACAAGAAGTCAATATATCATTAACATACATATGCATATGAATGAATCGAATACACGAATATTTATATTTATGATAAAAAATTTACAACATTCTATAATAGAAGTAACAGATTTTGAATGGCACACTTTTGCGGTAACATATCTTAATTATATCCATACCACCGCAAAGTATCTGTTTCTATCTGCATCATGTAGTTGTTAGTAGGACCCCAATTAAATTTCATCATCCCTCATCAGTTTTGCAAAATCAAAAAGAAAAAACAGTGGCTTCACAATTCTACAAGTAGGCATCTCACATTTAAGTTGTTAGTGCTTTAGTCCACAGAGCACTATTAAGATGTATATGTAGTACATATATGTATATGTGGAGAGACTTGCTTTACACGAAACTCGATTGCTTTGAAGAGATGTTCCGTCAACGAATACGTTCTGTTCGCAAAATTTCTTACTCATAAATCACTCTAGCAATCTAGTAAAAATTAGTCATATCTAATGTATCGTTACTTATAGTTACTGAAGCAAAATGCCAATCGGCTTCTATTAAATATGTTTAAACAAAAACAAGCATTAAAAACTTTGATGTAAAGAAAAATCAAATTAATTGTATGAAGTTCAATTCACGTAATTTTTGATATACATACATTTTCCACTAAGTATATTGTTGTTTAGTCGACTGAAACATGTGAAATAGGAAATCGTGGAAAATCTGCCCAATTGAAAGGTGAAAAAATTGATATTTCATCAGAGATTCAGGAACTATTTCCTTATTCTCACAAATACTCGCCAATTGATATTGGTCTCGAGGTCAACTGTGATAAATTACAATTTTTTTTAAGGGAACCTGCATTATTACCATAGCTTGGGTGGTAGACTAAGGGTGTTTGTGAAATTGCTTCAAAATTGTCTGCTCTATTGGACGTTGACTAAATCCGAAGCCAGAGTTGATCAATGCAAGACCAGTTTTGAAGTGCTTTTCGCGCCAATTCACTTGTTGCATAGCTCAATTGTATGTTAGTCTCAAATTTTGCTTGTAAGGAATTACGATGAATGTGGTAGAAGAATATTTAGAGTCCCCGCTATTCATTAATTCATTATATTTATTGCTTTAAATAAAATGTCATTCGGACTTAGTCGTTTGAGGTTAAAAGAAACTGTTACGAACCAGAAACAGAAACAGAACAGAACAAAACGGTATAACAGCAAAGTACGCGCTGAATTCAACGCCGAATCTCGCAACCACTTTGCGGTACCTAAGACCGATCAGCGCTGATCGAATTCCGTTTTGCTCTCGGCTCGGCTTTGAGCATCCACCCTGCCGGCACCCTTACTTCGGTTTTGGGCCGTATTCGGGCGTAGGCCTCAATAGGAATGTGAAAACTTCTTTAACATAAACATATTTTAAGTTACATATTGCCAATATTTTCCATGTTTTGTTTACAAGAAATGCTTCAAGCGCAATTTATGCCCATCTTGTACCGTTGGAATCACTTGCATTTGTAAACAGTGAAAGCGGTTTATGCGTTATTGAACTAATATGACTTTAGCACGTAAGCGCCTAACGGTTATACCGTCTGACCACTTGAGACCGTTGCATTTTGCTTTTACTTGCACTTTAAGCAGCACGAAAGTTGTTATGTCAGCTGGCAGGTTTCCTTATATTAATTGCACTCTGGTGCACAAATGTGAGCGTGAAAGCCGTATGTGGCAGGCGCAAATACTAACCGTATATATAAAGCCGTCTGCAAAAGTGTGCTTAGAAATCTGCAATTACTGGTTTAACCACTTCATTCATAAAGTTAAATATATTCCTTACATTCGCCATGATATTCATGATGCATTTACATATATACATATATATAAGCTTTTCTATAGTTGATTAATAGCGCTGGACGTAAATATTCTAGGTCTGTAAACTTTTATCTCTAAAGATAGTATGGAAGTTGGAAAAGTAGGTCGCTATAATAGTGTTTCACAACATATACATTAGAGTGACAATTTTTTTTTTTCGATTGCTACTCTGAAAAATAGGTTTCTAGACACCTCTAAGAAAGCCTCTCCAAAAACCTATGAGTTGCATCATTCATAATGACTTTTTTCATTGAGTTATAAAATCCATAAGAAATAAAAAATGTTCCCAAAAATAATCAAACTTTAACCATTAATATCTTTTAAACTGTTAGGGCCTTCAATTTCCTACAAAATCTAAGGAACAAGATATTTTTTCAAGTAGTTGGAAGCGAGATATAAATTTTTCTATCTGATGATAAGAAAAAATAGAAAACTGTATGTAGGAGGACCTTCCCGTTACAATTAAAAACTCATATTTGGAGAGGCTTTCTTAGAAGTGTCTAGGAACTTATTTTTCCGAGTACTAATCGAAATTTTTTTTTTTTTTTTTGAATCACCCTAATATACATAGATTAAGAAATTGAATAAGTCAGACAAAATTCAATAAACTTTTTTCTTTTTTATGCTATAACCGAGATCTGGCGGCTCCTTCTCTGCTCATAGACCGCAGCTCTCTATCAACTCCCGCTCCAGACTTCTAGACTTTCGCAGTGTCTTCCAAGCCGAGGTTGCAGCCATTAAGGTAGCAGCAGATTTACTGCTCCGGAGTGTAGCCTCTTTCAGAAAAGTGACCATTCATTCTGATAACGCGGCGATACTAGCCTTGAAGTCATTTACAGTTTGTTTAGGGTTGGTCGAGGAGTGTCTAACCTCCTGTATCGAGTGTCCTGTCTCGAGTGTTGGGTGATAAGACTGGTATGGCTAGCAAGGAAAGGCACCTTAGAACAGGTATCGGTAGAATGGGGTCGGGTCGATGCTCCCGTATTCCTTTGTGTTCTGCTACTTCCTGGGCTTCGCCGGAGCTTGGCCAGCGCAGAGCCACCACCGGTACATCCGCTGTCACAAAAGATAACCGATCGAAAAAACAAAGAGTATACAACTCTCAGAAGACAATCTGACCGTTATCATGCGCAATAAGTACGACTTTATGTACTTTCTTGTAGCAATAGAAACAACCTTACACACCTGAATTAAATCGGCAGTTTGCAGAATGGCTATATCCCTGTAAAAGACGCCCAAACCGCCGCCAAACAAAATTATTGTGCGTTATTGGATCACTTGAACGTCAAGACCAAAGTTAGGCCGAATTGTTAGACCAAAGGCATTTTAAGTCATATATTATAATTATTTAATTTTTTCTTGTTGTTCCATTGGATTATGTTGTAAAATAATATGTCCATCTGGTTGAATTAGCTTAGTTTGATTAGTTGTTATCAAAGAGATGATTAGTTTCGTTGATACAAACATATGTATGTACATATTGTATCTAAGTTATGAAGTTACGTATATCGATACCGCTTTACAATAAGACCATTTTAAAATAAGGGAATCAAACCACAAGTTTCTCGAACCTGAGCTACTCTCCTATATACTTATTAATATGTGTTCGAACACCTCTAATTCGGTAAATAGTGATTATTTGTCTTAACATAACAGCTTTATAAGGAATTGCGTGGTGACACACCTTGTTTCAGGTAATGACGAATTCTTGTTGAGCAAGCCTAAAAAATATACGCGCTGCCCAGAGCTATTAATGTTAGGCATTCATACGAGTATTTTTTCATATAAGCTCAATTCTCGATTTTTAAACTGCAAAAACTACAAACCTCACAGTACTGTGTATGTGCTTGCACATATTATATAAAGAAAATTATATGTATATTAAAAATATGTACAAAATTCAATATGCATACGTTTGTTTGTATAATTTTATGAGATTTATTCACATACGCTTTATGGTGACTAATCCAAATAAAAGCCGATTTGCGTTCATGAGGAAATTTTACCGCTTTGACGCTACGCCTGGCAGTTCTTACCTGAAAAAAGAACGAGAAGAGAATAAGCACTACGTGAGTGAATTTACAAAGATGTGTAATCGAGGCTTCGTGTATTCAAAATACACTACATACATATATACATTTCTACATCACTTTACTTGTGTAAAAACTAAACCATAAAAATATAAAAATTGACGTTTGTCATAGGCAACTATTGCAATTTACTATTACTGGTCAGGCAAAAATGTAGAATGTCTACTTAAAGCTCTACTGCAAATACTATAAAAATAATGACACGTTTTGATTCTGGGAAGATATAAGATGTGTGGCATCTTTTAAAATATATGTATGATGAGTAATCACTTCACTATTTTTAATGCTGAAAAATGTTTGCGACAAATTGAAATTGCGAAAGATTTTGATTGATTTACTGAAAAGCGCATGTATATATGTATTTATACAAAATATAAATGTATACTTCTACATTTAATTTTAAACTTGCTGCAATTTGCTAGTAGGCAACTGGTTTTACACGAATTTATTCCTTAAACTCGTTTAAATAGTGTACATATTTATTCATAATAAAATATAAATATATTTGTATAACTATATATTATGTTAACCGATTATTGTTTTTTCGTTAATAAAATATTTTGCAAATGCGATTTGAAGTAAAAAATCAAGTTTTTTATTGTCCAGATAGGTGAGAAAATATAAATATGGTACATGTGTCCACTACATACGTTGAAACATACGCACGGGCTTGTATTAATGATGCGTGATGCACGTCACAAGTGAGAAAGATATGACTACATATTTATCGCATTTGAGACACTTCAAGGTCAGAGAGTCAAGCACTCAGCAGTAAAGC
Source organism: Bactrocera zonata (assembly GCA_037783105.1). Classification (NCBI taxonomy): domain Eukaryota; kingdom Metazoa; phylum Arthropoda; class Insecta; order Diptera; family Tephritidae; genus Bactrocera; species Bactrocera zonata. Next base: position 71,106 of record JBAWJQ010001294.1, on the reverse strand, counting down.
AGTGCAATTTTATTTTTCGTTCATAAACCAGTTTGTCTTCAGTAATGTAAATAATATAACTGTACTAAGTATATTAAACAATAAATATTTCATATAAAGCAAAGGCCATAAAAGCCAGTTATTTTTTTAATGAAAAAAAAATAATACAGCGTTGACACTCGTACACATTATTCAACAAAATTAAAAGTAAATTAATTAGAAATACGCCAAAATTCGTCACAAGATTGAGTCAACTCCAAGAATTGGTGAAATTGGTATCCAAGCGCACTTTCTCATGTAGATTTTGTTCTCTTCTTGGTATTTTTACTTCCGAATTTAAGGAACTGGAGCAATAGTGCTACATGGATTTCGAATTCTTTTGTCTAACTTTAATCGCATTCTCTGATGTGGGAGATAGACAATCAAAATAATTTCACGCGGAACACAAAAAGTTAAGCTAAACCCTTACCGTACCACTGTCGTATTTCGGTCGCAATTTTACTAAGTGGCAAGTTTAAAGCATTATTGAACGTACGTTTTACTTGTTCTTACAAGTATACCGTTTGATCTATGACCAATTTTCCATTGGAAGTCGAAAACGTTTTGACCATTATACCGTGAAGTTAACCTTAACACCCCGAAGGAAACGTCGAATTCCCTATAAAATATTTACATAAACCGTTTATAAGTCTATATATATGAGAACTAATCCGTTATTTTTTGAGATATCGTGTTGCACACGTTTTTTTTTACTCTAAGAAGAGTTATTTTTGGAATCGCCGATGACGTTCCACTATAGCTTTCATATAAAGTGAATGATCGGAATCAGGTTCTTGTATGGAAAACTTATTTATTAAAAGAGATAGTTGGTTGAAAAACGAGGCGAATGAGCACCGGACTTCAGGCGGTCGCACTTGGGTGAATTAGTGAATTTGGTAAAAAACCTGATTCCAGCCTAACCAATCATATCGCTGAAGGTTGGGTATTTGCGTAGATAATGTTGATTCACCGCTCCACTATTCCTATTTTCTGAGGATGAAATTTGAATGGGAGGTATCCTATGATGACCCCTACTATTTTACTTAGCTCCCTTTTGCTTACAAGTAAAAGCTTTTCGGTATGTCTACCCTATCCCAAAGTAACTTTGTAGTACGTTCTGTGTTGGTTTTGTTTCTGAAGTGTTCCGCTAGGTTTTTCATTTCCTTCTATTCCTATTTTACCAGGGACTCAGATTAACTGAGTTACCTTATAAAAATCTAGTTATTGCTTGCTTGTTATTTCGAAAATTTCGGCCAGAAAGACTGAATTGTAGTCATTTAGCTTGAAGCTACCTTCTGTGTATGGATTACTACATAAGAAGCCAGCCTCTGTTTATGTTTCACCCTATGATTCGTCAATGAATATGTAGATTTCGCCTTTAGATAAAATTAAAGTTTAACCGAGTCGTACCAATCTTTTACATCTAAGTTATGAAAATATTTATGGTATTGCAATGGCGATGGCCATATTTCAACATTGGTACAATATCAAAAAATGAAAATAAAAAATAATGATGATTTTACTAAGTAATCGAGGATTATTTCATTTTAAAAATTATGTATTTCAATCGTCGTCAAAATCTTTTCTATTATAATTATTTCCCACTACGAATTTTTTCTCACATTCTAACCCGACGCAGGCGAAATATCAAATGATACAACCAACGAGTGAGCAGCCAATTGTACAGACTTTGAATTTTATAAGATAGTTGCTTTTTTGTAATGCAAGGGCGGAAATTCCAGAGGAATTGCACAACGTGCAGTATACCTTACATACCAGCTGTCGGAGCGCAGCCGAATAGTTTTGTGAATTCTGCGTGGTCGGAACTAGTGTAACACCGACGGAGGCTGCTGGCGTTGGTAAAACAATATGTGTTACATACGGGAACATAAGTACATACATATGTATCTATATTGCTTTGCTCTGGGGCGGAAGGTGCGTTGGTTGCATTATTAAGTTGGTTTTCCAACCAGATTTGTTGGTTGATAGGTTAGTCGGTGTGCAGCGTTGCATGTGAGGCGCAATGCCAACAGCAGGAAATTGTTGGCGTGTTGCGGCTAAACAATAAATGACGCGATGCTGTCTCGTGTACCTATGTATGCACATGTGTTCATATACTCGAAGAGCAAAGCATTGGCGGCAGTATAACGCTTGCATGCGAATAAATGCGTCGGCCCATAATATCTGTGGGTAAATCAGCAAAATTATGCCCATACGAACTACCTTTGTCTATTGTCGGATGAATAGACAGGCCGCTAGACAGACAAGTCTTCCGATAACAAGCTGTCCGCCAGCGAGTAGACACAACAATTTGCAGATAAATATTTAAGTTGAAAAATATTTTAGTTGAAAAGGGGAGACTTTTGTAAAGAAAGCAAATGCGCGGTCCTTTCCTTGGAAGGAGTAGGAATGAGAATCGCATGCAGACTTACATTCATGTATACAACTATTTTATTGGAAGCAAACGCCGCAGTTCTTAGTAACTAATGTAAGGATGAAAGGCATTAAAAACAGAAGATGTGAAACATAATTGCATTATTGACAACTTCTTATTTTCTCGAAAAACTTTTTGTTTAATTATATTATTAATTTGTTAATGAAATTAAATTACTGTAAATTTCAAAAATAACATAAAAAGGTTTGTTATTTTATAAAATTACGTCAGAATATACCATTGAAGTTGAACCCTGTTATGCACTTATAGGATATGTTATAAGTTTGCCACGAAGTTTGTATCTCCCAAAAGGAAACATAAGATAAATATATACATATATAAATTACCAGCGTGGTTTGTTCTTTAAATTGTAATGCTTATGTTCATGCTCCAAACAAGACCTCGTTTTTTATATTTGTGGCGGGCATGCGCCATTTTACCATTTTTTTCGTGTAGTTCCACTTTTTCTAATAGGCCACAGATCACACTGTACTTCGAAAAGTTAAATTCAACATTTTCGGTTTCAAATGCTGATTTGAATTGTGCGTTTTTAAAATTCATGTATATTCGATGTCTTTATATCTACCCACATGTGTTGCGTGGCATTCTAAGCTTCCACTTTTTCTTAACTTTGCTACGTATGTAGTGTATTCGTTATACCAAAATGAAGAAACAAAATTTCTTTATAGTTACTCTAATGAGAAAATAATTATGGCTGAAAACTAAATTATGTTCTGATGCAGACTTACTGCCACTCTTGTTGCTGTACCTGGATTTACTTATAATTGTTATTGTACATATGTCGGAATTATCTCAAAGCATTCAATGTGCTTAGAAATGACTTTGCATGTAAATGCCGTTTTAAGTCATTGTGGTTATACTTTGTCTTCGCCAGCTTTTGTCTTCCATCTCATTATTATTGTTTATCTAACAATTTCTTTATACATATGCAGCACATTTATATGCTTTTTGAATGAGTATATAACATACATATGTACATGCGAGAGGAGTAGCTTCCGCAAAGTTTCCTGCTTTTTCTGTTTACAGACACTTAAGTTAGCATGTGTTGAGAAATATTGCAATAAATTCACAGAGATTGCGCCGATGTAATCGCCGACTTAAAACATTATACTTTCACACCTCAAATTACATATGTTGTAAAGGTGATATTGGCAAGGATATTTTTATATCCTGAACAGGGTATGTTAAGTTTGCCACGAAGTTTTAAACACCCAGAAGGAAGCATCGGAGACGATATAGCCATGTCCATCTGTTTGTCCGTCTGTATACATATACACGAAATAGTCCCTCAGTTTTTAAGATATCGGTTTGAAATTTAGCAAACGTCACTTTCTTTTTAAGAAGCTGCTCATTTGTCGGAACTGCCGTTATCGGCTTACTATAACATATAGCTGCCATACAAACTGAACGATCGGAATCAAGTTCTTATGTGGACAATTTTCGCATTTGACTTGATATCTTCACGAAATTTGACTTGAATTACTGCTTAAAATAGTAATATAATTTTCGTAAAAAATTTTCAGAACGAATTACTATAGCATATAGCTTCCATACAAACTAAACACATAGTTATTAAAAGAAATATGAGAAGGGTATATTAGCTTCGGTGCAGCCGAAGTTAACGTTTTTTCTTGTTATATACTTATATATTTTGTTCAAGTTTAAAAAAAAAACTGTGTTAGTGGCTGTCTCGCTAAAATTGTTTCTAATATTTATTTCGATAAATCCAACTTGTTGGCTCAAATGAATGTAGAGTCTCTTAGTTAGCTTACTACCTAGTTGTCAAGGTAACAGCTTTTAATTGATATTTATATATGTCGCATATATATTGATATTAACACATGTATGTTCTGTATATACATATTGCCCATGAACTAACAAAAGAACAATGTTTACAACTTATTACAAATACTGTTTATGGCTAAACAAGTAAAGAACTCTTAAAAACTGCAGGGTATTAAAATACGAGTTGTACATTTATGGAGAAAATGAAGATTACATCTAATCCATTTGTTCTTTTTTTGAATAGAAACTATTGCTCAATGCAAAAAATATAAAAAATAACACACATTAATTCAAAGGAGGATTAAGCGCCCCTAAAGGATCAATGTTTATGGATGTTTCTTTGCTGAGAGATTCGATGTTTTGAGGTATTTCACAGGCAAGTTCGCTTCGCTTTTTGGATCAAATATTGAAGAAACGTCAGCTATAACATTATGATTACAGCTTTTTTCCAGTAAACGCTACCTGTACTATGGAAAACGAAAACGTTATTTCCTGTATGCACTGTCTATCATTGCGAAGTGGTTTGATTTTGGTCACAATATAGTTAGCTAAAATTAGTAATAATGTTTGAAATCTTAAACTTCGAAGATAAATTTCGATTTTCGAAGCTATCTCACGAATTGGATTGGTCTAATACCCATTCGAGTATTGTACAGTGTTATTTTTTTCTTCACTTTCTCAAGGAATCGTAGTTCTTTTTATCCGCTCCAAAACTCCAAACGAAAACAAGAAACTTTTAGTATAGCCAACAAACAAATCACTTTTGATTACACATATTTTTAATCAATTTTAATCAGTCTGTTAATAATTTAATGCATATACTATAAGATAGTTATTTCAAAGTACATAAATTAAAATGCTAAATAGTAAACGAATGCAGCTAACTTAGCACATATATACCTATACTAAAACAAGTTTGCACATATTATAAAAAAATAAATGCCTTAATGCCTGATATGGTCAACTAACTGGTATAGTGAGGAGTATGAAGAATGTAGACAAGAGAAATCACCCAGTTTGACGTGTAATAAATCTTTTTAATACCAAGACATGGTTGGAAAATATACTTTGCATAAAAGCACGCCTTCATTTAATAGTCATTAATTAATCTTATGACTTAGTAATTTAAGGGCAAAGATTGGACGTCAAATATTAATGTCTAGTACATGAGCATACTTTGACACAAACATGCAATGTTGCTACCATAAAACGAAATTTTTCTTTGACTCAGCCAGAAACCGAACTTTTTTATATATGATACATGCATTTGGGCAAAAGTAAATATATTTTTGGAGTTATAAAACATATTCTTGAATCGAAAGCCACTACTATTGCAAAATTAAAAAAATTACTCTCACAGATTACAGAGTTTTTTCTAACGTTAATATTTGGCTTAAAGTTTTAATAATTTTAACCAATTAATGAAATCTAAGATTTAACATTAACTGGGTTATATAGTACATTAATTTTTTTCGAAATATTTCTATTGACTCGACTGAAAATACTCTTCTATGCGGCTGCAGGATTTAACAATTTTACATTATTCATGCCTTTACTTGGCTGCAGTTTTTCTACACACTACTTAACATACGTAGGTTCTAAAACTTACTATGTGGCAAGCAGAGTATAATATGCTATACGCTGTCTTGATTCTACTTGACGTTGAGTTTGATTAGTAAAATGCATGGAAACATCACTTTCAGTTATCTCATTTCAATATGGCTAAATAGGACAACCGCGACCACCCCACCAGCATTGCCCAGTGGTTTGCCCTGTTGGTAGGGTATTTAATTCATGATGTGTCAGCGCTGAGAGGCCGCCTGCGATGATGCGTGCCGCGCATATTTATGTATGAGCATGCTCATCCATCACTCCTGCAACGGCTAGATCATAAACCAAATGAGCGATGGGATGCCCTAGCAGCTTTAACGTATGCCAAGAGGATCTCATAAATTTCCCATTTACTAGTGGATATATACAAACTTTTTACAGCCTGCAACAGAGGCGTGTATACCATATTTGAGTACAGCGCTACAAGCTTCATGGATACATATACTATTTAGAACATTACCAACACATGTGTCGGGCCAACATTTACTTGCTGAAGTCTAATTGAATCTAGTTTTATGAACTACGGAGCTTATTAATGATTGTCGTAGAAGCAGAAGTAGTTTAACTCCGCATGCGGTGAGCTTATCGGCGTTTGTGTATGTGTTCAGCTATTACAACAGTTGAAACTATTAAATGTGAAATGGAAATTTAGAAAATTGATAAATATTAATCCAAAATTAAAATGTTAAGAAAAAACTTTTCTCGGTGGGTTATTTTTTAACTTTGAATAAACTTTTTGGAATACCAGTTTCTCTAAAAGTAAAAAATAAATTTCCACAAGCGTTTATCGTCTACTTTCCTGATCTCATGGCTAGAGGTGATAGTTTAAGTGAATCCAAGTTAGTTCACGAAAAATATTAACAAAGTCTTTAAAATGTGAAATTGCTGCTGCTTTAGGAAATTGTGTTCCAGCAAACCGTTAAACCAGAGAAAATTAACTAGATCGTAACCTACATACTCTCTCAACGAACAATTCGTTATAACCGATATATCTGAATTACCAACCTTATCTAGAATGAAAAGCAGTTACAACAAATGTTGAAAAGTTGATTGAAAATCGGTAATGAACTAAAAATTGTGCTATTTGTATCGTCAAAAAAAAACGTAAAATCGCAATTGTTTCATTAAAAATCATCAGCTCTTGAACGAAAAATTACAAATTTCGAATTATTTTTTTAACAAGTTTTTGTAGGAATAATAAAATTCCTTTAAGGATTCACATTTAAATACAAATATGAATACAAATGTAAGTTCTTGTAAGCAAGTTTTAACAACTGCATTTTAATAAAATTTGCATACAATTCCTTCGATAAGACACCACTTCTCTCATAAACAACTAGTTCGACCAATTTTAAACGGTACGCGCTAAACTTATTCAATGAGCAAAACAAAAATAATGAAGTCATTGAATAATTGAACAATGCTGAAAAGTTCTATGTTGCAATGTACAAAACACAGAAATTCCATTCCACCGCAAAATTAACAAAAAGAAACACAAATACAAGAACGTATGTGTACCTCAATATATATATGTGTGTTTAAGTTGTAAATGGTTATGTGCATATGTACATATGAGTCTATACAATCTCCTTATAAATGCGTTAATATTTATTTACTGACATTGGTTGACAATGGCAGCACTGGAAATTTATTATGCAAAAGCTAGACCGATGCGTCGCATAACCAAATACATATTTGTGCTTCTGCGTACTATATGTGTACTCGTATATATGAAAATATCTAGTAGTAGTTAATCTCAGACATGGGTAGGTCGACGTTGAAGTCGTTCGCTGCGTTGGCTGGCAAAAGTTACAAATTCAAAGAACGATTTCGAATGCATAAAAAGTAAGCAGCGAAATAAAAATGTAGAAAGACTTAAGAAACGAACATAGCAACGCGAACGCGATCCGCAAGCGTCAATGGTCAAACAAGTTGCCAATTGAATAATCAACGAGCCAACTATAGACTTTACGCCCACGATTGTGCTGCCAGTTTTGGTGTGAGCCACCTTGTACAAGCCAGCGTTTTATTATGTTACGAGTACATGTTCATTTCGCGGTTTTGGTCGATCGTATTTCTGTTAAATTAAGAAAATTTTGCAGCCCAACAAATAATGCTTTACAAATTTTAATGCGGCTTAAGAGTTGATTTTTGCTGGATGGTATGAGATTTGCAAAATGCGTAATCAGTCAAATGTATGATTGATCGACAAACACCCACCAATGTCAAACGATCTGCAAGAATGTTTCGTAGAACATGTCGAGTGATCCATGAAACCTACTAGCTTTATTGAATAGTGTCATAAGTGGCATGTGGGTCGATAAGTTCGTACGTACATAACTTGGCCGTGCGATTATGCGGCAGAAACCGCATCATTTCCATGTTGGTGGTGTTTCGATGTTGGTGTCACGTAACCATTGCTAGTAATACAGCTGTCATTGCCATAAAAGTTAAATAAAAATTTTGAAATAAGATTTTGCCTTGATAGGTGCTAATGGAAATCTACTTTTTTAGCTTTGGTAATAAAAATGCATTCAACATTCAAATTGAATGGACTATAAGGAATATTGACAGTTTTTACAATGTTGCGTCACACATATACTAGCTTAGGAATACTTTCATATTGGTGCTAAGATCAAAATCGCAAGCAACATTACCTTTTTCCTGTGCGCAATAAGCTCAGAAGCCTCAAATCTCCAATATACTAAAAACTAAATTCAATTATAATACTTCGAATGTTCTTCTTATTAAAATTAAGTGTCATGTGTCTAGGTTTGCTTTGAAAGGTTTTAGCTTTATGCGTGATAATGCTAAGAATATTTAAATGAGAACTTGAGAAGAATACTACTAGGTCTCATAGTACAACCCTCTCGGCGAAAATTTGAAGACGCGCTTTTCTAGATAAGTATTGAATGGATTTCAACTGAGTTGGCTCCTTCCAGAAAAGGTATGTGCTTTGGAAACCAAAGGAATGGAAAATCTCATTGACTGTGAAGCTCAAAGGTCAACTTGATCACTGGCAGTGCCATTGAGGGCAGAAGCCAAAGTCAACAGACAACAAGTTGCCGCGTAGGAAACATTGAAAAACTGCTATGTAGACCCATAATTCATAGTTATCCTTGCATGTTCTGCACACTATCTGTAATAAATGCGAGATGTGAAGGCTTTTTGTGAGCACTTCGTCGGCTGAAAACGTGACTGAGGTCGAACATGCTTCAAAATAGATTGATCGGCCTGGCGTTGCGGCACATGCTCCATGACATTGAAGTCACTGCAGAAGAAGTTCTCGAGGGATTTTCACAACTTCGCCCACATCGTTTTCTTTTGTGAAATTCTTCTATCCATTGCTGACTCCAGTAATATACACTGATATAGAAGGTCGATTTGAAACTTTTTCACTATGATATTAAACTGCAAGACTTCTATTTTTAATATGATAAACTTCACGTTTCAAGTAAATGATTATTTCCCAAACAACTATTTCCGGATCCCCCTCTGTATATACATATGTTACGCTCTGAGTAGCATACTGTTTGTCTCGAAGTTTGTAACACCCTCCGGGTACCCCATAAAATCCATTTCCGCCTATCCGTCTGCTATGTATATACAAACGAACCAGTCAATAAGTTTCTGAGACACCAATCTAAAAATTTTCACACGATCTTTTCTGCCAAGAAACTACTCATTTCGGAAAGCCAATGTCTGATTACTAAAGTACACTTCTGCCACACAATTGCTTTGGTGTAGACAAAGTTAACATTTTTCTTGTGTTTTAAGCATATCGTCTCGTTTTTCTTGTGGAACTGTCATGATTTTTAATTTTGTTTTTAGTTCAAAACCGCATCTTTAGGTCAATTAGAGCACACTTAAAGGCGGTGAATTGATGAACAAATTTTTAAGGAATAGTAATAGTAAGAATTGCTTCATTTTCCGATGCCACCAGTTGTGCTCGGTTCATGTTAAGATCACACGATTCTCGTTCGAAGATATATATTTTACAATAATATATTTACATATAATATCTGTTTACGTATTTAAGTTCTAAGGGATCTTAGAATCTTAGAGTTCTTAGAGTGATGTGAAGAAGTTCACGCAAGTGAGAAAGTCTCTGAGCACCATTTACTTGAGAGTGGCCTGAAATGATTCTCTTACATATGGCTCAAGCAGCTCAATAGTTCCGGTCTTAGACCAAGTATAATCTGGGCAGCCAAAGAACATCCGTTTGAAGGCGAGCTAAAGCGAGAAGGCCAACCATCCCTCTTCAGGATAGTGCGCTGGGTTTGGACCCGCCATGAAAAAAACGCCCCCAATGCAAAGGAAACAACAGCCTCTAACAAGAGGCCTTTTAACTCGGCTATAACCGCTTAAGCGGTGTCTTCGCCAGTAAAGGATAAGAGTTCTAAGAACTGTACAATTTTTTAAACTTAGTTTTTTCTGCCATCTCAGACAGACATTTTATAACACAAACCTCCTGGTTTACTAAGGAAATATCGAAAAAGTAATTATTGTTGTATTGGAATATACTTGTACAAATACAAAATTACAGCAGTTTCATTTTATAGTTAGATGTAAAATTAGATTTGTTTTAAAACCTCGAAATAAAAACTTTTTTGTGACTTTCGAATATAACTATTACGACTATTGACAATGACATTTCGTTTCCAGCCGGAGCTAGAGAAAGTCTTGACAGCGGTAACTTTATGAATTCTAATTTTTTTTCACATAAAATGTTTGTTAGAAATCAAAACTATCTTATAGGAGAGTAGTTGTATAATATTAGCCTTTGACTTGTTACATTTCAATAAGCAAATTAGAAAAGTTTGTTTGAAAAAGATTAACAAGAAGGCAGACGGGCTTTATCTTCATTTTGGTCCCCAAAAAGGCTTTTATAGTTTGAAGTTTGTAAGTTCTAAACCTCAATGTTATTACAACCTCTGCGAAAAATAGAGAATGCTTTAAATTATCATTATATACATACATACATACTTGTAACATATAGTATTACCTACATCCTTACCCACTCATATTGTACTCTTAGTTATATACGTACATAATTAATGCAGCCCACTTATGTATTATAGGAGCTCAAGTTAATTTTTAAATGGGTTAATTCAATGCAACACACTTCGTCTGTCAGTTGCGTGCTTGGCTCAAATCACAATTCTTAATAATTATCCGAGTTGCACATGCAACCCGTTGGCATAACTACTTGAAAATCAGTTAGCTAACAGTCGTCACGCTTCAGTGGTAACCATCAAGGAGCCTTCCATATACTTAGTAAACAACATATCTATATGTGTGTCATGCATGCGAATACATATGAACGTAGCATAAAAAAAGTACTGCTAGCCATTAAAATTTTCCTCCATCCGTTCGAAAAAACTAACTAATAAGTAATTTCTCAGTATCCGCCTGTTCTATGAGACTATGAAAATATTTTAGATAACAGTCATACAAAAATGATAAATCCAACTTTTTTAATAATATGTTTATAGTTAACTTTCTTTTTAAAACCGTTTGAAATATGATTCAACATGCAAATAGTTAATACAGCAATATTACTGAAATTTCGAAAACTTTATGCTAATTTGAAACTCACCTCAGTTTTGCGGGCATTCAAAATGTGTATCCAATATAAAATTTTAGGTAAATTTAAGCTCTGTTGAAAAATTCGCTTTTGCTGAGCAGGCAAAGTCTCCAAAACAATGTTTTCAGTCTCTGTTATTTCACAAGCGGAGAAAAATACATGTACATTGAAACAAGTTCACGAAACCTACAACACAAATACGACCGAAAAAACTTTGAATTAGCCGAAAAAATGTACATATGTAAGTACAACGCGCACATACAGCTACACAAAGAGGGCAAAAGTATGAAAATACATATGAACAGCGGCAACAAACCGAGCAGTCAAGCTTGGCATCAGAAGCAGAAGCAAGTTAAAGCCAAAACTTGTTGCCGCCACTCACTGCCACATACTGCTACAAAATTTTGGTTGATGACGTTACGACGTTATATCTTATTTTTCTGGCTTTTAGTGTTTTTTATTTAAATTATTAATATTGCTTGATTTTACATTACTTAGTGCATTGTTTTTGTGGTGTATTTGTTAAATTGGCATTTTGTCTATTTCACTTTGTAGTTGGTTAAAACTGGCTAAGCACAACTAATGAATCTCAGCTGTTTTTATTCAAAAGCTTTATTTGAAGACGAGTTCAGAAGAATCGAAAAACACACGAAGCAATACTCGCATATGTGCATTTAACACGAATAACACTGTGAAGGCGAGACAAGCCAATGATTACCTACCGAATGGCCCGTTCACCTTGAGTTGCCAAAAATTCAAAATGACATAGCTACGCTCACACATTGTGTTGGGAAGTTATTATAAATTAGCCAATACGTGGAAGCAGTATAAGCTTATATTTTAAGCTTGAAATTCATTTTAACTTCGCATCCATTGAGGAGGTTTGATGCTGTACAATTTGGCACTCTTTTCATAGGTGTGAGTATTTGGGCAAATTTATATATATATAAAAGATATCTTGCTAATTATGATTGTAGAATAGCTGAATTATTCAATTTATGTTAACTTCATATGATAGATGTTAGGTGTAATAGCGAGAGGTATCTTTATGTGTACAATTAATGAAATTTTTAAATTTTCTGGTAAAACAATAATACCATTAAAACTTAAGGAGAAAAATTTAGATTCAGGCAAAATAGCTGTTTTATAAATATATCTGTTTTTAGTGTTAAATCGTAAGCGTTGTTGTATGCATTTTCACTGCTGACCCCATTTGCTGGCATCTACACTCATGCCCTTGTTGTACAATATTTCAGTAACTAAATTTTTGTTGTATTTTTATTCACATTTATACACTTTTACTAATGATTTCCACACCTTTGCACGAAATTCGCCATTACATAAAGGGTCAGTCGTTGCATAGTGTTAAAATTGGCAACTTTTGTTGTTGTTGCGCTAACGTTCAGCTCGCGCTCTCATTCACACCCACTTTTCTACACATGCTCTATTGTTAATTTTTAAATGATTTTATTACATTTCTCATTACACAGGAGTTCGGCTTGAATTTTTCGCTTCACGATATGTTGAAAAATTTGTTTAGTTTTATTGGAAAACCTTAACGATTCACGCTTAAAAGTACCTCACTTCATGTCGAACGCAAAGCACTCATCTTTTTTACTCACTTCATTCAAATATTTGCTCGTCTTTTGTTTTGAAAACACAAAAGCGATCAAACGAATAGCAAAACACAACACACTCTCCAACTGCCAAATGTATATACATATGTATATAGCAATAATGATAGTAAGTACCACACAATATTCCGTACCGTGGCCCGCACTGTTTGGTTATCTGCTCTCGACTGTTTTAGCCACTCGCGTCAAAGCTTACCTGCAGCCGCTTTAGCTAATATTAATGGTCGGACTCTCCCCACACGCAATGCAGCTTAGCGGACAACTTGTTGCATTAGATAGAATCACGTCTAAAAGCGCTAGTTATGCCTTGCCCGCTCAGCCGTTAAAATCCAACACTTCAAACTGCTTCGCTCATACATTCTCTACAAACTCAGTGATCGTTTTTGTAGACTTCCCGCGTACCGTTGACGCAAGAGCAGCTATGGGGTAGCGAGTTCCTCCTATTGCGTGGTGAATTCAAGAGCCGCGTTCATTAGAATCATGATTTGCTGTTGCCTTGATGCGGCTGCTGTATGCTCTTTTCAAGATATTTACAATTTGAAATTTTGCATAATTCTACAAAAGCATATGTACATGTTTTGTAGAGTTGCTAAACTCACACTGTCTATAAATGCAATGTTTTGTTACCAAGAAACTTGTTTCAGTTTGTTTGCTGTCTATATTCCGTTTTGCCATATAATATTAGAAAAAGTCATGTACATGAGTAAAAATAAAAATTTGAAATTCCGCACCCACAGCTTAACTCCGCTAATATCTGATTGATTCAACGAAACAATAAGCGATAAGCAACTGTCGAGGTGTGAAAGATATGTAACTGGTATATTTAATACTTACTTTTATGCTTTCCGAGAAATATTTATTGTCAACATACTTTTCCGAAAATAACACCGGTTTTCAATTGAGCGAGTTATCTCTGATTCTATGGTTATTCCATTTCTTTATTTCAGGTTCTATTTTGTGCCATATTCACTCCAACTGAAATTTTTAATCTTGTACAAATTTTGCGATAGGTAAAGTGTTCAATAGCAGCTTCCAATGACTTAAGTGAACAGCACACCAAAAAATTTCAGCAAACCAAATAATTTCAGGTTTCTTTATGCACAAATAAGACAGTTGTGGCTTTGCTTTTTCTTGTTTCTTAATTTTATTTTGTGATTGCCTGAAATCCGTTATAATAAAAAATTGCTGACCGAATATAGAAGTACCTGATTGCATTACCCGAAAATGGCTAATTACAGCTACGCACAAGGGTATGTGATTCGTTAAGTAATCCCCTACGACTCTACTAGTTCATCATAATGGTGTATGTGAGACAAAATAAAGTTGGCAATGATATCACCCTTCCTTATTTTGCAATTTCATAAATTCGCGAATAAAAGCGAGAAAGGCAACAAAGCGATAAATGCTCAGGTAGGCATTCATTAAAAATTCAAACAAAATGTTAATATACATATGTATATACAATAAGCAATCAACAACGAAAATCAATAGTTCGAAGGGTGTTATTAGTGGCGTAAAAGCGCTGACGCGGATGTAACAAACTATTGGACAATTTCGCAGAGGGAAAAGTAATTAAGCAACCTTAAAACTTACATTACATAAATCCAACATGATATTTATTTTTGTATTTATATTTTTATAAGTTCTTTAAATTCTTCCGCCTGGTTATTATTTCGTAGCCATAGGCTAATAACACTAAAATACGCTATAATAAATTCTGGAAGTACGGTACAAAAGACTTAAGCCACGAACGCGCAATTCTACTTCTTACTGTCATACTTTCCAACGTCCACACGTGTCGTTATCGTGCAGCAGCATGTGGGCGGAGTTAAGCACCTTAGCTTGTAATTTGATATTTTTTAGCTTTCTTGTGCTGCATAATATCTGCACTCATATAAGTGCTTATAAGCAAATAATCATAAATATGTTTATAGCCGGAGTAGTAATCAATTTTTTATGCTCGCCAACAAATACGCCCGAAATGTCTTTTACCTCCAGACCAACTAAATAGCTCGAACCAGAATTGCTGTTTTTGTAATTCCACTCAACTTCAGGTATTATAATGCTTTTGGTTGAGTCATCATTATTGTTTATTTCTTGATGCAGTTATTAGGTGTGCGTACTCAAACGTTTTAGAGGTTTGATTCTTCATCAAAGAGAGATCGTTAACTTCCGTCGATTGCGTTAAAATATTTAGCTAATCGAATCCGAAATTAGGTTAATGAAAAGAACAACACACATTTCATTCGTGTGCACTAGAGATACAATAATGAGAAAATACGATCAAGACAATTGATTACCCATCATTGGTACATATGAACAAATTACAGACCTTGAACGAGGATTGTCTGGTGAAAATCAAAAAATTATTAATTAAACCATTAAAGTGACTCCATGTAGCTTGATTATTTTCTATTGTTCAATACTTTCTGCTTGTTGTTGTGAAAGTATAAAAGAAAAGTTAATAACATGTGAAATGTACCTTATGTTTGAAGAGCGCTCAGTAGGAGCTCGGTAATTGTGGTAAATATAAGCTAATCTTTCAATGGGAACTTTACAAAACTTTATATGCTCTTACACAGCATAAAATAGCCTTTGTTATTAATGACAATAGTTGGAAAATTTGTCATCAACTATCTAAGCTAGAACTTGCAACTTTTTAATCAGTAAGCACCATTTAAGTACCAAGTTATCTATTGCCAATACATAAAAGTCCAAAAAAATTCCTCCGTTGTCTTTTGTGGAGATTAATAAATGCAGCAAGAAATTAAAAGCAAAAAACATTATTATTCAACTCATAGACTAAGTTGCTAAAAACAATATACATTTCGTACAAAATAATAACATTTAATAAGATGCACTCATAATCGCTGCTGAACAGAGAAGCCTCTGCGATCTGTGCTATGTTAGCTGTCAGTAGCACGTGTATAGGTAAGTTTTTACTGCTGATTCCCCATATATGTATCGCAGATACATAAGTAAAAGTAGTTGCAACAAGTAAAGAGTGTCTAAGTCAACTGTAACCAAACACTCTGTCCAAAAAGTTTATTAAGTATAATTCTTCATTTAAATCTCCTACTTACATGAAAGACAGACACATTTTTTTCCTAGGTTGGTACAACTATCCTTAATTAAAAACTAGCACTATCTATCAACCAGTGTATTTAGTCGTCTTCAGCTCTCGTGTCGAAATTGTTTTGATGTCTTCAATTAACTCGAAATGGTTTCCCAGGAGCCGTTCTTTCAGTTACAAGAATAGCCAGAAGTCACATGGAGCTGAATCCGGTGAATGCGGTGCTTACTCAATGATATTTATTGAGTGTTTGGGCAAAGTTTAACACAAATACGTTAAAAAAATTTGGTAAAACTCGAGAAACACTGCTGAGGTCGACTGACATAAACAGCTGCTGTAAACAAACTAATTTTTGTCACCGTAATTAAGGACAGATGTACCAACCTAGGAAAAAAAATTTACCTGTCTTCCATGTAAGCAGGAGATGAGAGAGGCAAATGAAGAATTTGCAATACTTTCTTGTCTGGGTGTATATTCATGCAACATGAAAAGATCAAAGCCAGCGAAATACTTACACATATTATTATAATAAACACGTTAATCGATATATGTGTTATAAAGTCAACTGGAAGCTCAAACATCTTTTTACTTGGGGTTAAGGAAGTGTTGATCCGATTCAATCAATTTTTGACACAAGGGTATACTATTATCAAAGAAACATTTTCCCCGGATTTCAGTAATATGTCTCACATCAGATATTTTCAGTTTTGGCGTCTGAGTTCTTGAAAAGTTATAGTCCGAGGTAATTTCTGGACGTACAATTAATTACCTCTATTTTAATGAGGACTCGATTTGTGCAAAATTTTACGCAGCGACATTGAATAGTTTTTGATTTGTATGCTAGAAAGTGACAAAATCAGATTTAATATCAAATTGTGTTATATGGGTAGTAGGCGTGGTGTAAGTCTGATTACTATTCCATTCATACTGTACAAACTGAACGATTCAAATCATGGTATTTTAAGAAATCTTCAAGTTCCATGAGTATCAAATGTTCGGTTGCACCCGAACTTAGCCCTTCCTTTATTTTTTTATCAACTATATTCCATTTTGTAAGAAGAAAGAAGACTGCTTTTGTATGTATATTTTTTAACAAATCGAAAAAATTTTATTATTTATGTACTTTCTGATCAAAATCATACAACGTTGTCAATTCGTTCTCATCATTTACTTAATATCGTATAATATTATTTTATATTATAATTTAATAATAATATTTCAATATATTACTGTTACCTTAAGAAATTTCATGTTAATCTTATATTGTTTTTGTATTTCTTTATATATGTTTTTAGGTCTTTATACAATATTATTAATCATATCGTTAATAATATTAAATAACTAAATGTATATTATGCGTGCATGAGTATTATTTACAGATTTATTTAATTAAATTCTTTCGTTAGTAAGATTTTCTATAATAATTTCACTTTACTTTTCCTTTCATTTTCACACGTCGGTTTTCTCATATAATTTTTAAGAATTGCATGTGCTCCTTTTTTCAATAATTCGTTTTTCAAGTTCACCTTCGAAAGGTGAGGTTTGTTTTTGTTCTGACTGAACTGTAAATCTTCTACTTCTATTTATTGTTATAATGATGTCGATTTGCTTTTTAGGTTTTACTTATGTGTTTGATAATGTTAGTAGTAATAATTATAATTATGCGTAAGTATATTGACTACATTTCGTAATACGATTACATAATCCTGAAAATGAAGATGTGATATTCAACAGGCTACCTTCCCGTCGGCTATTCTTAAATATGCCTTCATTTTAAATACATATTCGTTTTTTTTTTTTTTTTGTTTTTTTCAATATTATAAATTAGGTAGTATTATACTTATTATTTGTTGTCTGATAAATTGCTTAATGTTATTGCAATATACTGCAATTGATTTTGCACTCAAATTAAATTTCACATGACACGCATAAATTTCACCAATATGAGCCAGATAATTCCCATTTTGTTCACACGTATGTACGATTTGTTTGCATGATGTTGACTCAGATTTCAGATTTTCATTAAAATTACTACTCAATAAATTGTGTCTGCACGCCTCACGCTTCACATAACCCTATGTACGCAAGTGTTATTGTATATGCTAATATTATATGTATGTATAAATTATTGTAATAAATATTTCACAGAAATATTCTTTTCAATTCTAGCAGCTCTGCATTATTTTCTTTTTTCTCGTTTTAAGATTTCAGCTCGAGGGTTGCTATGTATATAATACGTAAATATTGGTAAAACTCTCGATACTTGCATTGCCACTTAATTTGGTTCTTATTTGTTAGCTTTTTAATCAAATTTTCCTTATGAATGTAAAAATGTATGTTTGAATATGCTTTAAACGCTCAACTCAAATTATCGTACATTATTTCGCGTCATTCAATACTTCTTTATTGCAATATTTTTCGCTTTATCTTTCTTTTTTGTTTTGGTTTTTGTTGTTTTTTTTTTATTTCACTACAGCTTTTCAAATTAAAGCTTTATTAACCATGCTCGCATTTATTATGAACAAAATCATAACCACTAACTGTGAGTAATTTAAAATGCTTCCTAAAATCCAGTATAATCCCTAATTTCATCTATAAGCTTAATAATTTATGTCACTGTTTAAAATTTCCTAATATTTTTATAATTACATAAGAACAAGTCAAAATATGAGCATACGAAAAGAATCTACTTGGAAGGTATTTGTTTGACAACGGCTCTCTCCGAAGTAATTCTGGAGTACTCGCTTTAGTTAATTGTCGAACTTCACTTATACACTCAAAGAGAGGTATACTCTGGAATATTATATTTATTTTTAATAATAATAGTTTAAGCGGATTTACTAACAAAATGTAAAAGACTAAATCGAAAATACTTCTTAAATATATGTATTTAGCAGCTTATGAGTATTTGTGCGATTAAATCAAATCTGATAGCAGACGAAAGAGTACAAACAAAAAGTGAGGATTTTATAGAGCTACTGAAGCTGGTGAGTTCATGCCAGTCTACGGTTAATTTTACACTAAAAAAACTTTTTCAATTGATTTTCACACGAAGATATTGTTACAGTTTGGTTTTGCAATTTATAATTCTTTTACAATTATGGGGAAATATATTATCTTGTTAATTGTCAAAAACTCAAGTGAAATTTCAATAACGAACTAGCAGCGTTTTTTGAGTCAAGTGAACATCATCTGGCACATTGATTTGTTGCGTATAACATTAAATAGTCATTTCCTTGCTCAAGCTGCTTTCTTCAAACTTTAACACCATTTTCGTTAAGGCATGTAAATTTTGTGTGCAATTTATTGTTGTTTTCTTACGATTTTCTTACATTCTCACAATTAAAAATCAGCTTCTGGAGTAAGTTTTATGGGAAGATATATTTGGTTTGTCAAACACATGTAAATGGCAAGAAACATATGTTTTGGGGATTCTGAAGGCAAAAACAATAAGTCTGAAGACTTAAGGATAAGCTTGTCAGAAAAAGAAACTACTTATTCGACTTATTTTCATTTCCAAACAGAAGCTTAGTGCAGCAGCCACAATTTATACTTGTTAAGACTTTTCCTAAGAAATCTTAGATATTTGTTTCCAATCTCCATTTCGAAATTAGGATTTGAAGGATTGATTATTATCAATTAATTAAATGCTTGGGAAAACAAAATAACTCGAAATATTTTTTCTGAATGAGGCCACATGCCAGAGATTACAGTTTAATTGATAATCATTCCTTGCGGAAATGTGGTGGTATTGCACTTTGACTGCTGAGAGAGAATCATTTGAAAATCATAATTTTTGTAAAGAATTCTGCAACCCTTGAACATAATTAAAGCAAAATTTACCTCTTCATATGCAGTATACATATGTATAGCTTTTGGATGTATATTTTTGGAAGCTGTTTTCGAAGTGATATTAAACACATGAAATACACTCTAATGGAAAAGAAGCTTTGAACACAAACTGAATATTTGGTTGCTTATAGCGCAGCTGCTGTAACAAGCAAAATATGTACATATGTAAATAATGTTGCTCCTATAAATTTGTAATTAACATATGATGGACATTGAAACTATACAGTTGGACTAAATTCGTCTTTCGTTGGCGCTATGCTGATTTATATACTCTTTACGTTTTGTCAAGCGTTGTTCGGATACTTTCCTCTTACATGTTGCCTCTAATTACAAAACTCCGCATTTTTGAAGCTTGATTTTGGGTATTTTCCTAGGTAAATACTCTTTTGCTGGTGCTATATTCGTAATTGATATAAATTCCTGCGCATGAAATCGACTTCATTACCTCACTTTTTGTTTCACTTAATTGGTTCTGTTCATGATTATGTATTAATTATTTCGTTAGTTCTTTCAATTAATGATACATTTAAATATGTAAGTAACGGTTTATTTACTTGTATGCGTATGATTCTGTTTATTGTTCTTGCTTATAAGTATTCTCGTGTATGTAGATAAAATAATCGAGTAAGTTTTCTGTTCTTTTCTGTTTTAAAGTTTCGCGTCATCTATATATACTCGCATATGTGTGTATATGTATGTATATTGTATATATACTATATATGTATATTAGTCTATATTATCTTGTCTTACCGCTTATTATATAATTCAAATATGGCAATAAAATCTCTGCAATTACTTCAGTTCTCTTTTGTGGTTGTTGCTGTTTATGCTAAAGTCTAATAATTTGTTTGCTTACGTAAACTTTTGCATTGCTATCTTTCTATTTTATTATTTATTTCAATTTGTATATATGCATGTATATGTGTATATTTTGTTTCTGTAAATTTTGTTCGTATTTCCGAGAGCAGTTGTCGCGCTGCTGCAATTAGTTACTGATAGGTTTAAGTTATTTTTGTAATATATTTTAATTTTAATTTTTTGTTTTTGGTTTTGTTGTTGTTTTAGTTTGGATTCTCACTTAGTTATTGATTTAATATTTTCTGCATGCTGTATTTATCATCTGCCCGTCTTTATTTAATTTAATTTAATTTATTTTTATTATGTATATCGCTTTTGCTTTGTATATGGTTTTAGATCGAAATTCTTCTAGTTGAAGGCAATTGGCGAATTTGTTTTTGAAATTATTTACGCAATTACTTTACAGTGTGTTGTTTAGCTTATTAAAATTTTTAAACTGTTTTTCGGTATTCAAAGAAGTGTTTTAATGTGGACGTACTGAGAAATGAAAAGTAAATAATGAGTAAATAATTTACTGAATTTTACAAAATAGAATGTAAGAATATATATGTGTGCTATGCTATATTTGAATACCATATGCTTTAATTTATATACTATTAATTTATATATTAGGTAATTATTTACTAAATAAAATAGATATATACACTTTGTACATGTGTTTGACCTAAGTAAGTTTATAACTTTGCATCTAGTAGCATATAATATCCTAATCATTTATTACAATTTATTGCTAAAGATTTCAATAGGGTTGCTTTTATATTACAATATAATGTATAATTATTTTATTTTGAATTTTATTATTATTATTTTGAATATAAGGCAATTTTATTAGTATTCCAAGGAATAAAAAAATTATTGAATCCGATTTTTTAATATAAAGTGCGTATTGCTTGCGAGGAGTGTGACTTAGGGAGGATAGAAAAAAATTAAGTGACTAATTTTATTGCTTTGCACATACGATTATATATGTAAACTGTTTTTTTCTTATTCAGTTGAAATTTGCTAAGAAATGTAGCGTAAATGTTCGCATATAAGGATTTATTCTAAAAACTTCATGAAGTTATTGGTTTTAGTCATGAATATATTATGACATTATTAAAGGAACTGTTGAAGAAAATAACCGACTTGCCACAAAATTCATTTAAATCAACCAAAACGAATGTGAATGCTCTGTGAAAATATTTCATGCACAATCCAACAAATTAAAGGTGGCTGAACCATGAACAATTAGAAGTCATGTGTTGTTATTTACACATATCTTTTGGTGATCGATATATGCATAGGCAGTGGCATTTTGCAGTATTATTGCATTATAACGCATCGAAAATCTTAAATTGATCTACGGCAAGAAGTCAACAAAGAGAGAAAATCAAAGCTGTGTAAGATTTTGATTTAGATTTTTGCAAAGAAAATATATAATTTCACTCTTCAAATTTGAATAAGTATTATTTGAGTGAAATAAGAAGCGACGAGGTTTTGTTCAAAACTATTCACAATAAAAGTTTTGGCCAACTTAATAGTTTTTTTACAGGCAAGTAAATATGAATTTGAAGTGAAATAGAACAGTACAAAACGTTGCTATTGCAAATATTTAACGTAGAATAATAAATAATAAATATCGTTTTTTTATATTTAATGTGATTTGAGTTTGTGAAAAATTAGACATTATACATAAGATCATAGCTGCTGTCACACATCCCCTTATAAGTGCCATTCTTACCTCAATCTACAATTGAATTTTTACATACATATTTTCTTACAAATGCAGTTATGTCGTATATTATTGATATAACTACAAATGTTAAATGTTCTTTAAGCAGAGAATATCCAGAGCCAGTGAAGGTTCACCATCTTGAATCTACTTCAGAATTATTTTTAGAAAGGTGAAACTGGCTCATTTTATGCTTTTAGTCTTATTTTTCAAGCACAGCGTTGTATTTGCAATATAAGTAGCAGAGAAACATATCTTTACTAAGGCAATAATAAAAGAATACACATTAGTGCAACTATGTAAAGCAAGATCTAATTTGAACAGATGCGCCTAAAAGTATACTAATCCCGCTATATATATTCATATAAATTCATATATTGTTAAGGTAAAAATGTGAAAATACATTATGCTATAGCATAGGGCATACCTTTTTTCTAATTATTGTCTTCTAAATTTCTAAAACTCAAACATATACAAAAACTCATTTCCTAGTTACTCACTATTTTGTGATTTAATTAAAGTGCAATAATTATGCTGGTAATAATGTTTAATTGATCTAAGTGATAATTGTTTAACTAAGTAAATGAACTACAACTATTGTATTTATATGAGTGGCAGTTTTCTATAATTTGTTAATGAACTTCTTCCTTAGACATTTTAATATTGAGAAATTCTTACAAAATAAATTTGTATGTTAAATTTCAAATTTTCTTGTATTAAACTGAAATTTGCGTAATTTACAGTGTTGCATTGCTGAAATATTGCAATTAGTAGCTTGTACGAGAGTTTACGCTTTTTAACCATCAACTACTATTAAATATAAAAAAGTACTTTGTATAAACAGTAAATGATTTAATTTTATCATACTTTTGACGGAAAATATGTTACAAAAGTCATATCAAAATTAACAGTAAATAATAATATATGAATTTATGGCTGTCATATAACTGGCTTCACTACTAGAAATGTCAATAAAGTTTTTTTTCTCATTAAAATACACAAAATGAACTGAGAAAAAGATACAACATATTTTATATGATGGAAATGTTTTTAAAGGGACTGTCTTCTAGTTCGAAATGGAACACAGCGCTCGGAGTAAGTATAAAAATTAAAACACTTTTTTTGATTTACTTTACTACTCATTGACAGCACTGGATATATAATATATTAAAATTTTTATCACTAGAAATAGTAGTAGTAGTTGAAATAATAGTAGTTATTACACAAAATTGTCTAGAGAAAAGCATAATGATTTTTAAGTCCTATTAATCATACATACTTTTCGCCACATAAAACAAAAGTTTCCTTCGCATGGTTAAAAAATTATTTCCATTTAACTGTAGGAAGTAAAGTCCCATAATATGATTTTTTCCTTTCAATGTTTTAAATTTTGGACACTGCAGACCGGTGTAACCCGTTATGTAAAGGTTAAATTATGTTATATTAATCTCATATGCCGACATAAATTTATGGGTGATATCATTAAACAAAATACCTTCTTGAATTGTTTGCTGTTTATTTATATAACAAAATAAAATTAATTACACAAAAGAATAAACAGTAGGGTAATCAGGAACAAATCAATAAATATAAGTTCTTAGCAGCCATTTTTTAATAATTTGAAATCATTTTGTTAAAAATCAGTATAGTAACACATTTTTTATATTCATGAATTTGAATGTGAGGTGAAAAAATTCTAAAGAACGTTTCCTTAATATAAGATTAAGCGCTTAACCAGAACTTTATCGTCAAGAAAAATGGGTTTAGGGATATCTGCTTCACAACTATCTGTCACCATCTGTTCCCATAAGCTTTACCGAAAGCAGGAGCTTCTAGTAAAAACATTAAATGACAGCTGTCAGCAGTGAAATCTTTACAAAAGATCAGCCGCATAGATGGCGTTCAGACGTGGACTGTTTTGTTGATCTTTATATCATTAAATGTTATGCATTTTGCAACAAAAATAATAAAATTTAAATTTGGGTGTATAATGCAAATATCCCTCTGAAACACAGCGTTTTTATCACCATGATAAGAATTTCACAACGCAAGTTTTCTGAACTTTTCTCCCTTCACATTCAGTAAAATCAAGCTCTCTGTAGAGAAGCGAAGGATAGTGTTAACCGGGTGCTAAGAAAACTGTCCTAAGTAACTACATTTTGTGACTAGATATTATAAAGCATACTGTCTGTCTTCGAACAACTTTCAAGTGTTCAAAACGAGGAGTTGAATTATTCGGTGAACTACTTTCTTGTTGCTAAAGATTAATAAAACGGGTGAAATGGTTTTATTCCAAAGGTTTTAATACAAGTACTACTTCTTGAGATGTTGAAAATTCGTGGCTGCAGAAAACGAGCAACTAACCATCCTTTTATTGAACCTAATGATTTGTCTTTAGACCTTAAGACCAATGACTCAGAATATCAGTGAAAAAAGAATTTAGAATTAATAAATAGTTTCTAACAATTCTACATCGGTCTCAGTTTATCCCTTAAATTAATACATTAGTGGTTGGCATTGAAATCATTTGTCGAGCAATAGTATGAGTTACCGTTTAAACTAAAAGAGTGGACCTAGTGGTTAATAACAGTACACGTAAGTATATCATATTTATAAACCAGCTTGTGTCGAACACTTTTAAGTCTGACAGCGCCAACTTACTATTCATATATCGGAAAATATAATATTAGCCACCTATGATTCAATTCTCTTGCGATGTCCGAGCTGTCTCTTATTAGCAATTAAACATTTGAGCGAATCAAAATTGAGCGAATTAAATTGGTAAAAATGTTACAGTTAAATAACCTTTAAATTATGCCAGTTAGCTGCATTTATACCAGTCGTTTGTTCGATTGATCTCTCTATAAGGTTCAACTTCATGTCACATTTTTGCTTTTTCAAACTTGTCCAAGATAGGGGATCAATGTTGAGAAGACTTTAAATACAAACTATACAATACCACAAAGAAACGTTAGGCAGAATAAATGAAAAAATACAAATTTAATTTAAAACATCAATACCTAATTACACTAACCAATTTACTTTGCTTTCGAATTAAAAGAATTTCTCCAATATTATACATATTGGGTGTGTATATAGTATATATTTCGTCTCAATTTGCTCGTGTCGAAATCATAAGCTTTGAAAACTTTGAAAATAAAGCTTCCGATGGGTAAATACTCTCGAATTTTCGTTGATTTATGCTACTTTATAATAGCTATAACAAGTTTTACACAATTTTTGCTTTAATACGGTATATTCATATATATATATATATATGTTTATATTAAATTATTAACTTGTACAGCTATTTTGGCTAATCGAGTCTGAATAATTCTGGTACCGATACAATAATGCATTGTGCTCTTAAATACTTGTTAATATTTCTAATAGGCCAGCTTTTATTGCAACTATGAAGTACTAATTTAAATACAAAAAAGAAATAAATGTAATATAGCAATTTCTATCTAACAGCTATGGGCGAATTTACCAACTACTTATATTTGCTATATTATGAAATATCTTTAATTTGACTCCGTGCCTAATGTATGAAAAGAGCTGCAAATCGATGCCTAATTATAAATGTTGAACCGAATTTGGAAAAATATACAAATTTATGTCGTTAGTAGCAGTCACACTCAACTAAAAATGGGTAGTTTTGCGTTTGGGACATTATGCCCTTCTAAGTATGTAAAATTTTTCGATTGCTGTGAAAATTGTTGCTGCATTGAATTAAGTTGAATATATTTGCTCAAAAATTTGTGAGTCCTCTGGTACAAAAGCGCCCCATGGGTCACGAATACGTCCAATTTAACAAGTAACTAATAACTACGCCCAATAATGTGAATTCTATGCAGGCTTAAAATATATCGCATATTCATTTATTGATACATATGTATGTATGTACAAAAACTATGTATCTCTTACATGAAAGTAAAAATCTATGAGATATTTTTTGCGTTTTTTAGTTTATACGTTTTTTTTTCAATTTTTACTTTCGCATACAAATGTGAAAATTTGTCCAGGAACAAATCTATTGCTAACTTTATTAATACTCACAGTATGCTATAATTTACGCATGATTTCAGTTTTATCATACACTAGTTGGTTGTTTAGAAATATTATTTTAATTACCTAATTTAATTTTTTCCTAAGTTGTACTTACTTAATCGTTATTATTTCGTATATGTAATTTGTTAGCATTACTTATTTAATATAATGATATAGTTCAATTGTTCAATTCGTTTCTATTGCTTAAATTTACATATATTTTATTCATAACTTTACAGCATTTATTGTTTTTATTAGTAAAAGTATTATTTATCTTACTAGCACCGCGTGTTTGTTTTGAATTTACTTTAATTTTCGAATTTATGTGCATATGTATGTATATACACTTGGTATTTTATGTGAATTAATTCAATGCGATTTTATTATTTGTGGCTATATTACCTTTTATTATTCTCTTTTTGAATTTTGAATACTTCAATGGTCAGTGTCTGTTTCTCCGTATGTGACACGTGTAAAATATGCGGACAAGAGACTTGTGCTTTCCAACAACTCTTGCTTCATACCCGTATGGCTGTTGAATTAATGGATCTTATGTTTTGATTATTCTGGCAGTGTAATTTCATCTGTAGTCTAGTTACAAGTACTTCGCTATAATAAGTCAGAGAATTCTTAATATAATATTTACACGTATGTATATGTAATTGGGGAAGTAGATGCGATCTAAAAACGCCTGGGTGATCTCTAAGATATGTTTTTATTTTTATATAGAACTAATAATATTTGGCTCTTTTTTTAATTTTTCTGAAATGTCACATATTTATTATAACCGTAAATAAATCATTTATTATTATTTTTTGACAATATTCCAGCAATCCTGCATAAATACATTAAGTTCGTGAGGGATGAAATCAATAAAACATAAGTTTGGCTTTTGGAACAAACAATCGCATGAGAACTCAGAATAACTCAGGTGGTAGTTTTAAAACTCTAAACTCTATAAATCTGCTGCATATAGATGCAGTATTAAATATCCTATTATATGTATAAGTATAATTGCTGATTCACAAACATTCAAGAGGAAAGACAGGTCTCCCCGCAAAAATACTAAAGGTCGGTACACTTTGTCTATTTAGTACATATAAATCAGCATATCTAACCAATTTTTATGTCTATACGGACAGGTTACATGCTATTAAGTGCTCATGTGGGCTTTGCGTTCCCGGGCAATGAGACAAAACGCACAGGTAACTAGGTAGATTTGAACATTGCGAGCGGGCAACGCTGGAGAAAGCTCAAAATGAGTTAAACCTTCGGCCGGAATGTTGCTGTTCGAAAGATAGTTGGAAAAAGTCACCAACTTTTTTGGAAAATGTGAAATTCAGCACATTTAAATAGCACTAAAGAGTGGATAGTTTCCAAAGCCAATATAGCGTCAATCGTTTATAATTATATAAATTATCCCAAAATTGGTAACATGGCATTATCGTTGTAACTTACAAGTGTATGAATTTATTTGTAATCATTATGTTTGTAATTTATTGTTTTGTTTACAATGCAATCAGTTGCTTAATAAAAAGTGGGCAGTACGAGTGTCATTTGCGTTCCCAATTCAAAATTTGCTTCAATATACATACATATCTATAGGAAATTGCTAACTAACGGATGCTACCACAATCAATTGTATTTATGAATTTGCATGTCTGATGTGTACGAACCATATTATTTGGACGGATACTTGAAAACTATGTAATATACGAATGTTTTGGTAATGGATGTATGTATGTATGCACTGACGAGCGACAAACCCAGAGCTTACTGTGACCGATTCAAAATTATAGCTTTGCATTTAACCCAAGCATTTAGCAGGTAATATAACCACAAACTTGTGTACGTCTTCATACACATATATACATACATACATATGTATGTATGCAAATGTGCGCTTGTTTTGCTTACATTGCATATGAAATATTGGTTATTAGTATTTACAAACTTATATATAACCCACATGGCATATGCCCAGACGCACTTCCGCATATACACATCTGCAATAATACACACATATGCACATACATCCCCAGCTCACTTTGTTTCGTTTTAATATAAGTTTCGATTCTTAAAAATTGGTATATGAATATGAGTATGAAAGTGCCTTCATACTGCTTACTATGGTTTCAGTAATTTACGTAATGAATTATTTATTTGCTACCTTTTGCCTTAAATTTTCACTCATACTTGAAAAGTGTACTTGCTTGTGGTTCATAAATTGCAAACACTTTCCACTGCTTTGTTTATATACTGTGAAAAACAGCTCATTATCGCCTTGTCTTCACTATAATATCTGCATTTGTGTATGTTAATGCACCAACCTAAGTAAGACTGAACTTAAGTATTATATATTACGTACTTATATAAATATGCAGTGTATTTGGTTTCACTAACTATTTCTTAACGGTAATTTACGTCGCACCGACGTAACTATTTCATAATGATATAATCTTGTCTCATCTCGTTTTTAAGTTCATTCATACTTTATATTATAATTTTAATTTTAATTAAAAAGTTATTCGTTTATTTACTATTTGTATTTGCTTATTGCAATGTATGCATGAATGCTCTCATGTACAGACGCACGAGTATGTCTTCAGATTAAATGCTACTTTTCTCGGTTATTTAATGAGGCGCGCTATATATGTATGTATTTATGTATGTATGTATGTATGTATGTTTTGATGATTATTTTTGCTTATATCTGAATTGTTGTAGTTGTTTATGTGTTATGTACTTGTATGTATAGATATTTAGTTGATGAGTTATCATGGCTATTCTGCATATTTCATAAAACTTTCATATGATTTGGTATAATTACAATACGTTTACTCGTTATTTGTTCTTGTTTTTGTTTTTCGTTTCAACTGGTTTGTATGTATGCGTGTGTCGTACAGTTCTCCTGATTAACTATGAAATGAATTACACTAATCTTGTTGTCGTTGTTATGCTAATTATTTCAGCTTATGATATTGGAATTAATATTTTTTATTTTGCTTTTTATTTTATATAAAATACATATATATGCAAGTATTGGTGTAAGTTGGTGTGCTGTCGGCGCTATGATAGATTTTTTTGGTTGGTTTCTTTTGGTAGAGTTTTATATAAAAGATGAGAGCTCTCCTCACTTCCTTCCTTCCTTCGTTGCCGTCGACAAGTACACCACTGCAAAGCTTTGAATTTCGTGCTACATGTGAATGTATCGATGCGATGTAATGTGATGTGATGCATGTAGTTGTGGGGATGCTGAATTTGCCTGTTATTGGTGAAGTAAACGCGGCCCTTTGCTGTCTGGCTGGTTGGCTGGCTGACTGCTACTTGTCCTTGTTGGCTCATTACAATAATGCAATCTTTCGCGGGTGTCGTCTCAGTCGTAGTACTTTTCGGTTGTTAATATAACATGACAAGCTATGAATATTCGGATGCGTCTCGATGATTTACGAATGTAGGTGAGATCGTCTGCTTGAACACGCTTAGTTGCTATTCCTAACATATGCTACGCTTAATTGTTTAGTTTACACACATTCGCACACATATATGTATAAACAATTCGTCGCTGTCACACACTATTTGACTTTTGGTTTATACTAACATCGTCTATTATGAAAGCATTCTGCTTTTTTATATTTATTTCTTAGAAAATGTTTTTGTAGCGGATTATATTAAATGCCGGTGAAACTGATGGCGTTAATGTGGTTTCGCTTTTTTTGGAGTTTTTCTGTTGTTTTTATTTTTATTAGTTTTGCATTGGTGAGAATTTTTGGAAGCCGGTGCTACTGCTGCTGTTACTAAAGCGGTTTTGGTGTTGATATTATTATTTGTGATAGTGACGGTTATATTGAGACGACAAATTGCATTTTGTATACTTTCTAATACTCCCAATATCATGCATCCTGTATTTCACCTTTCAGTCCAGGCACCCTATGGTGTTGGTTATGTCCTAAACGATTGGCTAAATCCTGTACAACATCACGAAATATAACCGTATCTATATTTTCACCTAATAAATATAATAAAAACCAATCGCCCATCTTCGACCGACGAACGATTATTTCAATAGCGTCTCGACGCACTAACCTAAAATTGAAATTAAACAAAATTTTTAAAATAAATTTAATTTGAATTTGCATATAAAGAATATGTATTTTTATGAGTGTATGACTTAGTTTGTGCTTACCTAAATCGCATACGAAACAAGTACACCCTCATGCGTGGTGAAAATATAATTACCACCCTGTATATTAACGTTAACAGTGTTAGAAACGTTAAAAGTATGAACCAAAACCAGAGGAAAATGTATATTTTCTCATTAACAACATTTAATGGCAGTATGCAAATGGCGTCGTGTTTCTCCACCTGAAAAGAGAAATTATAATTTTTTGTACAGGAGGTATGCATTCACATTTAGAGTGTTTTAAAGTTATAGTTATAGAACACAAAAAATAATTTCAAATGAAACTTAAAATTATAAATTATATGGTAAATATTAAGTTTTATTGGGTGTTTGGATAAAATTGTAGGATAACGCGGCGTGTTTTAAAGTTCATACTGTCGCGTCGCACCCTTTACTGGTTTACAATCGGCCCATAGTAGCAGGTTCCGCATATTTCCAGTCAAAATAGTGGCTAATAAGAGCGCTCAGTTTATAATATAGCACTAAGTGTGATAGTTTTACACTTATTCATCTGCCCGACTGGAGACGCTTGACATTGACATAATAAACCAAAAAGTCATGGATCATATGTCTTCAGCGCTCACCATTGTCTATAAAGTTGATATTATCTTCCATGTTAAAAAGTAGAAGCCAATCTGCCGTCCACATACAAATCACGCCAGATAGGAAATTTGTCCGAATGCAAAGAGACTTGGACAGTCTCTTCGAAATTTTTGCGCTGTAAATCTAATGGAAGTTTAATTATTTACGCCCCTTAAGGCAGAAATGTGCCTCGCAGAACATGAAATTTCAAAATAAATTTTTATGAATTCTAAACATTGAATACAAACGTTGGGCACATGTGTTTACTTTAACAGCTGGATTGACCGCTTGCTATCCCTTTTGAAAATGTTACTCCTTAAAACATCCCAGACATAATAATCTTTTAAGACGTGTGCTTAATGTCATAATTCACATATTCATATTCACTTTATAAACTGTGTCTGCCTATTTATAGGCTAATATTAAACTTTAACACTTATATATTTTAATACTGTTAATCATTTTTCAGTATACATATTATATGTTATTTACTATATATGATTGCAATTTCATTGTCTCTGATTGATTTAAAGTAAATATCTATAGACTTATATGAGAGTGTAGCTACGCCTCGTCAAATAAAAAGTTTTATATACATTGTATATTATACTAGTGCTTTAGTTTAATCGGCTAGTTTGTATGACACCTACAAGGTCTGTCGCAAAAGAAACAGGACAGGAAACAAAATATAATTAATATTTTTCA
This sequence comes from Bactrocera zonata, assembly GCA_037783105.1. Classification (NCBI taxonomy): domain Eukaryota; kingdom Metazoa; phylum Arthropoda; class Insecta; order Diptera; family Tephritidae; genus Bactrocera; species Bactrocera zonata. The sequence continues at coordinate 39,002 of JBAWJQ010001294.1, read as the reverse complement.
AAAGTTATATTTTTTTGTTCAAAGTAGTTTCCTTGTGCTTCGATACAGCGTTTAGTTTGGCCAATTAGCATTTCAAATGAGTATTTAAGGTCATTTTTCGGAATGCTCTTGAGAATATCGGTCGTAGCCTTTTGGATAGCTGAAATGTTCTGAAACCAGTGTCCTTTCATGGGCAAATGAAGTTTTCCAAATAGGTAAAAATCACAGGGTGCCAGATCAGGTGAGTAGGGGGAGTGATTAATGGTTAATATGGAGTTTTTTGTCAAAAAATCAGTGACAAGCGACGACCGATGACACGGCGCATTATCGTGCAACAGGCGCCAGGACCTTGCTTCACAATAATGTGGTCGAGCACGACGAATGCGTGACAAAAGAGGCTTCATAACACCAAGGTAAAACACAGCATTAATTGTTTGGCCAGGTGGGACGAACTCACGGTGTACAATACCCTCGGAATCGTAAAAACAAATCAGCATTGTCTTTATTTGTGACTTCTGAAGACGACTTTTTTTCGGTGACTTCTGATCGTCACAGAGGTCTTCACGACCTTTTTGGAATCTCTTAAACCACTCATGCACATTACTGCGGGATAGGCACTGATCATCATTAACTTTCTTCATCATTTGAAATGTTTCAGTAAACGTTATCCCAAGCTTAAAACAAAATCTAATATTTGCTCTTTGTTCAAAATGCATTTTACGACCGATGACCAAAAGCTGCTGTCACTTTTTGATCGATAACATCGATTGAAGTTATCCAATTGTCTTAAAATTTTTACGAAATGTCAACAAGAGATCAAATTTTTTATTTCATATACCCACCAATAGGTGAGTATATTTAAAATGTTCTGTTTCTTTTGCGTATATCCTAAAGTTGTATGATTTGAAGAATGTCTTCGGCGTTTGAAGAGATGCATTTCATAATAATTTGTGATAAATTTTTTGAAGAAAACTTTATCAAATTTAAAAGTTCTTCGTACAAAGACTTGAGTTTGATCAGTCAGGTTATAAGGCAGCTTTATGCTACATTGTTCGGTATCGGCGGTACCAACTTAAAATGATAAGAGCAGCTTCTTTGTGAGAAAGATATCCCAAAAACTGAGGGAAAAGTTCGCATTTATACAGACGTATGGACGGACGGAAAAATACTTCTTTAACAAACACATAATAAATCCTTAAATAACCAAAATCGTGTTTTGGCAATTGCAACACTTTCTCAAGTCTAGTTTAACGATCTAAGCAATGAATTACACTGCTCTACAAAATTATAGCTATTGTTATCTTGAATATTTTAGCAAATGTTGATTGTTCAATTTAAGAACTTCTTCATGGAACTATTGAATTGCTCGTATTTTTATGATTATTACTCTCTTGTGTTAGAAATAAAAGGTATTTGTCCAGTACTTTTTCGTGCATACAAAACAAACATCACGTGATTCCCACTCTCTGGGTCCATTTTGGAAAGTTTTGCGTTGATAGTTGAAACTTTTTTAGGTAACCATAAAGCACCAAATTATGGAGAAGTTGTGCAATATATGCTGACATAAATTGTCGGTTAATTCAGATGAGGAAAAAGAAAAAATCTAAAATTGTTTGAAGAAAGGTAAAAATTTTGACGGGATGATGTCGTTTATTGCTGGTTCTTAAAAAAATATTGACAACCGGAAAATTATGAAAAAAAAATCGTCGTAATGTAAATAATACAAGTATGTTTTTGACATTCCCCTCTGTGTTTACTTGAATGTATCCGTTTTAATTAAGTACATATGTATGCTATTTTGTTTCGTGTTTTCTGACATAAAGTGGAAATAAGGATTTAAACATAAGCACGGGAAAATCTTACAAAATCATGAATAGTTTGAAGAATTATGTCTACAAATATATCCCAATACACTGTAGATTAGCGTTATGTATTGAAGTTACATACCTCCCCGCTTGAACCGTATTTAAAAAATGTACATTTGGTCATTCTAGGGAATATGTAGATCATGGGATCCATTCGATCTTCTTGATCGTCCTCCATATATTTTATAACCTTCCAGCCAAATTGCAAAAATTCGCCATCGAAAAATCGATTCATAAGAAACATTTGACCTGCGAATTAAAGAAATGTAAAACATTATAATTATTAGCACATTGTTGTTTACTTATTTATATATTATATACTACAAATGTAATATGTGTTTATTACTACATTATAATTCCCTACCATAATCATGATCAATATAAATACTGTATGTAATTTCACAAGGTAGTTAGCTATACCTGCATTATTATGTCAGCTATACTAGCATATAATTTTTTTTTTCTATACAAAAAGAGTCGGAAACTGTTTAAAATTTATGTCATACTCAGTTTGCTTATTATTTTACTTATATACTCCGGATGTTCCATACATTCCATATCATATAGTCAGGTATTGTGGCTATGTTACTCTAAAGAAACGTAGAAACATAGTAATGTAAAGCCATTACATCAACAACAGAAACAACACTCTAACTAAATTACATATTTACGCTTCTTCCCTACCGCCACACGTTTATTATTTTTGGCTAACGAGAGTTATCGCAAATGTTTCAGAAATTAACAATCTCTAATAACTAGTATCTCAAGGACTAATCAATTTAATTAATTACTACACACGCTTTTAATCTTTTAGTTTTAGTATCGAATCCGTAAACGAACAATTCTGCCGCGGTTCTAAGCTGAAATTTTTAGAAATATTCTTGACTGTGTTTGGAATTTTAGCATATTCAGAATCTCGGCATGAGTAGTACGAATGCAATCAGTTCAATGCTGTAATTAATTACAAGGGTTGAGCAGAAACAAAAAAATTGTTCTGGAAAAATACTCCATGAAAAATTTGTTCAGCAGTGGGTGGTAGAAACAAGTTCATTTACGACATAAATTCTCTGAAATCATTAGCTGATGAAACACATGTGGTGAAAAGATGCTCTTGGTTAAATTAATTTATGTACTAAATTCTCTAGTCGATCTAGCTCTTGCTTTAATTAGTTTTATGTACTAAATTTTCTAGTAGATCTAATTTATGTTACATACTACTTGTTTCTCTAGGTGTAACAACTTCAAATGAAATTTATTTGATTTCATATTAAAGATTTCAAAATTAATTTTATTATCTGTTTCATCACTTCTTTATCTCTGAAACTTTGCAATTGATTTCTCTACACTGTGTAAATATGCTGATTTGGCGATGTTTTGCCACTTAAAATAGTAGATGTAATGCAATAATAACAGAATATTGCACTTCAAACAAGAAGACACTTGTAGATGTATAAGAATATGGAAAGTTTTAGAATAATTTCTAGATATAAAAATAGTACCGTTTTATATTCACAATAACTTCATCAATGGCACTCTCAAGTTCAGCCGAATTGGAAACGGCTGTGTCGGCTGCTTATAGTAAAATTTAAACAGAACTGTGCTATATCGATTAGATTGGATAGGAAAGCGCTGAAGGTAATCAGAGAACTCTTGGTTACTGCGTATGGTGCTTCTTTCTTCAATTACCATTAACTAAAACTGATTACATGAGTTCGATTTTATTTTGCAGACTTATCCGCCCTTGTTAGGATAATTGAACATGTGAATATCTTAAACGAAGTTCAGAGGATTTATATTCTTTTAGGACCTGTATTTAGATACTTATTATTTCTTGTCAAAGTACGAGGTGTACCGGTATTAAGTGAGCGTTAAGATACAAGTGTGTGGGTAAGGGACATTTGTTGTGAACCTGGGTTTTTCTGTTTGGTTGGCATGACCTCTGTCAAACATATTCAATAACATTAAAGTTATTGACCAAACAACATCATATTTTTTCATTGGAAATGTCAAATTTTATTCCGAAATGTGATGAATTGCGGAAAGCAATATTTTTTTGTTTTTAATATGTTTCTTGCATTTAAAGAAAATGGGTACGGAGGTGAATCGGGTGATTGTCGAGGCATATGGTTATCATGCTCTATCAGAAGCAACATGCAAAGTTGGTTTCAACGATTCAGAGATAATGCTTTTGATGTGAGAACGTGGAAGACCACCAAAAAATTATTCAATGGCAAATGGATAACCAAAAGAAAAATTGTGAAAATTTGCTTCAAATACACGAAGGAAATCGGCGGGGTTTTCGCCAGATTTCGTTTCTTTTTAAACTATCGATTGGGGTGCCTAAGTGATTTGGTTACTTTTTTTTAAATATTTTGCCCACAGGTGTTCCTTATTATTGCAATTTTCTATGCCAAATTACAGTTTTGTATCTCAAATTAGTACTTAGTTATGGTTTATTATACTTTTTTGATTAATGGATATCTTAATTTTTACATAAATTATCGCTTGCACAAACGGACAGTTACTCGGATTTCAACTCGTCTCATCATCCTGTTCATTTATACATATATATGTATAAAACCCTTTTAATTCGATTATTTTTTTGTGGCACAAATTATTATCGGTGGAAAAAATTATTATAGTCTGTAGCAACTTGCAACATATAAACATCGACCTGCTCTGTTTACAAATATGCTAACTGCCTGACCTTAGTAGGCGAAAGCGGGTGAAATCAGTTCACAAATTACCTCAGATCTTATATTTCCTGTAGCCTAAAATTTTCTTATTTTGTTGGTACACTCTTTATATGAACGCATGTGAAGTTTCATTTCAATCTGTCAATTCATTCTTTGTTTACAAGCCATAAAGTGTCAGTATTTTTTATAATGGGAAAAATTAAATATGGTGCAGTGATAAAATTCTTATTTTCAAAAGGTGTAGCACCAAATGAAATTCACGAATGAATGTTAAAAGTGTATAATGATTGTTCTCCTACAATTAGAACAGTAGAAAGAGGGTTTACTGAATTTAAACGTGGTCGTTCAAGCCTTGAAGACGATCCACGTGAAGGACGTCCAAAAAGCGCTCCAGCAGCAGAAATCATAGCCAAACTACAGGATATGGTTTTGAAAGATCGTCGATTGACTGAGAGGGATTTAGTAGAGGCTCTACATATTTCATTTGGCAGTGCGAGTCATATTTTAAGTGAAATTTTGGGTTTTCGAAAGCTGTGTGCACAATGGGTGCCGCTTTCGCTAACAAAAAACATTCTAATGCGACTTTCTCAGCAACATTTTGAGCGTTTTAAAAAGGATAAGGCGGATTTTGTGTGTCGATTCATCACTATGGATGAGACTTGGAGTATAACAGTGATATTGATTCAAAACAAGAAGCTAAAGAGTGGTGTGAACCTGGTTGTTCGGCTTCGAAACGGGCTGGTGTCCGGAAATCGGCCAAGAAGGCATCAGTTTTTAGGAATGCGATAGGATAGATTGGATTACTTTCAAACTGGTAAAACAATTAATTATGAATATTATTGCAACCTTTTGGACCAGTTGAAGAAAAAAATTGGTGAAAAAACAAGAAAAAAATCTTTTTTCATCAGGACAATGATGATTCATGAATTAAAGTTCGAATTGTTGGAACATCCACCGTATTCACCCAATTTGGCGCCCAGTGACTTCCATTTGTTTCCAGAACTCAAAAAATGTACGCGTGGCAAGCGCTTTTCATCAAATGAAGAGGTCATAATGACTATTGAAGCGTATTTTGTAGACCTTCCGGATTCTCACTTCAGGGATAGAATCCACAGATTGGAGGATCGTTGGAGCAAGTGTATTAATGTTCAATAATATTATACTGAATAATAAAGCCTATTTTGTATCATAAAATTGTGTTTTTCTTACCAAACGACAAAACTTATTGAACAACCTAGTACATGTATTGAATTCTGATTCTCTTATTGAATTTTTCCTCACATAACGGATGTACTAAATTGGGTTTGAGTTTAAAATGCATATGTAGTAAAGAAACTTAGTTAATTTAAGGCCTATAATATAAGTAAATAAGAAACTAAATCGTTGAATACTAAAATCCAGTCACAAGACTTTTATTAAACTATTTTGTCAGCATCTGCAAATATTTCACCACCCTTGAATTGCGCAAATTGCGAAATTATAAAATTGTGTGTTACACAGAACAAAGCTCTTCTGTGTATGTCTTGTATTTATTTAAGGACTAGTGGATAGTTGTAAATTTCCAAAATTATACTAACTGAGAGTATACCACATGGGAACATAAACTCTCGACCCTAAATATCGAAGAAAACTTTCAATAAGTTTATTATAAATTACTGCTTGCGTACTTACCTATCACATTTATGAGTGCCAGTAATTCGCACACGTAGTATCTGTAAGCCCACCAGTTGTGATACCTAATTAAAAAACAAACAAAGTAAACACATAAGTAGAGGTATATTTCAATTAATAAATAAATTGCTTTCATATGGCACAAAATATAGTGAATAATTATGTGCGAGACAGTCCCTGTGTATGAACTTACACACCTGCAAAGCATTTCCTCTTGGAATTTAGAACTAATTTTAAATATTTTATTTGTTTATTTAATGAATAAACCAAACAGTAAATATTCGCTCCCACGTGAAAACTGTTTTCCAATCGTAAATTTAGCAATACATGTTTTTTTAGATAAAGCACTAACCTTAGATTTTCCCATAAGTAATCTAATAGTAATTTCTTTTTTTGTTTTTTCTCGGCTTCGGAACAAATTCCTATATCTAAGTCCATGATAAGTGCATGAATTTTGCCACCTTCCCAAGATTTCCACAGCCATCTTGGTGTGTAAAATAAAATCGCCTGAAATGAAAAAGAAGAGAAAGAAAATGAATAATTTGAAATATTTAAAATAATTCAAAATTTGTAGGTACTTTCTTAATATAAATATGCATTTCTAATATGGAACTTCTCTCAACGTTTTTATTCAGATCCACTTTTGGATAACTTAGATTATTTTTTGACATTGTCCGGGATATAATTTACTATTGTCTTTTTATACAATAAACTTAGAGCATGAATGGCAGGCTTCTGAATTGTGTTTACATTGATCCAACGGATGATAAACCACTTCGCTTTCCAATAAGATCATACAAAAAAATACACTAATTGTCAAGAATTCAAAGGTTTTGTATTTAGTGTGAAGTACAATCGGTACAATTAAGTTCAGAATATAACATCGTTCAAATATCCTACACGATTTCTTTTGCAGGAATGAATTCGATAAAACTTTTTCCACTAAATAAAGTTGTATGTCTGAATAGCACGTTGAAGTCTGGTTTATTGCTAGAGGCCAAAAACTTCAAATAACCCCACAAAAAGTAGTGCATTGGTGTTAAATCACAACTTCTTGGAGACCATTTAATGTCAGAATTTATTGAAATAATCGATTTGGTTATCATCGATCTATATCGCTCTTCATTGACAGCAACGATGTCACCAGCTTCATTTCGAAAGAAGTACGGACCGATGATTCCACCAAACTAAAACCACACCAAACTGTCAATTAAGATATGGTTGTAATGGTTATTTATGAATAACTTGTCGATTTTCTTCCCACCACAATCGACAATTTTGTTTATTCACCACACTACTGAGATGAAAGTGAACTTCCTCGGAGAAGATAATTTTCTTAAAAAAATCGTTACCGTTCTCAAGTTGGTCCAAAGCAAAATTAGCAAATTCATGACGTTTATACGAAAATCCCTTCTGAAAATCCGTCAGTTTATGGTTTGTAACAGTCCCAACTCTTGTGAAAGTCTTGAAATTGACAAATTGCGACCTTCGGCAAATCGAGGAATAGAGACAACGTACGAATCTTTGCAATTGGAGAACGAATTTGATAATAAAATATAATAATTTTTTTTAACGTTGTTCTTGCGTATATCTTTCCGCGATTAAATAGTAAACATTACTGAATACAATGAAAGCAAATTACAGATCATGGCCGAAACGACACTTAGAAATCAAATCATCCCTACTGGAAAACCTAGTATAGAGTATGCAGTCTCAAGACGCAAACAACGGGCCAAAAATACATAGTTTGAAATTTATAATTTCAATAAGTATGTAAACATATGTATATAAAAATGTGTTTCCTTGCTTACAAGATCGTTTAAAAATTCTATAAAATGCTTTGTATTACAAAACTGCAGAACTTTTAAACTTGCCACACTTTTTTCCTTCAAAACGATGAATATCATTAAATCCTATAATAAATATTAACTTAAGGTATTTTAAAAGTGTAAATGGAACCGCTTTACGTATTATACTATCCATCCGTTATTATAATAACCGTACATAAGTCAGATATACTAACTGAAAATCCACTTAACATAAACTGGATGCAACTTGTAAAGTGGAATCCTAACTGTACTTGCTTATCTCAAAACCACAAAGAGAATCCCTTCCCTACTTTCAATGTTTATTAGGTAATTAAAGCATTAGGAAAATGTAGAAAAGAAGTCGGTCTGAACTTTTCCTAAATTACTTGTAAGTTAGCTACAGAAACCCCCCGATAATGATTTCACTTTAGCAGATTGATTTTACTACAGATTTGCTGAACAAATATGTGTATTTCGACACCCCTTAAATTGAATTTTGGCAAATCTCAATATTTGGGCTATTATAAAATAATAATATAAGTAAGAACTTTTGTTTTTTAAACAACGGTTACAGTTACTGTGGGAAAGTATAGCAAAAATGAGCATGGCTCCGAAAATTTTAAAAAAGAATAGTTGTTGGTATAATAGGTCGTGATAGAAGAGTTATATAGAAAAGTGCCATATAAAATAATATAAAACTCCCTTCCAGGAAAGAGTCTAGCTCTAAATTACGTTTTGGTGGCCCACATATTCGACATAAGGTTTGCTTAAACACGAAAATCTTTATACGTTTACATAAATATGTACTACTCTTAGAAGAGTTGAAGGAAGTTTCGGCCCGTTTTTGTCTATTTTTGTCAATAAAATAATTAAATGTTTCCTGGCATTCATAAAGGTACCTCGCATACCATCACCAATCGTATGGAATAAAATCACCCGGATGTTATATGTTGGTTATATGGAGGCCAGGTGTTATCAGTAAAACACACTCTCTCATTTTCATAGAAAGTTATCCGGAAGTTCGAAAATCGTTTTATTGGGTATGAGAGCTAAGGGAAGTATTGACACGATTCAACCCATTTTTATCACACAGAAATATCATTGCCAGGAAAAGATTACCCCTGAATTTTAATAACATATATCCTACAAATTGACCAATATTTGGGTAAAAGTCAAGGTACTGAGTACCTCGGGGTTTGAACAGTTTCTTTAGAATGTTAGATTTGAACAACTTTTGGTCATAAGGTGGAATACTATAAAGACATTATTCTTGAAAAGTTTCATGCTGTTATATTAATTGCGGTGATTTGTAAAATGGAAAGTGAAATAATCAATTGAAATTTCAAATTGTTTTATATGGGAAGCAGGCGTGGTTGTAGTCCCATTTCACTCACTATCACGCTGTAACAATAAAATATCATTAGAATGACAATTCGGTTGAAAACGATAGACCCCGAGATATGTGATGTCACCTAAAAGTGGACGGTGTCACTCCCATCGACAATTTTTCACCGATTCCCTTAAATCACTCTCATACCCTCTCGGTTTTAATGTCTTGAGCGTATCTAGTTATTGATTTATCGCATTTTAAATAGTTTTAACAGTACCGTTTAAGCTGTTGGTAGTAGCTCTTACAGAAATTGTCCTAAGATAGTATTGCTATTGTGGCTGTAGTTTTTTAGGAGATGTGTACATTAAACACGCCCATTTTCTCAAATTTTCAGCCCACAGGTTCCCCTTACTACCCAAATTCTCAGTGTCGAATTACATTTCCGAAAAATATGGGATGCTTTTCAAATCTTGGTGTAGTCGACAGAGATCCATTTTCAAATACCTCAAGTTATACCAGAGAATACACTTAATAGCAAACTTTTGAAAAATTGGCTGCACAAAACAGTTCAAATAAAATGATACCAGAAAATAATTATTTCAGGCAAATTTTAGATACTTCAGTTGTGACTTTTAGTGTACGAAAATTTCAAGAATATAATTTTTAGAAAATACAAGCATTAGAGAGTCGCAGACAATTTGTAACAAGCTTTATTATGTTCTACCCTTGTATAGTACAATTTAAGACTTAAATTTCAAAACTCATTACCGAAATTGTCCAGATATATTGAATCACTATAGCATATAGCTGCCATACAAACTGAACGATCAATATCAAGTTTTTGTAGCGTCGCACATACTCGTAGGAGCATTTATTCTCAAAAACCGGACAAAATTAAAAATTACAAACATCAGCGATGGTACTCAAACTTGATTTTTTTTTGGTATCTAAATAATCGTTCTACAATGAACCGATTAAGTGATTGACTTTCGAACCGCTACATTGCCACACAAGTACTCGGAATCTAGACTTCGTTCAGAACGCACGTGCTTATTCGCGAAACTCTTCATTGTCGAAATTGCAAGTGGTTCTTGTTTGCGTGAACGGAATTCTTGAAATTTTTTTATGAATTCGGGACAACATGGTATGTATTTAATATTCATGATATAAAAATTAATTTAGTTAATGTATTACTATGTTTTTTTTCGGGAAAACAATGAATCATTAAAAAACAAACTTTTTTTTTAATTTTTTAGAAATTAATGTTTTTGTTATAGTATCGGGCGAGGTCGAGCTATGAATTATTTTTCCTAGTAACCTACAGGGTTTCTACTTAAGATATGGGCTTAAACATTTTCCCCGTCTTTCCCCCCTTTTAAAAAAGCGCATTGAAAAAAGTTGGTCAGTTGCATAAAATGAGTACTACTTTATTTTTATTTATTTATTTTTAAATAAATACTGAAATCCTGCTTAATTATTCTATACAGGTGGTATATAGATGGTATAAGGGGGCTCTATTTCAGCCAGTGTGAAAATTGGACAATGAGAGTGGCACCGCCCACTTTCTGACGAAATCCCATATCTCGGGACCCGACTACCTGATTTCGACAAAATTTGGAACGTTAACATTATTTTCATTTTTCTGTGTCACTGTGTGAAAATGAGCGAAATCGGGCTACAACCACGCCTTCATACTTCCCATATAACAAAATTTAAAATTCCATTTGATTCTTTCACTTTCCAGTACGCAAATAAAGAATTAATTAATATAGCGGAATAAAATTTTGCGGTAATAATTCCCATAAAGTAAGTCACCTTCTGACCAATAATTGTCTAAATTCAACCAAAACTGTTCAAGCCCCTAGGTACCGAATATGTGAACCCGATACAAATAGTTGACTTTTGATCGAAAATATCGTACAATGTGTGGATATGAAATTGAAATTCACACAGATCCTCTTTTGACAACAGTATTTCTTTGTGTTAAAAATTGGTTGAGTCAGGTCAATACTTTCGTGAGCCCCTATATACCTAATAAAAAGATTTTGGAACTTCTAGGTCTCTTTATGTTGGATATATCAGCCAATATTTGAGTTAAGTCTCAATGAAAATTGCAGAACATATTTTATTTATAACAGTGTATCTTTACACCTCCAACAAAACCCCCCACCTATATGATAGGTGATAGGCGATAAAATCTGGTCGGCACCACCCCCTTCTCAATTATATTCAATATAAAATGTTCGGTTGCACCCGAACTTATTCCTTCCTTACCTGTTTTATTTTAATATATTGCATTATTATATTTAATCGTGCATTTTTACTCATTTTCATTCATAAAATCACTTTAAATAATTTTGTCCGGTTTATGAGACCAAATGCTCCTATGTGCATCACTGCAAAGAAGTTAAACATTTTTCTTGTTTTTTTTTTAACAGTATTATATTATAATATTTATTTCCGAACATTGTTTAGAAATAAGTTTATATGTATATTTGGTCGATATACCAAAAGGATATACTACACTTCAAAATTATACACCAATAGATTTATCAAGAATTGCATTTGTCGCGCTTATCAATTTTACCATTCATAGCCTGCGTTTTCATTACTATTAACTCAAGATGTCTTTCACTAATGTTGTGTACGTTACACTTCTATATTTTTCATAGGTGACCATAATATCACACAGAATTATAAAAATACGACAATTCTGAATTAGTTAATGAAGGACAGGAGTTAAAAGAGTAAACAGTTCTTTCTTCGAGTTTCGTACTAAACTCACCGTGCACCGCCCTACTTTTAAAATTTACTTTGTATGTATTATGGTTTATTTTTTTGGTATACCCCACTTAAGTTTTTTTATTTCACACATTTTTATTTTGCACAAAAGAGATTTTCCACAATCTTGTAGTGCTTGTCCACTGCATTATTTTATTAATTACATAAGCATTAAGGTGTCAACCGCAATCTAGTTGGTGAGCTTACGGTGGATTTATATACACGGACGTCACGCATGTATTTTGTCATTGTTTTGACAAGCATTTAAACGGAGATATTTCAATTTTTTCTAAGTTGGAAAAGTCCTTCAGTGGCGAAGCTGATTTAGTATTTTTATAAAATTAAATAAACAATGTATTGACGATCTCATCATGCTGACGCATTTAGTCGAATCTTAAGGTTTAGTTAAAAATACCATCAATTACCCTATGAAGTACAAATGGCATTAAGCGATAAAGTAAACAAGCTAACGCCACAAGTCACAAAATGTCTGATTTTGAAAATTTATGCTAATTTCGATGACATATTAATAATAACTTGTATCATAAATAAGCCAACAATAACACCTCCTAAAACAATAAGCTGTAAATAACAAGAGCCCCTTGTGTCGCCAAATCAAATCTTGTCAACGGAAATTATTTTCATTGGCGACTGCAGGGGCGCCATTATTCTAACAAGTAATCCTTTTCGTGGGCGTTTCTCGGATTCGCCTGCTGATGAAGTTTCCAGTGTCATTGTCATTCGTTGCAAGTCACAATCGGGCTTTCTTTCGTTTTGTATGATTTTTGTGTTCCACTAACGGCAAACACATGCCACTCTCGGTAGCGCCAAATGTGAGCGATCAACGCTATTTTATGATGGATCTTAACATTTTGGACACTCGCAGTAAAGTTAATTAAATCCATAGTATTTATTAAATCACTCTACCATATTGCTATAAACTTTTATTAATGTAATTAAAAATATAGCTGTTCTCTCTTGGCTTCTATGTTCATACATTGGCATATAGATCAAATGTGTAGGTATGTATGTGTACCTTTAAAAAAGTAATGACTTATGACTAAAATATATGCATACATATAAGTATGCTGGTAAGCAATATTTCTGACGCGATGAAATGCCGTATTTTTTAAATTTATGTGATTCTGAAATTCAACTTTTAATTAATAATGAAAGAGGTGAAAGTTCAGTCATTTTATATTGGCAATCTGTTCGCAACAAGAAAAAGCTTTTTACCAATACGATTTTAAATCAAAATTATGTTTCATTGCCAAAATTTTATTCATCATCATTATGACGGTAATATATGTATGTATGTATTCTTCACAACTCGACGTAAAAATAAATATGGAATTTAATTGGTGGTTTGGATGTCTGTCTGTTCGTCGGACTACTACCACGCTCACTAAATTACGTTAATCGAAAACCTAAAACATTACTAAATAAATACGCCAGGACCAATTTTCAAAGCGAAGAAGATATGGGAAGGACTCAAAAGAGCCGGAGTGGAAAAATGGCTCCATTTATCTTTAGGTGAAGTTCTACATCTCAGAAACCAATTTCAACCATTTTTTATACATTTTATTTTTATATTCAAGTATTACTATATTTTATTGTAAAAATGTAATATTATATACACAATAGTATAATGCTATATCTAACCGCCTAATTTAGTGCAGAAAATGTGTAGAAGTCCAAAAATTACCATAGCTCATATATAGTATACCGTATATAATGATATCCGTTATTATAGTATACTTTCTGCCGAATATGCCTTCCCCTATTCCCAATATTCGCGATAGGGAGGCTTCTGACTGTATTATTACTAAATTATACTGAAACTACTAGCCGATCAATATGACCTATTTCTACCAACGGAATTGTGTCCGAAAAATATAATTTATAATGCAATAAATTTATTCACTATGTTTCATTGCTATAAAGATATTACATTTCTGTAAAGTACTGAAAAAATGTGTTCCCATTCCAGAAACAAATGATGTTATTTTAAAGCTCTATGAAAACCTTTTTTTATGGTACTTTTCCTCCTATTGTAGGTTGTAAGCCGAATGCTCTGAAAACGGTGTTTCAGTGTTATAAAGGCACTCAAGCCGATCAGTGTCATTTAGAATTACTATATTAATTCTAATAAATTGGGTAAGCTAATCGGAGAATACCGCGCAAAATCTTACTTAACGATAAAAGGACGCTTTGAATGGTAGAGGTCGGTGGCCAGACTGGTCGAAAAAATTATTAACAAGCGACAGGAAAGAGAAATTTGTCGACATATAAAATGACGTCAATACGGAAAGTGATAAGAGAACACAATTTCTCTGCATCTGTTTCAACAATTTGGCATGGGATGAAATTAGATCCTAACATTGTACATTCTGGGACAGTACCGTTCGCATTCCCTTTTTGCCGAATGAATAGTTCCGAATACCAGGAAGTATTAAAAGCAAATTGTCTACTCTATATACACAGTCATCCGCAAAAATATTTATCTTTTCAACAAGACAACGCAAGAATCCATACGGGCAGGTCAATGAAAACTTGTCTTCAACGCAACGATCTTATCCTATTGAGAACATCCGGGGACGGCTGGTAAGAAAGTTTTACGAGGACTAAGATCAATTTAATATTTCTGAGCTGAAAACAGCTATGTAGTATTTTGGATACATGGGCTTATTAGCCCCAGAAATGCTTTCTCATTACACCAACTCAATGCCAAATCGGATATTCACACTTATTAATAATAACGGAAACACAATAAATTATTAAGAAAAAAATAAATTTGTTTCTATCCATTTTTCGTGGTGGAAGGGTTGCGAAACACCGTTTTCAGAGCATTCCGCTTACTACCTACAATAGTAGAAAAAGTACCGTTAGAAAAAGAAAATGGTTTTTATGTAATTGTTAAGAGTTACCATAGATCTTTTAAATAACATCATTCGTTGTTTAAATGGGAACACATATTTTATTTCACAGAAAAATAATGTTAGTGTGGTAGAATTGTAAAAAAATAGACTTGTTTAGATAAAATGATGTTACTTTTCTACAGGTTCTTTAGTTCTACAAACAGTCAAAGTACTACTATTTATTTTATAAATTACGAAATAATGATGAAAATTATTATAATGATGCAAAACTATCAAGACTATCTCCTTGTTTGTTTAGGAAGTTTTTGCAACGCTTTCTCATTTGACCTAATAGTTCCAACCAAAGAATAACGTTGGTGTAAAAATTTTCAAATAAGTATTTGATAGTAAAAAACTTATTCATTGTTATGTTTCTCCCAACACTGGTAAAATATTCACGATTTGAAAACGGCAAGCTCACTCCAAGACGCTTTCGACGTTTATGTTTCATCCTTCCCAAATAAGGATATCCATTTAAAACATATTTACTTGTTATCGCGTTATCGCATGCTGAGCAAAATTGGATTTCAAATTTATCGGCCGTATTTCCAAAGTTTTCAGTGAATGTAGCACAAAAGTAAAAATCAAGGCCAATCTATTTGTTGCAATCGTTAATTTCTTTAAGTTATCTTATCGAAGCGAAAAATTTCAACGAAACTATATATTTTTCTTCAGATGTATGCAACTGATTCAATATCATTTTAAGGTACTACTTACATTACCCTTCCAAAGGTTTTTTGTGAAAATGATATGTGTACTTATTCCTGTTATACTATACTTACAGAGATCAGCAAGAAGGAATAATTATTTCATAGTTTCAGTAAGGTATTTCATAGAATAGTGCAACAACAATATAATAGAAGTAATTTCAATTGTTTACAAGTTTAGTCCTCAATATCTCGTCAAACCAAACAAGAAAACACTTCAAGCTCGGCTGTAACGAATTTATACTCGTAATACCCTTCATCTTTCGGTCAGTCTGAGAAAAAGAAAAGACGGCGTACAAAATTAGAAATTGAAATCTCAAAAACTAGGGGATTAGTTCACATAAACACAGGCAGACGTAAAGACAGCTGGACATGGCTTAATCGACTCAGCTCGTCACGCTGATCATTTACAAAAGGTTCGTTCCAAAACATCGCAAATTTTTTAATTCCATAGAAAGTATTATTATTTTATTCATCAATACCTATTTTGTCCCTTCAAAGTAAGCACCCAATCGTTGCACTGCTGACAGCGTTTTTTCCAAACCTCAAAGCACTAAGAAAAGTAAATTTTCTGGTGATTCCTTCGCGCAAATTTACGATCATTTAGCAAAAACTTAATGGGGATTCGACGATTGGTCAATAATATTTTCTTTACTTCATTAATCCGGTACGCTCTCACGTCGTCGACATTATCTTTATCCTCTGAGAACAGTTTGTACCACCGATAAATGTTTTTTTCTAAGTCAACATTGGGATTGCGTCCGCGTACTTAATTTTGTTTTTCACGAATAATTTTAAACAGATTCTTTGATCCATTTATTGGAGCAAGATTAAACATTCACAATGGCCGATCTTGTCAGTATAAGTAAGGGATATATGTACCAACAAATCAATCGAAAGTCAAATACACGTAGGACGCGAAAATTCAAAATTCGCGAGACTTTTTGTACAAAACTCGCATATGTACTTTATGGAGTCTCCGACGTATCCTTCTGGGTATTACAAACTTCGTATCAATATACCCTGCTCAGGGTATAATGTACGCAGAATATGCTAGTTGTCAGTTATCATACATATAAAAATTTAATGTTTGTTTTGTATGTTTATGTGTGTTGCATACATAACTCAAAAAATGTTGAAGAACGGTCAAGACATATTTAAACAAGTAAGGAAGGCGAAGTTCAGGTGCAATCGAGCATTTTATACTCTTGAAACTTTCAAGAATCGAAGTCAGGAAATACCTTCAGGTGTAAAATGTCAACCAGAGTATCGAAATCCAAGGAATTTTATATGCATATGCTCAGTGGCAGATTTGCCATAAGGCCCAGTAGGCCCGGGCCTAGGGCGACCAGCATATTAAGAGCGGCAAATCGTGCCAAAAAAAAATCACTGATAATAACAAGATTAACAAGAAATAACTCAAATGCAAAGTATCTTAACCGTATGCTTATATAATCTTCCTAAATCACTATTTTTGTGTATCAAAGTATAAATAATTTCGTACATCGTACATATAAAGTATCTAGGAAGAATATGTATGTACTTAGGTACCTAACCTATTGTTATTACGCGCGTGTCAGTCAAGCTCATACGGACGCGCGTGCGGTGCGTTATTCCAAAAGTACTGAATGTGTTTTTTTGTGATCCTTGTTTGCTTTTTAATGGTGGGGAGAGTCAGTTCGACAAAAAATAAGGTTTCAATGACTGGAAAAATTCATATCATCGAGTGTCAACTCATGAGAATTCGCCTACTCACAAATTATCTGTTCTGCATATGAAAAAACGAAGCAACGTGTTAGGTCACATTGACCGCGCATTAACAATGCAATTAGATGAATAAATAAATTACTAGAAAAACATTCTGAAAAGAGTAGTTGCATGCGTAAAAGCACTTGCATCACGTGGTTTGCCTTTCAGAGGACACGACGAAAAATTTGGATTAATCCACAATGGAAATTATTTAATGTCCTCAGAGCTTATCGCCGAGTTCGATCCGTTCTTAGCTAAACACTTTACACGTTATGGAAATCCAGGCTCAGGATTTACGAGTTATCTTTCTTCAACAACATGGGAAGAGTTCATTCGACTTATGGGAAACAAAGTTTTGGAAACAATTGTAATGGAAATATTAACAGCAAAATATTTCTCTCTGATCATTGACGCGACACTGGATATATCTCACGTAGACCAGCTCACTTATGTAATCAGATATGTCCTGCCTAATGGATTACCCGTAGAACGGTTTCTCAAGTTTATTCCAAACACAGGTCACAAATCACAACAAATTACAGATGCTGTTACTTCAACTTTAACTGAATTGTGAGTTGACATTTCAAACTGCCGCGGGCAATCATATGACAACGCAGCTAACATGTCAGGCAATTATAACTCTCTGCAAGCTAAAATGAAGGAAATATCACCCCTTGCCGACTATGTTCCCTATTCAGCACACTCGCTGAATTTAGTAGGTGAATGTGCAGCTGAAAGCAGCCAAAAGGCTTGTTCGTTCTTTTCTCTACTCCAAGAATTATGCAATTTCTTTGCAGCGACAACTCAGCGTTGGGAACTCCTTCAAACCCATTTCACCGTCAAAAGTCTATCAACGACTCGTTGGTCAGCTCGTGCAGACGCATGCAAAAGTTTACGCGAATCCTGGAACGAAATCCATAAAGCGCTAGTCACCATCGAAAATGACACACAACAGAAGAGAACCGTTATATGCGGAGCAAGAGGTATTCGTTTTAAACTGGAACGTTTTGAAACGGCCCTCATGGCGATGTTTACTAGATCGCATTAACGCCACAAGTAAAAAACTTCAGAGTGTGGAAATTGAATTACCATTGTCATAAAACTGTACGAGGCTTTAATACATTTTGTTGGCGAAACAAGAGAGAATTTTGATGATTTCGAAAAAAAAGCGAAAAAACTGTCCTTCGTGCAGGAATACGAAAAAGATTTTCGACGCAATCGAAAGCGTAAGCTGCTTCCTGGCGAGACAAATACAGGTGAAGAGATGCAACAAGAAAATGGCCGTGAAAATTTTAGAATAAATACTTTTTTAGGAGAAATTGATACATTGTCAGATGAACTGAAAAGACGTCGGGATGCTTATAAATTACTCTACAATAAATTTTACTTTATTACCAACCTGACGAATCTAAACATCTCAGAAGTTGAAGATAAGGCCAAGGCATTGCAAATGATTTATTCTACTGACTTAGAAGACGATTTTACAGAAGAATATCTTCATTTTGCAGCATAAAAAATGAGGAGCGAAAGAGTGTAGTCAGTTTGCTGAAATGGTTACGAACCGGAAGTCTTCAAACCATTTACCCAAACGTGGATATTGCTCTTCGTATGTGTGTGTGTACACCAGCCAGTAACTGTACTGGAGAAAGATCGTTTTCTTGTTTGCGGAGAGTGAGAAACTATTTACGCACAACAATGACGGAGCAGAGGTTAAATAATCTTGCTTTGCTTAACATAGAAGCTGATTTTTTAAGCAAATTGGATTGAGAAGATTTGATTAATGGTTTTGCTACGCTTAAGTGCAGACGAGTTTTGTAACACATTGTACGAGTAAAACATTTATTTTATTAAAAACAAACCCTAAAACTATTTTTAAATGTTTTATTTAAAAGTCCAATCATCCCTGAAATCCCGGAAAATATTATAAACTAGCTTTATCCGCTAGCTTTTAGTTAAACAATTTTCTGAATCAATTAAAAGTGGGAATAAAGTAAATTCATGAATTATGTCTTTAGTCTATAATGATGGGTGCTGAGAAAGAGGTGGCATATGACCTGGGGCCTGGAGCGACTAGGACTGCAAATCCGCCACTGCATATGCTATATATAACTCATACATTGACAGATATATAAAGTTTGTTAGAAGAACGAAAATCATAATAAATGGGAGTTGGAGGTGGTATCGACCCGATTTGATCTATTTTGCCCTATACCACATTCTATTAACATTCCTCATACTAAAAATGCAATCATAAAGAGTAAAGTCAGCTGGATGTTCGAATATCCTGGTATTAGTTATTAGAAGGCTTGGACAAGTTTTCACTCAAATTTATGTATTTTAGGTAAAAAGGTATGAAAAGATTATGAGTAAAACACGCTGTCTCATTTTGGTTGAGGTAACTCACATATTAACTTATTTTAGTTATATATAACTATTTCTAAGCTAAGGGAAATATTGTTGGGGAAGTGTTGTTCCGATCCAAGCCATACTATTATCAGAGAAGGATTATCCCTTAATTTCAATTATGTATATCACACATTGCCCGAAATTTTCGATCGAAACTCACCTATAGGTACCAGGGTTCAAATATTCAGTACCTAGGGGCTTGGAGAACCCCCGAAGGTGATCTAGTCACTGATGCCCAAAGCATACTTAAATTATGGAGGGAACACTTCTCCAGCCTGCTGAATGGCAGTGAACACATAACACCAGGAGAAGGCGAACCCGATTCCCCAATCGATGACGATGGAGCAGACGTTCCATTGCCCGACCATGAAGAAGTTCGAATAGCAATTGCCCGCCTGAAAAACAACAAAGCGGCAGGGGCCGATGGATTGCCGGCCGAGCTATTCAAACACGGCGGCGAAGAACTGGTAAGGAGCATGCATCAGCTTCTTTGTAAAATATGGTCGGACGAAAGCATGCCCAACGATTGGAATTTAAGTGTGCTATGCCCAATCCATAAAAAAGGAGACCCCACAATCTGCGCCAACTACCGTGGGATTAGCCTCCTCAACATCGCATATAAGGTTCTGTCGAGCGTATTGTGTGAAAGATTAAAGCCCACCATCAACAAACTGATTGGACCTTATCACTGTGGCTTTTGACCTGGAAAATCAACAACCGACCAGATATTCACCATGCGCCAAATCTTGGAAAATACCCGTGAAAGGAGAATCGACAAACACCACCTCTTCGTCGATTTCAAAGCTGCTTTCGACAGCACGAAAAGGAGCTGCCTCTATGCCGCGATGTCTGAATTTGGTATCCCCGCAAAACTAATACGGCTGTGTAAACTGACGCTGAGCAATACTCAAGGCTCCGTCAGGATCGGGAAGGACCTCTCCGAGCCGTTCGATACCAAACGAGGTTTCAGACAAGGCGACTCCCTATCGTGCGACTTTTTCAACCTGCTTCTGGAGAAAATAATTCGAGCTGCAGAACTCAACAGAGAAGGTACCATCTTCTATAAGAGTGTGCAACTGCTGGCGTATGCCGATGATATTGATATCATCGGCCTCAACACCCGCGCCGTTAGTTCTGCTTTCTCCAGACTGGATAAGGAAGCAAAAGAAATGGGTCTGGCAGTGAACGAGGGCAAGACGAAATATCTCCTGTCATCAAACAAACAGTCGTCGCACTCGCGACTTGGCACTCACGTCACTGTTGACAGTCATAACTTTGAAGTTGTAGATAATTTTGTCTATCTTGGAACCAGCGTAAGCACCACCAACAATGTCAGCCTGGAAATCCAACGCAGGATTACTCTTGCCAACAGGTGCTACTTCGGACTGAGTAGGCAATTGAAAAGTAAAGTCTTCTCTCGACGAACAAAAACCAAACTCTATAAGTCGCTCATAATTCCCGTCCTGCTATACGGTGCAGAGGCTTGGACGATGACAACAACCGATGAGTCGACCTTAAGAGTTTTCGAGAGAAAAGTTCTGCGAAAGATTTATGGTCCTTTGCGCGTTGGCCACGGCGAATATCGCATTCGATGGAACGATGAGCTGTACGAGATATACGACGACATTGACATAGTTCAGCGAATTAAAAGACAGCGGCTACGCTGGCTAGGTCATGTTGTCCGGATGGATGAAAACACTCCAGCTCTGAAAGTATTCGACGCAGTACCCGCCGCGGGAAGCAGAGGAAGAGGAAGACCTCCACTCCGTTGGAAGGACCAAGTGGAGAAGGACCTGGCTTCGCTTGGAATATCCAATTGGCGCCAAGTAGCGAAGAGAAGAAGCGACTGGCGCGCTGTTGTTGACTCGGCTATAATCGCGTAAGCGGTGCCTACGCCAGTAAAGAAGAAGAAGAAGGGGCTTGGAGAGTTTTTGTTGGACTTAAACAATTTTTGGTCATAATGTGGAACAGACTAAGCACATTATTCGTGCCAAGTTGTATGTCGTTATATTAATTGTTTCTTGATTTGTGTACTGGAAAGTAAAAGAATCAAGTGGAATTTAAAGTTGTGCTATATGGGAAGTAGGCGTGGTTTTTGTCCGATTTCATCCATTTTCATACTGTAATATACGGATATGAGAAGAAGACCAAGTACTAAATTAGGTCGGTTAAGATTTCACTAAAATGTTGACAGTGCCACGCCTATCGTCTCATACCAAGTTCCATCACTATTTCTCAAATTTTACTCAATTTTCTGCAAAAGTATTTAAAAAACTATTATTCAATTCAAAACTGGTATAAAATTAACCGGAAAGATGAAAATGGGACGAAGAAGGGTTTGAAGAATATATGAAAGTGTTTTATAAATTCTTGCAACTAGTTCACCTACTTACATATTATTTTTTTTAAGATTAACTTTTAAATCCTCGTTTTTATGAGATATGTACTATATGTTATATATGTATACCACACTCCATTAAGAGCTTAATGTTCTTTGTTCTATTGAACAAAATATTATTTAAACATACCTACTTTGAATAAAGTAGCTTAATAGCAAAGTTTGAATTTTTATCAAATAAAAATTTGTTAATTTTTTCGATAACATCACAAATTTCTTTAGCGGTCTAGAAGGTCGAGAAGTGAACTTCGAAGAATTGAGTTTACAAAATATGTTGGTGTCGCCAAACTATGATGACCGCGTATATCAACGTATCCAGATAGTCTAAATTACAATCAGTCAGGGGTAAGCAAAATATTTGACAGACGCCGACAAATCAACATGGCCGCCACAGCCACCAACATCTACCCGCACCCATTCAAAATTCCGTTTCTGTATACGCATGTTTATGTGAAAACTTACTTTTGCGTATGTTTTCTGCTTAATGCATTCAACTTGAAAATTGATTTTGAAAATATGCCAAGTATGCATTGTAGCAAGGCGATTTTGTAATTGTTTTCAAAAATTATAATAAAAGTTCACAACACAGAAGAAAACGTTGCCATGCAGGCAAACGGAAAATTGATATATGTACATACACACACATATCCATACATATGTATACTACAAACAGAAAGCAACGATCGGCATACGAAAGTGCTTGCAAAATTTCACGCCTAATTTCAGCGAAAACGTCATTGATGCATATCTGTACTTTGAACATGCAGGCAAGCCAAATGAGTGCCGGTGATGAATTTCTCTTGCTTTATATAGTATACGAACATAACTATACATAACGTAACTGTATAATACAGTGCTTTCTTACGCATGCATATTTACACATAAAAGGATATTACACAGTTTTAGAGATTTCTTATTTATTGTGATTGCGAATAAGATTACACATTAACCTAACCGATAACTTAATTAATTCTCACAAAAAGGAAATAAAATTTTTTAAGTTTTTGGTATATATCAAAAAAACCGTACGAATAATTTAAACAAGACTAAATTTATTATTAAAGGAGGATTCTTGCCAGGAAAAAGATGTTTTTTTACATTGTGAAGTTGTACTATTTCAAAATATAGAGATTTTTCAAAACTCAAATTATTTGGGGAGATATAGATAATCTGCAGGTCCAGCGTCAAAACTGGTTCGGCTATACGCGAAACTTGCAACGCCTTTTTCTTGAAACTGTCTTTTTGTATGGGTCCATATCTCCTCCGTGTTTTAATATTTACTATTTAAAAAAAACGAAACAGTCTCAAAAAGGGATACAAAAATATGTTTTTTATTTCAACGAAAACGTCATTTCATGAAAAAATGTTTCCAACTTTTCCGTAGAACCAGACGTTGCGACGTTATTCCTGATTAATAATATATTTTTTTGGTTTAAGATTTTTTATATTCTTGTAATATTAATAAATAACTAGTAAAAAATGGGGGGTAAAAAAGGGAGAGAGTACTAAGTTCGGGTGTAATCGAACATTTTATACTCTTGCAACTTGCAAAGATCACAGCCAGCTAAACAGATTCACGTGTTGGCAATATTGAATTACAATCAAGCCGAAAACTATACTAAATTATCCTCAATCGATTTTATCTATTTTAGCCAATAACACATACAATTAATATGCCAAATGCTCTCTGAGTTTTATTAAGGTACTTTGAATACATTGTTACGTTATTAGTAAAACACGAGGCCAAGCGAAGTAAGAAAAAGGACTAAACGTACACAGCTCGTGGTGCTGATCATTCTCATATATGTATGTACGAGTATATATACATATAAAGTTGTTAGAAACTTCGTTGCAAAAGTAATTTTATATATAGATGAAATAAAACTACAAAAATTGTTTGAAAAGCGTAATGTCGAGAAAAATCCGGCATAACGGCGGATTGAACTGGAAAAGCTTGTGCCCCCTGTGCTACAAACAGTGAGATTTTTAGGGTCCAAATTGCATTTTAAGTTAAAAAAATGTTTATTTTATGAAAGTTATTGACCGTCTTAAAACCTTTAAGTCAATCAATGACAGAAATGAATAGTACATTGAGTACATTGGTATTACAGATTCTATGCTGTTGAAGTTAACGTTTTTTCTTTTTCTAAATTAAAATTGATTGGAATGATAGAAAACAAAATTCTCAATATTATAATTTAGTTCGCATATCCATTCATAATAACGGGTGATTTTTTTGAGGTTAGGATTTTCATGCAGTAGTATTTGACAGATCACGTGGGATGTCAGACATGGTGTCAAAGAGAAAGATGCTCAGTATGCTTTGACATTTCATCATGAATAGACTTACTAACGAGCAACGCTTGCAAATCATTGAATTTTATTACCAAAATCAGTGTTCGGTTCGAAATGTGTTTCGCGTCCGTGTCCGATGAGCGATGAGGCTCATTTCTGGTTGAATGGCTACGTAAATAAGCAAAATTGCCGCATTTGGGGTGAAGAGCAACCAGAAGCCGTTCAAGAACTGCCCATGCATCCCGAAAAATGCACTGTTTGGTGTGGTTTGTACGCTGGTGGAATCATTGGACCGTATTTTTTCAAAGATGCTGTTGGACGCAACGTTACGGTGAATGGCGATCGCTATCGTTCGATGCTAACAAACTTATATAAGTCGAAAATGGATCTTCATGTCAGTTGAATAGGTACCTTGATAAATTATTAATCTTTTTAGAAGCGAAATAGTATAATTGTACTGAATTTTATAATTTTATTTTTATATAAAGCATTTTATTAAGATATTTTATATTTATACCGTTTCATACAACAGAAAATTTTCCTTCGCAAAACAAACGTTTTTTTATTCCACCAAGACGCCTGCATAGAGAGTATGAGCCACCCTACACATCTGATGTGTAGAGAAAACCATCCAAACTTGTCGTTGTTATAGAGTTCTTAGTTTTGAAGTACACACTAAAGCATCTCAGAACCGGAGATTGAGCTCAGCTTCCGATTAAAATAAAAGCCTTCTTATGGTAGAAAATTGTTATGTCATAAAATATGAAATTATGGATATGAAAGCGCCTAAGCAAGTATTGCAAAGGACGACTTTTTTAAATGCTGGAATATCTATACTATGTATAATATACATATAATGCAATTGATTTTATAAGTACTAGTTTTCTTAACTTACTTTAAAAATACACATTCAAGTATATATCCAACGAAAATCGTGCAGCGGATTATAGCTTGGTTCACACCAAGGAAATTACCATCAGCTCAGAAATACAATATCCATTTGCTTTACGATGAATATCTTATAATTCCGTAATGTACAAACACATGTATGTATAAAGTGTGAGTATTTTTCAAGTACATCTCCCACACAACGATGTCACAGTAGAAAATAAACCAAGAAAAATAAATAAACTATATGTAGTTTGTCGTCACTCTAATTCTTGGCACTAAACAAATCGGAGGAAACTATTACGTGTGACATGTTCCATCAAATAACCCAAAAACTACATATTTCATATTATGCCCGACCGTGACAATATATGCAGGCAAATATTGAAACCTGTCAGTTTTGGAAACATTACAACAACTAATTCAATAAATTAGACTTAATAACAGTGCAATTATGGCCTATCCGCACAAAATATACATATTTATTTCGAGTATTACAAATACAATATCATCAATATTATACTATTAAGGCCATTGCTGTATTTTTAGCACAACTTTTGCATTCAGTTATATACATATATTGTGGGATTATCTATGTCATATATCAATCCGTAATATGATTCGTTAATGACCCGGCGATTTCTTTAATTTCTTTGAGCTTTCCAAAAGATGGAAGGACCGCTACATAGTAAATAATAAATAATAAATACTTGATTGTATATTTACAACATCCATAATGACTTTAATTCTACCATTTAAAACTGGGTGAAACTTAAAAAAAAAATAATAAGTTATTATTTTAAAAATTTTAAAATCTTTACTTTTGGTTTTCTAACACATAATATTCACCCACAAATAGCATTTAATAAAATATAAAAATTCAATATTTTTCTTCTGTTGCTCTTAAATTACTCATGGGAATCGTTCTAGGAACTATTCTAAATCGACAATTTGTATTTGAGTCATAGATTATACTATACTATATGCACTAGTATATTGCACCACATCTACATACGAACATCATTAAATTGAAATTTCTCAAGAATCTTACGATCTTGGTGAATTTTGAGAAAATTAAAGTGGACGATTAAAATTTATATTATTGATAATATATTGTGCAAAGTATGATAGGTTTCATCATTCATTCTTCTTACCTCATTTATAACACATAAAGCTAATTGATATACTGATATGCAAATGATAACCTTATATACAATATTATACCTGCCACATGTCTATTTATCTGACCATGGAATTGGTCGCTATGCTGTGAGTAGAGATATTTCTGCAAAACTTATTAAACGCATTTCTTGGTAGTATGAGGAGACTAGTATTAAGAATTAATGAAGATATAACAAAACTAAAATATACCTAGTGTCAGGCAACGATCATAGTATAACTCATATAGCGAGGGTACATGCAAAAGTCAGCCGAACGGCATCGTATTCTTATAAATATTCTCAAGCTGAACGAACGAGCCTAAAGTAGTTTGCACAGTTTGCATCTTTGACTTGGAAGACGAAGAACGTTCTGGAGGGTCAAAAAAGTCTTAAGATGAGGAATTGAAAGAGTTCGCGGAATCTTTGTGAGCCTATCACGCATTCAATTCAAAAAAAAAAAAACAAAGCAAATTGAGAATTGAACGGTACGTAAGGATGTCTTTTTTGCATTCGATTGTAAATGGTGATAAAAAAAATGGATTAATTACGACAATCCTACCCATCCTACCATTTATTCCGCTAAATTCATAACGCCCTCACTGGAATAAGGTTGCATTAGAACATGGTATCAAAAATAATATTAATCCGGTGCAGTTCTTTTGGGATGAAATCTATAAATGTATAGAGAGACGGGCGAATACTTTGAACAATACTTTTGTACCCCGAACGAATTTAGTTATAGACCCAATAGCTGTAAGATTTATTATTGTCATTGGCAAAAATTCTGTGGGTACACTAGTTATTTGGAGAGAAACATCCTACGATTGAAACGCCACTTAGATTGGCGTAAAGCATTCGCAATTTGTGTCATAAAAATAGATATGTAATCTCCTACAGAAGCATAAACATATCTCTTTTATTTATAAAATTCCAAAAATACGGATCTTTACATGCGGGTATGTATGTACTTGATATGTATATAAATACATACTTAGCCACAAAGCACACAGTCAGCGGACGCCTGTGTATTCATGTTTGGTCACTATTGGGGAATACGTTCAGAAAGCCTTCGAGTACGTACAATGTTTAGCGTTAAAAAGCCGGTATTCTTCCTAATAAATTCATAGTTGATTAAAAAGCATATAATTTTGAAGATTGCACAAAATACAACTTGTGAAAAAATAAATAAATAAAGCATTTTCACGCAATTCGCTTTTCTCCAGCGCATTTTAATCTAAAATACATACATATACCATATACCTATAGTATACACACAAACGCTTATTAGTTCCACTTAGTCTACTTTTCCGCCTATGTCAAAATTTCAATGTTTTTGTATGAGCTTTGCTAAATGCGGCGGCGTTCTGTTGGTGTCACAGCACTATAATAGATGTCGTCGTGGTGGCATATTCACTGCCTATAAATAAATGTATTATAGAGTTCCCCTCAGTAATGACGCGTAGACGCTCTTTTAATTTACTGAATAAGTTCTTTGTCTTTGTAGAGAATGTGATTGTCCCAAGAGTCAGCGAAGACCAAGGGGTAAAAGTGAAGCTAAAGAACCTAGGTGCATATAATGTCGGCAGACCGTTTATTTGATAACTTTATATTCCACTATACTATATAAGCTTATGGTAAATAAGTATGGCCTGTAGTAAATGGTCGGGTAACAAATCACGAGGTATGATATGGCTTCTATATTTATTTTAAAACTTATTATCTGTATTAACAAGTGAAAGTCAGAAAATGTAACCTGTTAGTCTCTCTCGGTTGAACTCATTAGGTAATGAATAATAATAAATGATGGATGCACTAATTATCATGAACACTAATATAATTATTATCAGCCGAGAAGATCTAAAGAATTGAACCTGTTCGTTGAATGTTGAAATAACAGAGTACTAATTCCTTAAAATAAGTTAGTTTTAAATGGGCCTAAAGTAGTGCATGTTCCTGCTGGGATTTTCACACACATTTTCACATTTGTTGGCAGCATTAATGTGTGAAATCTTCTCTCATGAAGCTAATCATTAATATTAAATTTATTTCATGATTATGATCTTTACCCACGTCTTGCTGCCAAATTTACGACCAATATTTGATATAAAATACGAGATCGCGCATTGAGCATTGAATCAATTGACAAGATTCTTCAGTAGAAAATGTTTGGAGCGTTCTTTGGGGCGTGTTAAATGACACTGCTAAATCTTCAGCTTTCCTCAGCACATTGTATCATAATTTTATAATTGTAACATATTAGAGTACAATAAATTATGTTAAATATAGTGACCAATATTTTCAATGAATTATTTGAGGGAAGCCGAAGAGGTGGATAGCCGATGTGACGATACCAAGTAGCGTTAAATTATTTTATACTATCTCGAATATACATATACATATTTACATTCGTACTACTTGTATATATACTTTTTCGCGTGTCTGGGGTGGGCGCGTAAGATCACTTATCGTAGACTGTTTAGTTTGTGCATAATAAAAGCGCGAAAAGTGTTTTGTTTATACGAAGGCACTTTTGCTATATAATATCATTTCCTATTTCACCAATGCAAATACAATAAATAGCAAATTGGATTATTGTATTAGACGTCAGCTTCACTTTCGTCCCACTGACTAATCTATTCACGAATTCAACATATTTTGTGACAATAAAGCGGTGGCATGTGATTGACCGCTTTTCCTAATGCTTACAAGTTATGTTTTACAAAACAAAATAATTTGATGAAAAATTAATAAGATGAATAATTTATGCTTGAATCAAAATATATGTACATATAGTATGTATTTGTGGAATACTTAAGGCATGGATGATGCTCAGTGCAAAAGGGTTACTTAAGTATTAGAAACAAAAGCAAATCCGCATGCGTTAGAGGATAAATTAGCAAAATATAGTACCTATGGTTACTATCGTTAGGCGAATCTAATGAAAATGATCCAAAATGCTTAATATACTTTGTGACTAAAAAACACCCAGAATATGTAACTAAATTCCCCGTGTAAATGATTGCTAATACCATATCCAAACCGACACTTAATCACAAGATTTCGGCTGTTGAGTAGTTTATTCCACTAATCTTATAATTTTAACAAGATTTCGCCATACAAAAATGACAGTTCTTAACCTTGTCACCGAAATGATATGAATCTAATCTAGGCGAAAACTCTCTCTGCGACTCTGATTTAGCATCATCTACTTGTCAGCTTTGGAACATAGTATGTCCTTAATTACTATGTCAAATATGAGCGCCATCTGTCAACCATCTTGTTTATAGGCTCTGCTTAAGTCGGTACACCTCAGTATTGAGATGCGATTTTTACAATGAACACGAAATTTCGTGTGCGGAATCGTTGGGAATATTGAAAAAGACTGATTGAATTTTATTAAAAACGCAATCCTATAAGTGACCCAAGCCTTCAGAGACGGTCGAGGGATCGTTCAAGACATGCCTCGTTCTGGACGACCTTCGACACCTTCATCTGACGGAAATATTAAAAAAAGTGAACCACGTGGAGCTTGAAAATTGTCAGGCAAGTATTAGAGAAATATCAAGAGTGTTCGACATCTCTCGAGAGTCCCTTTGAATGATTTCGGTGCATATTTTGGGTATGAAATGCGTTATTGCCCGACCCGTCCCGATAAAGCTGAATTTTTTTTTAAAAAGAGCGCTGTAAATAGGTTTCTTTGGATCCTACATTCATGGAGAGCATCATAATCATAGGTTTATGAGTTTGCCATTCAAAGAAGTGTGAACAATCATCGCAATTGAGAGGAACTAGCCCAAACCGAAAAAACCACGCCAAAGTCCCTCAAAAATCAAATTCATGCTCATTGATATTCGTGATTTGGTGCATCGGAAATTCGTTCCGGAGAGACAGACGGTCAATAAGGAGTTCTAATTGGATGAATTGAGGCGTTTGCGTGAGAACATCCGTCGAAAATGGTCGGAACTGTGGAAGAACAATTCATGAATTTTACACGATGATAATGAACTTTTGCATCGAGCCACGATTGTGGCCGAATTTGAAGCCAAAAACGCAATGAATAGGATCGATCAACCACCATATTCACTAGATTTGGCTTTTGTGATTTTTTTTCTTCCCCAAACTGAAATTGCCGCTCAGTGGAACCCGTTTTCAGTCAATCGAAGTGATATTAGGACTGGCAAATTCGTTAGCATAAACGTAGTACATCTGGTGGCGTTTGCTTTAAAGGCGACAGAATAAATATTGACGAATAATTAAATATTTTTATTACAATTTCCGGGTATTTTTCAAAATGTATGTGTGTTGAAGTATACAGTACTATATTTTCTTCATTGCAACAGAGGTTGCAATTATTAAAGTTGTTACTCTAGTAACTATTTAGTAACTTTCAGACAAAAGGTCTCCTGTAATAAACTCGTCAATATAAAGTAAGCTACTTATATTAGTTGCATAAAATAGAACCTAAAAATATCAAGAACGTAGCCTGGATTTTTCTAATAATATGATTAAAACTACATTTAAATTTCAGCTTACTACCCACCTGAAAAAATAGGCAAAAACACACCCATTGATAGTATTTGTAGTACTTCTTGGTGTGAACGTCACCATCCGAATTGGCAATACCAGGGTATGGTACAGATATGCCCTGCTTTTTACCGAAATAATCACGCAAAGTATATGTCGAGTGAATCCAACAATATGTATTGAGTACGTCTTCTGGAATATCTTTGGTGTGAACACAATCAATGGGATTGCCAACGTATTGTCTTGTAGTTATAATCAATGAGAAAGACATCAAAATCATCACAGTTATCGAGTAGTGTAGGCGGAATACTGGCGAATCGGTTTTAATGTGACTGACCTTTACAAGGTTTTTCAAGCCACGAAATATATCTAACATTTTTCGCTAACGGCAACTCGATGCGAAATAAATAAATATTTTTTGTTTTGTCGTAGATACGAATGTATATTTCTGATTTCACTTAATTTTTAAATACTCGTTTTAAGTATGCATAGATTTTCTTGCTCTATATATATATTTTCGTAATTTTCGTAGCGGTTTGGAGGCGGATGCAACAACCCAATTTATGGTTATCGTCTCGATGTACAGAAATTCTTTCTTTTTCCCGGCGGTCCCATAGTTTGGTTGTGACGTATGTGGTAATCACGAGAATTTCATTATATTTTGCAGATCCTCTCCTGCATCTTGTTATTGTCATACAAATTTTTGTTTTAATTAGTTCGGAATTGCAGACACACGCACTGGGGCACTTGAATTTTTTATGTTTTTGTATAAATGAAGCGTGATTGTTTGTATAGTTAAAAAAATTTCGCATTTTAAATGTTAAAACTTCTTCGTGTTTTCTTTATAAATATGTAAATACGTAAGTAGTATGTGGCAGCTATAGTAGTTCACAATATCTTTTCGCGTCGGCATGAAAATATTTTATGATATACGGCATTCTAAATTTGCCGACGCGCTACTGCTAAGATGGAAAATGGAGCACTTATGTATAATTTCATAAGTATATGAGTATATACTTGTACACACATATATTTGTTTTTAGTTTAAGTAAGTTTGGTTTTGATATTATAGCCTGGTCTATAAGCAATTTATTTAAGTTTGTTCAATCGAGAAATCGCGGTACAGTTATATACTATACATAGAAGTTAAATTGATTTGTTTAGAGTCTGATGTATAAAAGTAATGTGTTGACTTGAGAAGTTTAAGCTTTCATGGAAATGAAATTAATAGAAAGTAAATTGCTAAATAGAAGACTAAAGTATTTAAGGAGTATATAGTATGCCTGGATAAAATAAAAGCCTTAGTGATAGTTCGAGAAAAGATCCCTCTGGAAATAAATATGGTAAATGGACTGTCAAAATGCGTGCCAAGTCTAATTAACTGATAAAGCGAAAATGTTAACATATCTTGTTAAGAAGAAATTACATTAATAAATCAAACAACCTCAAACTTTTCAGAAAAAATAAAAGTTTATATCTGAGTGTTTTCTCTTTTATATAACTTTGATTGAATATACTGATATTACAGAAAAACGCCAAAAATTTGATTTTTTACATCTCAAAACAAATTTGATTGAAAACTTTCTTAAAGAATATCAAGTAGTTT
The DNA here is from genome assembly GCA_037783105.1 of Bactrocera zonata. Lineage (NCBI taxonomy): Eukaryota > Metazoa > Arthropoda > Insecta > Diptera > Tephritidae > Bactrocera > Bactrocera zonata. The sequence goes on along the minus strand of JBAWJQ010001294.1, from coordinate 6,221 downwards.
TTGTCTCAAAATTTATTCACAAAAAAATACTGTATGTATTATTTTTATATTTATTTATTATCAAAATTATTGACGGTGTTTCCATATAACAGCACAGCTTTACGACTTCAACTGCAGGTTCGTAAATATTATTTTACTTGTATGGGGTATGAACTCGGCAAAGCACTTGTATGTTTCAATTGGCCAGTTATTCTAAATATTTACAATTTCTGATAAATTTTGTTTCGGTGTTTGTTTTGAAGGAAACCAACCGCGCCGCCCAATATAAATCAGGTATTATAAATTCATGTCGGCTTTTAAATAATGCTGCCCGAAATGATTGTGTGCATTAATACTATCATTACAATTTTATATGCAGGGTTACCATATAATTGTTTAGTTTTATACGTGCCTCCGCTTACATTTAAACTTTCGTCTAATTGACTGAGGAGAAAAAACTGAATGTCAGGTATATAGTATAGTAATTTTCTTACAATAAAACAAATAAATTAGTTTCCATTCACTGTGTGCCTCTTTTAATTACTAACTCGTCAGCAAACAATATAAAACTTTTGCTTTTGTTTACTAAATAATCTATAGTATCGTGCGGTATCATCATTCCGATTTTTTTGGAACAATAAAAAACAAAAAAAAAACATAAGGACTATAAATTGAGTAAGACCGACCGGGAGTAATAGTTGTTTCTAACTTTGAATTTATAAATGTATGCATATAGTATGCGTGTGAAAATTGCGCAATCGACGTCACTCCTAAGTTATTAAAAGATGTTTATTTTAACGCTTGCGTAATCTACGATCACTAAACTATTGTGCAAAGACTTTTTACATCCGCGGAATCTCTATACGAACTTAAGTAGAATTGATAATAGGAAAGCTACTTGAAAATTGGGTCAAGATCACTTCGAAATTGAGGTAACGTGTTTATACTTATTTGAGTTTGATATTGATATCCCCCAATTTTGACAGATATCGAAAAGGAATACCCTGCTTTGCTCTCTCTGTCGCGCTACAATATTCAACTGAACTGATAGAACTCAACCGTTAACGTACAATCGGTGGTAAATGAAAACAATACGACATACTATATCTTGCAATGTAATGAAAGGTTATGACAATCACATTCTGGCTATGATGTTAGTGCTATTGTCCACAGAAAAAGCGCAAAATAATTCCAAATTTGGAATCAATGCTTGCTCACTTCTAAAAGACGCCATTTAGGATATTGATCTGAGTAATAGTTTGAGCTACAACCTTTAAAAGTTGCGCACTCGAAATCAGCTATTGCAAACAGTCACTTAAAACTTAATATGCATTTTTTCGACACTCTGTTTTCAAAGTCGGTTTTCAAGATTTCTCGCGAAATACTCAATCGAACTTAATGAAGTCTTACAGAAGCCTCGAGATATAATTAACAAATTCTTCAAGGAAGGATTTTTTGTTCAATCACAACCATTAAAAAAAAGTCGAGACATTTTACAAAAATTTGCGTTTTTTGTCGTCCAAAACCAAGTATACGGTCTTAATTAAAATCCTTTTTTTGTTTTCTCAGTTTTGATTATCATAAAAGAAGTTCTGCTATCAACGCGAACACACCATTTTTCCAGACACTGACGAAATGACATAGTGAAGTTTTTTGATATTTACTATTTTGTTTGAAAGAATCAAAAAATCTGTATCTTTGGAATATAGTAATCAAAAGTTTGAATAAAAAACAAATTTAATTTTTTTGCGACGAAAAAATATTGAAAAAAAATAGTTTTTGGCTCAAGGAAACCCAATATAACCATGTAAGTTATTCAGATCTGGTATGACATTCCAAAAGTATGAGTATCTCGATATTTAGTTGCATCAGTTTTTGTATGTACGTAAGTACGTGTATTTATATTTTTTAGTATTCATCTAAATTTCTACATATAAACATGCTTACACTCCTAAATATTTAACAAATTATATTTACTAGCAAACATGTTCATTTGGCTATTTGTTCTATATACGTATACGTATGTATATTATCTATTTACATTCCCAGATGCATACGTGAGGGATCTATTCAGTCAACTGGAAAATCTGGCGCTCGTGTGTGCAACTATCAATATAGACATCTGTTTGTATAAGCATTCATGATCCGAATACGAGATCGCGACCAAATTTGAGTGAATTGTTTAGTTAAATTCAAGAACAGAACATACTCATAGCGCCGTGAATGAAAAATCTGTCTTCTTGTTAATTCATGACTAATTGTGCTTTCCGCAAAAAAGGGGGAAAAAGAAGAAAGGTGAAAAAAATAATGACAACAAAAACCGCAAAAGTTTTCGAGTAACATGTGCTCTCGCGATTTCATGAAATTCGTTTGTGTGAATTTCACGCTTGTAAAATTTTTATATATACTTGCACCGTATTTTTAAAAATCCACACATGATAACTATATGTAAACAAATTTTGTTGATTTTTAAATACTCGTATTTTAGGCGTATAGCTTGACATGCCTTTTACTCATACATGCACGTGTATGTGTATAAATATGTATGTGGACCACTGCAGACGCGGTACGGAGTAGCACAAGATAAATAAACAGTTCGCACCACACTTTTCTTATTTTAAATTTCTCGGGTTGGATTGGGTTATAGTGGCTCGTCTATTTCTTATTCGAGATACAGCTGAAAAGTTCCATAAAACCGGCGTGTTCCATTATCCACACTTATGCACAACAACGCGATGCGTTTTGAACTTTGTTTTGTCGTATTTGCTTACACATTGATCTGTATGCATTTTGTTTAGCTTTTGAAGAACACATCTACGCTTCCACCAACCTCAAAGAGGGGCTACCGCCATTGCAACCGACTGCCGCGAGTTGTTCACTAGTAAACACTTTTTCGCGCATTGCATTTGTGAAGTCGTGGAAATTCAAGTTAAATATGTTTTTATTTCGATATTTTCAGAAAGTATGGAATATTTGTTTAACTTTTTTCAAAGTAAAGTATTGATCACTCGAGCACGTATGATTCGATCAGGGCAAAAAGTGGCAATAAGCACACACATATGTATATATTTTTATGCAAATACTTATATATTTGAGGCAAACTGGAACACAACTAAATACATAAACACTTATACACAGAAACGCTGGGCAGTGTTAAAACAGCGTGTTCGAAACTTTAATAAACTAAATCGGACGTAATTTTGTATTTTTTATAATCGATCTTCAGGCACCGTCTAGCCGATAACGTTGTGGATCCATGTTTGAAAGAGCTTTAATGATGGGAAATGAAAGTCTTTTGTTTGTTTTTTCTTCTTCAAAACTTTTTGACCAGCATAATTTGCTAAGTTTTAAATTATTTACAAAAAAAGTTAGCCCACCATTAGAAGCAAGACTTCTTAATTCGAAATATGCCTGCACTGGATCTCACAACCGACACGCATTCATTCCGACACCAAAATAAACACTACTCGTTCGTTTGTGCCGACGAAGGCATCTTAGCCACGTCAACTGCCAAAAGAACATTCACAGCCTCTAAGAATTTCAAAATTTTCATCTCTTGGATATAACGGCAACTGAGCGTAAGTATTGGAAAATTTCAAATGAACATGAATGGAAAATGAGCGGATCGAGTCTCTTGCTTTCTCACTTCCAATGTGAACTCATTTGATTTGTTTGCAGCACGCAGATCCACCATATGTAGGTGCACGAAAATTGGCGGCAATTAATGTCAAAGGGTATGTTGAGCCAGCACGCGGCATCCAGGCATTGCTTTGCGATTTTCTCTTTAGAGGCGGCATTTATAAGTACAAGGTGTATTCACTTCACTGTTAAACACTATGCGCTGAGGTTTGCTGCTCATTAAAATGCTTACTTCCGGTCACATGCGCGCCTTCAAATCGAATGACAATGTTTGCTGGCTAAATGAGCTTTTTGTCCACATAATTTTTTCGGTGCAAACTAACACAGCAGGCATCATCAGACTTTGATACTTTAGCACATATTTTTATATCTTACATAGTAATGAGTTTGAAACTACATAAGGACCAACAATATGTCAAGCAAAAACACAGACTACTAGGCAAAGGATTTTTGTACAGGGTGTGCAAGTATGATATGTTTGTGATGTGGCTGTGTAAAAACAATACACTCAATAGATATTTCATTGTGAGTGTTTAAATAAGCTGTGATTCTGAGGGTAGGCCTGAAAAACAGTTAAGATTGAGCACAGTGTTCTGGAGTGAAAGCGAGTACCTCTAAAATATTTAAAATATTAGGTTCTCAAAAAAGTCTTGCGGTATTTTCGCTAGTTGACGCTGAAAGCGCGTAGTTCTAGTTTTATTTGTCGCATCGCGTCATGCTATACCTTTTTGGAAAGCTCATTTCACGCGCTAATACATGTTTGATTGATTGTAAAATCGCTGAATTGATCGAAAGAGACCGGCATAGTAGCAGCCGTGGCATCGGTCAAGAGCTGGGCATGAGTCATCAAACCGTTATAAACCATTTCAATAAATTCAATAAATTATTCAATAAAAATACCGCAAGACTTTTTTGACAACCTAATATAATTATTTATCTTCTGTTGACCTCTCACAAACTTGATAAGTTGACAGTGCTAGATCTAGATTCATATATTTAGATCCCAAATATGAAACATCAGGTATTTAAAACCTGCTTTTAATTTTGGGAATATATAAGTACTTGTATGACCTTTTTTTATTTCGTATTCGAAAAATAGTAAATAGATATTTCCTACCGCTTCGGATAACAGATAACAAGTAGTTCATATGATTTGTTTACACATAGTTATCATGTGTGGATTTTTAAAATACGGTGCTAGTATATTAAAATTTCACCCAATGTGCGATCAGGCTGGAGGCATCAATAAAGTCTATTTGCTCTGTAGTAGTAAATGAGTGTTCCGGGTACTCGAGCATCGAGTACCATGCACCTAGTAGACGTTCAAAAGACGCACGAAAACTTCAGAATCCCAAAACTAATTTTAGATGACATTGACATGGATATATCAAAGGAACATCTTAGACATATCGTTAGTGAATATTTGGGAAAGTTTTGTGAAAAAGGTGTACGCTGCAAGTTTAAAACAATAAAAAAGATGACCTTAAGAATATACCATGGACAAAATTGGTATTAACAACAAAGGAAAGGCTAAGTTCGGGTGCAAACGAACATTTTATACTCTTGCAACTTTTTTATATGAAGCATATGGGGGAAGGAAAGTATTGGTCAGATTCAACCCATTTTTGGGTCCCCAGAAGGATTATCCCTTAATTTCAGTTTTATATAACACACATTGACAATTTTTAGTCATAAAGTGGCACACAATAAGGACATTATTCGTGCAAAGTTTCATCCCGCTATATTAATTGCCTCTTGATTTGTGTACTGGAAACTGAACGAATCAAGTGGAGTTTAAAATTGTGCTATATGGGAAGTAAGGGTGGTTGTTGCCTGATTTCGTGACGGTGCCACGTCCATCGCCCAATTTTCACAACGGATCCCATAAAGCTCTCGTTGATAAAATTTAATGTCTCTGGCGTATTCCGTTAATGATTTATCGCGCTTTTAGTAGTTTTTAGCAGTACTGTTATATGACGAGTGAGCGGGGTTATCCTCCGATTTCATCCATTTTCAGAGTATAGGTAGAAGTTTTTATAAGATTTTCACTCACTAAATTTGGATGTTGTTCCTTAAGTGCGGGCGGGCCTCGCTTACTTTTTCGAAAATTCTTTCCCACAGGCGCCATTTGCTACTGCAATCCTCGGTGACAAATTACAGTCTTAATTTAGTGAATAGTTATGACACTTCATAGGAATTCGGTTAATGGCTTTTGTGTGTGGCAGTGGTCCGATTACGCCCATCTACGAACAAAGGAACCTACATACCATATTCATAAAGATACTATCTCAATTTCTGCTCAAGTTACAGCTTGCACAGACGGACGGACAGACAGACAGTCAACCGGATTTCAACTTTTCTCGTCATCCTGATCATTTATATGTATAACCCTATATCTATCTCGATAAGTTTTAGGTGATACGTACAACCGTTAGGTGAACAAAACTATAATACTCTATAGCAACTCGTTGCAAGCGTATAAAAAGTTGAAATATCAAAATGTTCTGAAAATCTTAAATCGGGGATTCTTTGAAAGCGCCCACAACAATAAGATGTTGTGAAAGAAAATTAAAAAGTACTAGCTTTTCTTAAAAATAAATAAC
>JBAWJQ010001292.1:0-12099 GCA_037783105.1 Bactrocera zonata | reverse complement strand
GTGTTTTCTAATCGCGGTTTTTCTTTTGTGCTTTACGCTTTATTCGCATATTCATTTTGCATATTAGTACACGTGTTTTCATTTTACCTTGATCGTACGGTTACTCGCGTAAAAAACAGTGCATATTAGTGAAAATTTGATTTATTATGGCCCCAGGGCCTCCAAACCTCGGGGAAAATAGGTTTGCTTTGCTTGCCTCTAGCCCCAACCCCAAAAGGAAAAAACTAACATACAAACCACTTGATAATTTTCCAGAACTGCCTCAAATAAAAAAAGATTGCCCAAAGTTTGTTCTAGTATCTGCAGTAGATTCGAATAAAACACTTTCCAAGTACTCTTGTTTCGCTGTGCAAAAAGCTTGGAATCAATAAGTAAGGAAATTTTATCCATCACCGAATTACGTGATGGAAATCTACTCTTACTCGTTAAAAATCGGAAGATCGCCGAAAAATTTCTAACAATAAAGAAACTAAATGGAATTTGTGATATTAAAGTGAAATTACATGATAATCTGAATTGCTCTAAAGGCACAATTTACGCCCCATTCCTAAACGACATTTCAGAAGAAGAAATTGTTGATAATTTAAAAGATCAGGGCGTTACTTCCGTCTATAAATTCACTAAAAATCTAGAAGGCAAACAAAGACCTAGTGGAGTGGTACTTCTTTCTTTTGACCTCTACAAACTTCCAGAAAAAATAGAAGTCTCATGGCGCACATTGCGGATTAGAGCATATTTCCCTAACCCCATGAGGTGTAAAAGTTGCCAGCTTCTAGGCCACACAACGAAACGTTGCAACAACAACCCAGCCTGCGATATGTGCAATTTCCCTCCTCATCTCCCCACGCCATGCAACCGCACCTTTTGTGCAAATTGCTCAGGCGATCATCCTTCCTCTTCACGCTCCTGTCCTAAATACCTACAATCCAAAAATATTCTAAAAATAAAAACTGTAAACAAATGCTCAATGCGAGAAGCACTAAGGCTCTACAAACAACAATTACCCCTGACCCCCGCTAACACTTCTTTCGCATCTGTTACAAAAGAAAACACAAATAAGCAAATAACAAACGTGATTCCCCACCCCTCATCATCTCCTCCCCTATCACTCTCCATTGACACTGCACTAAAAACCCCAACAGCTTATCCTCTTCCAGAACTAAAGCAAACCACGAAAAAAAACAAAAATAATTTCGTAATTGATAACCATCTAAACTCAACAAATGTAACTACAAAAGAAACAACAAAAAACCTACCTAACCTAACGCTTACCCAAACAAAAACAATCCCAACCACAATAAGCATACCACCCACTCCTAAAATATCCACAACAGATTCTCTTAACTTCCTAACTCTCCCTCTCTCTACAGACAATATCAATCTCTCTCTTCATACTTATACAGACATTACCGCACCTCATGAAATTATCTCTTCTGACGATGAAAAACAATAAATCTCATAATTATTCCCCACTTCTTTCTCAATTCTCTCATTTCTAAGAAATGTTCAAATTTCTCCAATGGAATATGAACGGATTCTACAACAATTACACCGACCTAGAATTACTCAAAAAGAACATTCTCCAAGTGTTATATCACTACAAGAAACACACCTTTCATTTAATTCCGCAGCTACTGTACCCAAACAATACGCTGCCTATTTTTCCAACTTAACACAAAATCATACTAGCAAACAAGGTGTTGCTACACTAATAAAAAAAGATTTCCCACACAAACTTCTCCCTACATGTTTTAATATTTCTACAAAAGCAGTAGAAATATTTATTGGATTTAAATTAACCATCCTAACAATTTACATTCCACCACACCAAAACTTTAATATCAAAGAACTACGAGATATAATCGGACCTATCCAAACACCCCTACTTATACTGGGCGATTTCAATGCCTGGAGCCCCCTTTGGGGTTCCACATGTACTAACCAAAGAGGTAAAATCATAGAAGACTTTGTATTAGCGGAAAACTTGACAATTTTAAACGACGGTTCTCCTACTCATTTTTCTACACATAATTCGTTCACGAATGTAGACCTGGTCATTTGTTCTTCTGCTATCGCCCCCAAACTTAACAGCCAAACTCTAACTGAGCTATATAACAGCGACCACTTTCTCATTATAACTCACTTATCAACCCCCTTTTCCTGTAAAGGGTCGGCTAAGCCAAAATTTCTGTTGGACAAGGCAAATTGGTCGAAATTTCAGCAATTCTGCGAAAATCTTTCTGCTGCAAAACCCATAGACGATAATATAAATAAAGAAACAGCGACGATTACCAAAATAATCAAAACTTCTGCTCACCTTTCTATCCCCCAAACGGGTAAAAAAAGCTTCAAAAATCTTGTGCCTTATTGGTCGACGGAGTTATCTAAACTTAGAGAAAAAAAACAATCACTTTGGTTAATCTACAAAAGAATTCGCTCTATTGATAATCTAATAAAATACAAAAAAGCCAATGCAGTGTTTCGGAAAAATATGAAAGAAGCCAAGAGAGCTAGCTTACAGAAACTTACCGAAGCTATCACTCCGCTAACAAATCCCAAAAAATTATGGGCCGACATAAAAATGCTCTCAGGCTCCTATTCGCAAGTGAATCTTAAATGTATAAACACTCCAAATGGCCCAATTTTCGACTCAAAAGACATAGCTAATCATTTCGCTTCTGTTTGGTCCGACTATTCGAATGATTCAAACTTCCACCACTCGTTTGTATCAAACAAAAATGCACTTCTCAGACGAAGGTACAGTAAAGATCACTCACCTTCGTCTATTATCGAATCAGACATAACCATCGCAGAATTCGATTTCACTTTATCTTCAATGTCAGGCAAGACTCCCGGTGCAGACAGTATTTCATATCCCATGCTAAAAAACTGTCCTTTAAGTCTAAAAAATAGAATTATCAAATTGTACAACAATATTTTGTGTCAAGGTGTCTACCCTCAAAGCTGGAAAAATGCGGTGATAGTAGCAATTCCCAAATCCAATGTAGTGTCTACCGATGTTCTTGGTTACAGGCCAATATCACTACTCTGTTGCATGGGCAAACTACTAGAAAAAATCATATCAAAACGAATCTCGTGGTTCGCATTAAATAAAAACCTTCTCAGTCAAAACCAAGTGGCTTTCAAGGCAGGGCAAGGCACTATGGATGCTTTACTCTATTTTGATGATTTCGCCAAAACTGCTTTATCGAAAAGAAACCACATATCCACTCTCAGTTTGGATTTCGAAAAAGCTTTCGACAGAGTTGGTTCTCATGTTATTCTACGACAGCTTGAGAAGTGGCAAATTGGTGAAAAAATATTTAACTTTATTAAATCTTTCCTAACCAATCGGAAATTCATGACTAAAATCAACAACACTTTCTCGAACACGTACAATATGTACAATGGAATCCCACAAGGATCACCATTGTCTGTCATACTATTTGTAATCGCATTTAACGAAATCAGTACGATAATCTCTAAATATAAACTCATTTCGCATATTATTTATGCTGATGATGTGCTGATCTTCTCCAAACAAAATAATCTAAATACTGTAAAAAATACTTTCTTAAAAATCCTTACTGATATTTCAAATTGGTCCAATTGTTCAGGTGCGAATATTTCTATAAATAAATGCAAACTATTCCATATTTGTAGAAAACACAAATGTAATAACTTCAATCTAAGTTATAATAATGTAAATATTGTAAATACTACTAGTCTTAAATTCCTAGGTTTAATATTCGATAAGAGACTTACTTTTAAGGAACATTGTACAAATCTACGTAAGCAACTAATTTCTAGGCTTAATATAATTAAGTATCTATCATCAAAATACTGTTTAATTCACATTTCTTCTCTCATCAATTTTACAAGAGCTTTAATTTTATCTAAGATTGATTATGGTCTCCCTATCTACGGCAATTGTGCCAAAAGCAACATAAAGCAAATTTTCGCACCATATCATGCAGCTGTTAGAAGAAGTATTCGGGCATTCTCAACATCACCAATAAAGTTCATATTAACGGAAGCCGGACTCCCATCCATTGAGGAAAGAGTTTTACATACTTCGCAAAAGCTTATTCCAAAACTACTATTATGTAATAATAAGCTTTTGTATGGTGTAGTAAAAGTCAAATGGACCGACGATACAAACTCCAATACTTCTTCCACTATTTCTAAATGCATTAAATTAGCCAAGGATCTAGATATTACAACTACACCGGAGGAAAAGTCTATCTCTTTTGCCCCATCATGGCTACTCAAAGATTCTTCGTTCGAGCTACATCTCCAAAAACATCATAAAAAGAACACCAACTCCAGGGTATATCAAAGTTTGTTCAAAGAGCTCATTGTACAACACTACGTAGATTGGAAACTCATTTTTACTGACGCTTCGAAGGCCGACTTCTACACGTCTTTTGCTATTGTTGATAACGGTGGAAATACGTTAAAAGCTGGTCTCCTGCCCAATTACAGCTCAGTATACACCGCAGAGGCAGCAGCAATCTATAATGCGCTATCCCTAATACAAACCTCTATCTTAAAAACACTAATATGTACTGATAGCAAGTCTACAATCTCAGCTCTCCTAAATACATCCAACAAATCATACCTCATTGCGAAAATTAGAAACATACTAATTGAGAACACAAACATAAAAGTTATGTGGATCCCTGGACACGCCGGTATTACCGGAAACGAGTGGGCCGATCAAAACGCCAAATTGGCGGCAAAACAGCCATTGATTGTTTTCAACTATATCGAAAAAAATGATATAAACCATTTAATCGCTTCAAAACAAAAAGCCATAAAAGTTAATGCTTGGAAGAATGTGCAACACCACTACGCCATCTGCAACCAAGAGGGAAAAACCTACTTATCCGCCATCAGGCCGTTGTCAAGATATAAAAGCCTTTGTTCGACTTCGTCTTGGTCATACGTCATTAACGCATTCCCATTTATTAAATGGAAACCGTATTTCATCCTGCCCATATTGTAACTCGTCGTCCTTAACCATAACACATCTACTGGATGAATGCCCCTTCTTCAATTCAGCAAGGACCAGTATACTTCAGAATAATAAAGCTCTTGATTTATTAAAAGTAACATCTATTGTAAACATCACTAAAATTTGTGAATTCCTATCTCATACAAAGTTAAAGAAATATATTTAAGTTATCCTTCCTTTTTAAATTTATTTATAACATATAATTTTTAGTACATAAAAACATATTGCTTGTAAATATTTAATACATGGAAGGTTCCATCTTTATTATCTAAGTCTTTTATAATTAAGCCGTGAGCTGAAAGCCTCTGTAGCTAGTGCTCCTTATATTTAATGTATAATAATAATTGTATTATTATTTTACAAATAATAAATAAATAAAATATCTGTGCCACATCTAACTATCAAAATATCATTAGCGTTTTGTATACACTTATCTTTCTGAATTACATATATAAAGTTCATTCGGCGATTTTTACGACTAGTGAAATTATTCAACAAAGATTATCCATTAACTGTTGTGTGCGGAATTTCTGATTCTGAAACGTTCAAAATGTTAAAAAAGGCAACCGGTGATAATTGTTTTTCGCGAGCAAATGTTTTTGATTGGTACAAATTATTCAAAAAAGAAATTCACCTGCGGGACGGCCAACAAAATCAAATGACTTCAATAAAATGACGAAATTTGTAATTGAGAATCGACATATAATAGTCAGAGATCTTACTGGCATCAGTGAAAAATTGGAAGAATCAGTGAAAACCATTTTAAAAAATCGTTAAGGCCTAAGAAAAGTGAAAGCACGATTGATTCCAGATCATAAAATTTTTTCGAAAAACAGCGTAACGTTAACGTCTGTGAAACAATTCTCCCCGGCTACCAAAATATCTTGAACCATATTATAACTGAGGATGAGTCTTGGATCTACGCTTACAACCAGTAAAAAGTTGGTCAATCGGCCGAATATCATTGCCAAGGTGAGCCGAATCTGATGAAACCACGTTAAGGCAGGTTAAAAATCAAGCCGATTAGAAGTTACACCACAACAACGTCCCGGCTCACATCGCCTTTTTTGTGGACAGCCAATTAACCAAGGTCGGCATCCCAAAGTTTCCGCAGCGGCTCTCAGAGCTTTTCCGGAGAACGCCTTCAATGTTTGGAAATCGCGCTGGCGCTGCAACGACGCAGAAGGATACTGTTTTCAAAGTTTTTAGAGAATTGTAACGATTGGTTCGCTAAGTTTTTTAAATTGACTCCTTTTACTTTCCGGACAAACCCTGTACGTTCTCACAGCCACAATTTTTGGAAAAATATGGACAGATGATTCCACCAAATGCGGAAATTTTGGTTGTTTACGTGCACATTGAGCCACTCATAGCTGAACAAAATTTGGATCAAAAGCGTCAAAGCGATATCGCTTGAGAAGGTCTAGCGGATTCAGTTCTTGCTCAAGCTGGATTTTGTACACTTTCAATTTAAGATCTCGACGTAGAGAGTGCCAAATCGTTTCAAACGTCGCTTCGAGTTGCTGCGATTGGTGCCTAATCCACTCTCCACGGTCTTCGTGTACACGCAATTTTCCACAAAGTGTAACATGGTTCTACCACATTTCTCCTTGATTTCACAAGGAGCATCATCGTAATGTTATCAAGAGAATGCTTTAGGTAATTATTGTCTCCTCCTTTGTTATTTTCCATAGAAGTTGGCTAATTACAGTTTTGTGCAAGAAATTTCTGCAAAAGGTTCGTAGGAGCTTGTTGGTGTTGCTTGGGGTTTCTAAGAGCAACAATTCCCATACAAAAGCGTCAACTTCATGAATGTGGAGAATATTCTTAACTTTGTGTCTCCAGAGATTTACAACCTTTTAGCCATATTATCGTTCAAATTGATCAAAGTTTTTTCTTAAAGTCGTTGAGCATCAAGTAAAGCGGGAAGTGCCACTTACGGAGTTGTTGGACTATAATGTTCAACGTGTTTACTTGGGAAAATAACCAGTCTGTTCGTCTCTCTGAATGTGTGCGGCACATGTGAACATTCTTTCTGTTATGACTTCTGGTATTTTAAGGTGGCGTTAGAGTTAGTGTTCTCCAGTTATCGCCGTCACGTCGGGTCACCCATTTATACTAGCTTTAAAATGTCTTTTGCTCAGGATTGAGGTATTATTTTATTGTGCAAAGTCGCAGAAATCAGCTGATGTAGATCTTTCACATTCTGATTGCATCCTTAATTTCCGCTGGACTTAAGGAGGCTTTTTGTTGTCAACTTGGGCAGACTCACTTGGTTTCTATGTGTTACATCTAACTTTGGGTCATTAATTCTTGTTAGTAGAGCAATTTCCAAATTTATTATCCGCTAATTGCTAGTAGAATGCTGTTTGGTAAAAGCAACAACCAGTCAAAATATGTCGCATGTTGTTTTTCGATGATCATCAGCAATTCTTTCATGTACTTGCGGTCAATATGGTAGCCTATTTTCCTTTTGGGGAAGATGCTCTAACACAAGTTTAACACAAAAAAAAATTCTGTACCAACTCCGAATTGAAGGCGAGTAAAAATTTATTCAAAATTTAGACAAATTGATTGTTGTGTACAAACTGCCTATATTATAACAACTTTCTTTTTCATTATTAATAAAAAAATTTAAGGTTGGCGGAATCTCTATTACCAAATCCCTTTCTTTCCCTTTTACTATATATCTGTTTCATTTTACACAGAGTGCACACTAAATTGTTGCACTAAAAATTACTTGCAACTTTAAACAAAAGAAGATGGTGCTTGCATAAGCTTTACGTGCACCCAATTGATTGCCAATAATATATACAAAATGTCTTCGTAACTTCCGCTTTCCATTTCCGTTTTTAAGCAGCTCTACATTTTTTACCATTTTTCTCTTTGCCATTTGCACAAATGTAAAACTTTTGCAAAGAAAAATAAGAATCTCGAATTCCGTCTCAATTGGTACCAAAAAAAATGTTAGCTCCATACAAATTGACTAAGTGCAAGTAATAAAGTTCGCTCTACGATTTCCGTAGTTCAAATTAAGCCATTAATTAAATGAATAATTGCTAATAGGTTCACGTAGTGCAGTTTGAAAAGTGATTACAAACAATTCAAAATAAATTATTTATTTTACTTTGTTAATTAAAGTAGTTTGGTTTTCTTAAGTTTATTAACAAAGTAAAAATATTTTCTGAATTATATGTTCGCTCACTAAAAAGTAGATGACAAAGCATACAAGAAAAAATTTTTAAGAACCAATATTTTTGGATTATTCCCATTTCAATAAAGTAATTTTACATTTATTTCCATGTACCGATGCTTAATGCCTGTATATAACTTTGTGATTGGAGGCTTCGGACTTAATATTTATTTATTAACAAAATATTCACTTTATCTATATGTGTTAATAATATTTTCCACATACATACAAAGGGTAAACGTGGGGATAGCAATTTTATGTCGTTCCTTTAACAGATTTTCATTGTATAAGGAGTGTTGGTATTGCTGATCAAAGTTCTGGCCCTTTGTGAGTACATGTGGTATAGGGAAATGACAATAGACTTTCGCCCAAAATACTGCAAGTATTATTTATTAGATGCGCGAATAAGTTCCAGCTAATTGTTTTAAGAAAATGCAATTTTTCAGCAAATGGTTACAAATGAATTGTTCGAAGTATTGTCCATCGCTGGTCACGACTTTTCTCATCTTTCTGGCAAAGCTCCAATACCATTAGGTAAAACTGTTCATCTTGTGATCAAGTAATTTTTCGCAGATGATACTGCGCTTTTGTCTGTCGGCAAAACATAAACTGCATCAATTGCAAGATTGCAAGTACATTTAAACAAAATACTTGAATGGACACCTAATGGCGAATAAAATTATACGAAACTTAATCAGTACATATTGATTTCGCATACAATAACACTAGTTATATGCCTCCTGGACACAAAACTTAGATGAAATGCACATGTCAAAAAGAAAAAAGAAGAATTAGAAATAAAATTCAGAAACTCTGCCCTATCCACATATAACAAATTTCTTGTCTACAAGCAGGTGTTCAGATCAGTTTGGACTTATGGGATATAACTTTGGGGCTGCTCAAGCACTAGCACTCTTGTATAAATCCAGCGATTCTAAAACAAAGTTTTAAGATGCGCCGTCAATGCGTTTTGATATGTTCTCTGAATTAACTCAGTTGCCGCATCAATCAACAAACATGCAAAGTCTCATATGGAAAGACACTGAACACTGAAGTCAGGGCTCTTGTCGGTCAAAGTAAATGAAATGAAAGGCTTAAGCGCAAAAAACCGTATCACCTCAAACATTAGCCAGACTCTCTGCAATTTATACGCAGAGCACTATTAATTATTTTATCTTTTACAGTAAGCAAAGCAAATTATTCGATAGTTTATTTTATGTTAATCGAACATCGAACAGTTGTAATATTTGGGGAATAAGGAAGGTGGGGTAGGACTTCACGTTTATAAATAGGTTTTAACCCGGTTTGGCAACGTGAATCACTTTTTCGTGTCGCTCCTCAGGTTGAGATCATAATGAATCAAATTCCTTGTTTCTGAAATAATCCCAGCGCATTTAGTCGCTTGGAAAGGGCTTGACTCACAATGCTCAAGCAAGCTCTACCTGAGTTTTAGAAGAATGCTCATCGACAACGTCTTCAATGAGACAAAGGTATCTGTATTGGTCCATAAAACTTAAACTTTCAGCATCGAACTCCAAAACACACAACGTTTTCGCTTTGTCATTCATTCCGTGCTTACCTGTCGGTTGTCTTTGATGCCCATTTACATATTTGTTTTTATTTAATTTCTAACTTCAATGGGAAAATAGTAACAATTTACATATTAGCGCGATTGTAGTATATAGCCATAATTGTTATTAATGTGGACCTCAATACGCCAGTCTTTTGTAGTTTACTACTGAAATTATATGGAATCGGTCTATGAATTAAATTTTCGCGCATACGCCAGGTGAAGCCGTTATACTATAGATATATTCCTCACCTTTTTTCCGTGTGAGGTTCATTTTAATATAGTTTTATGAAAGTGGTTTTTTATCATAAAGCGGTTTGGACCATCCTTCCCTAATATGATGTGAATTTTACAACAAGAAATTATCATTAAAATACAATTCTCCCTCTGGTGAATTAAGTTTCATTGGGATCTTAAAAGAGTTTTTTCATGTTACCTGCGTTAATCATTCAAATTCATTCTTATTCACAACATCCGCTGATTAACAAAAGTAATTAGAATTAATCAACGACTGGGTCACCAACACCTGCCAGCAACTATATGTGCTATCAACGTCTCACGATGTAACACCAGCAATATCAGTATCACAATTATCCAACACGGTACTTTGTGGCGTATACGTAATATTAAATTGTGCACTTTTCCCTGGTACACTTTGGTACTTACTTGAGTACCAAACTGCTGAGCTAAATGTTTCCACAATTTTCTTGAAAATTTATTTAAAATAGTGAACTAAAAAAATATAAAAAGTTCACTTTCATTACGTATTTTGTATTTCCAAAAGTAACAAAAAAAAAAATATTTAAACTTTGTTTAATTAATTGATTTACAATTATTTGTTCTTAATCCCACCTGTTCATAGTTTATTTCATATTTCAAAATTTTTATTATATATAAGAATTTCATGTAAAATGCCAATATTTAATGAGTCACATAATTTCAATATGACCCGAAAAATGATAATTATATATTCAAATAGTAAAATTAATCGAAAAAATGTTGTAAAAGAATTATTAGAAGAGATTAAAATTGATTCAAAGTTTTGTTAAATAATGAATGTTGAATTCTTTTGCAAAAGTTTTTGTAACAAGACTAGAGATTTTAATTTAAGCGTTTTCTTTCAGAACACTTATTGAGTCTAATCAAGTGAACCGGACTCTATAACTTTCAAATATATAACTATATCAAATGTTTTCATTTTACAAGTGAACAAGTCTTGCAACTAGCAAGAATCAAAGCCAGACCAAAACGTCAACCAGAGGATCGGAAACAAGCAATTATGTTATGTAAATATGTATACACATATATAATTATTATACATATGTAGTATACTTGTAGGAAAGTTTGGGGTAGTATCGAACCGATTTTTCTATTTTTGCCAATACAATATACCATTAACATGCCACATACTAAAAAACTGTTGAGTAAATATGCTAAGTGTTTGTGGTGGGGGCCTTGGTTAAGTTTCGCTCAATTTTATCCTCTTTAGGCATAAAAATATACTGTTATCAGTAAAAAACGCCTCTCATTTTCACCGAGATAAAAGCGGTAAAAGTCACCTGGAAATTCGTAAAACGTTGTACTAAATATGATAAGTGAAGCATGTGGATATTTCCAGTAAAAAGTCAAATGAAGGTACTCGGGCCACATATTCGGTACCTGGCACATTTCGAATACGACCTCGCTATATTACAGAGAAATGTTAAAATAATATCATATAACTAAGTTGATTGAAATCGCTAGAGCTCATCTCGAGATATGAGATTTTACTTAAAAGCAACACTGGTCCTGATAAAGCTGCCTAATAATATGTTAGTGATAAAATTTAATATCTCTGGAGTTTTTCGTTATTGATTTCTCCCTCCTTTAGTAGCTTTTAACAATACCGTTATATGGGTAAGCGGAATGTTGTTTCGATGTCATTCATTTTAAATTTTTCGGCGGGGCTTTTTAGATGCTTTAACATAGTTTTGCTATTTGGTTATTTTGGCTTGGATGGCGGGGCTAAGTAAACTTTTTGCAAATTTTTTTGGCCACAGGTACCTCTGCTACTACTATCTATACTAGAATTCTATATCTTAATTTAGTGTTTAGTTATGGTACTTTATACGTTTCCGGTTAATGGCGTTTTGCAACTACGAACTTAGCCCTACGTTTTTGCCAAGGAACACGCATATCTAATTTCATTAAGATATCTTTATTTTTACACAAGTTATAGCTTACACAGACGGATGGACAGACAGACGGAGACTTTTTTTGTCAGCCTGATTATTTATATATAAATATAACCCTAACTCTATCTCGACTAGATTAAGGTGA
>JBAWJQ010001291.1:0-146928 GCA_037783105.1 Bactrocera zonata | reverse complement strand
GCATACAAATTGAATGAAAGCTCTGGTTAGACCATGTTATCCAGATGAAAGTTGAAGTCTCTTCGATTAGAGACACATAGGTGAACACAACCAATGGAAAGATCATGTCTTGCAAAGGCTAGACAATAAAAGAGAAAGTGCCGGCATATTTCTATCCTATTCCTCACAACTCTAACAACTAGCGTTCGTAAAGATTTTTAGCCTTACCGCATGATTGCTTATTGGACAACCTTTATGATTGCGCAAAGTGAACTTCTGCTCTCTATGAAAGCTATGTACCTTATAAACAGGTTTCTGAAGAAGTCAGATGGGAATACGAAAGTTTAAACTCATCATTAACAGTTTGAGAAGTAAAAGAAAATGATTGTGAGTGCAAATATATGTTGCTTAAAAGCATGCCACGAATAACTGAATTGTAGAATTTGATGCGAGCAAATGATAAAAGGAAAGAACTCACTTCAGAATAATTTTATTAAAAAAACGCGATACTACTTATTTCCAAAGTGTTTACAAATTCATATATTTTTAGAGAGCAAGCAATCAGCGTAGCGGAGCGTGGCTAATTTAATTATTTCCTCCGAAAATCGTAGCATACCTTGTGGCACGTGTAGCCGGTTTTACGCATTCAACGCGCAAGACGCTGCAAAACAACAAAACCACACACCACCGGCGCACCATACTGAATGCAGCATATGCTTTACACTAACATACACATGCGCGCATATACACGAATTGCGTAACATTTAATATTTAATTACAGCGCAATGCAACAGCCACCTTTTTTTTATAGTAGGAGAAAGTATCGAAAGTCGGAGTGCGGGACGACTTTAATCCGCTAAGCCCAAGCTACTCCCAACTCAAGACTCTCCCACGGAACCACCAGATAAGGTATTACTTCATGGGAGTGACAAGACATTTTACGTCTCCTCTGTAGCACAGACGGACTGACGCCTATTATGCTGTATCTATCTTAATATTGTCATGATGGAAGTTGTCGCTTCGCGAACAGCTTTCCACTTCTCAGAGAACTGACACATAAGTGCAGTCAAACTTTCCGCCGTTAAACTACCACCTAGTGCTGTTTCTAACTTTTCCCTTATGTTTACAAACCGAGGACAATGGAAGAACACGTGCTTAGAGTCTTCTATTGACTCCGCACACATCGAAGAATACGGACTGACGTCGTTTTGAAATTTATATAGATAGCCTCTGAAGTACTCATGCCATATAGTTATGCTCTTATTTCTCTCTTCTCTCTTTTGGATTTCTGTAATTGGCGCTGATAGCTCACATAATCTCGTGAGCTCGTCACCCTAGGTGTCTATGGGCGGCAACCAACTAGTACTTCAGATGCTTCGATGGAAAAAGTTCGGAAAGCACTTGTTACTCTTATTGCTGTGAGTCTATGCACCACATTTATTGGTTTGGCATACGCTTTTATGTTTAATGCCTGTATCCATACTGGAGCTGCATATAGCATAACTGAGCTCATAGCTTTTGCGATTAGAAGTCGGCGGCTGGAGCGCACACAACCTCTATTTGCCATCATTTTTGATAACGCCTTATAAATCTTATTTGCTTTATTTTCTATGTTTGCCAAGTCCTGCTTGAATTTCAGTTTGGAGTCCAATATTACTCCCAAATCATTCAACTGTGGTTGTGAAGTAATCGTACACTCTCCTATAGTGAGAGTTATTTTTTCCTCAATTTTCCTGGTGCTTACGAGCAGTATCTCTGTTTTGTGCTCAGCCAGTTTCAAACTCTTGGGTCATTGGCGTAGATTATTTATGTATTCGTTACATTTATTTTGTAACCAGGCGCTTGACTTTCCAGGGATCGGGGAACATCCCTTTATGTAAATTCGTTGTACATTTTTGCGAAAAGAGTGGGCTTTGAGATTATGGCTACCTTTAGAGCTCTGTTTGATATGCCATCGATACCAGGAGCTTTGTTGTTTTTGATTCTTTTAGCTATGGCCAATAGTTCTTCTTCCGTAACCAGTGGGGGTGATTCAGCAGCTTCGTTTCGTCGCACAGCGCTAGTAATCGGGGCGTGCGTAAGAAATAATGCCTCGACGACTTTCTTCATAAACGGAGCGCATTTAGGTTGCTGCCGCTTATTTTGGAATTTGGACAAACATATTTTTTAAGCACTCCCCCAATGGTCTATATTCGCTTCTTTACAGATCTTTTCAAAACAGTTTCTCGTACTACGGATTATAGCTAACTTCAGAAGCTTCTTACGGGTTTCGTTTTCGCCACTTTGATTGCCTTGTAGGCGACGTCGGGCTGAGTGACAGAGCTTTCTCAGCGTGGCAATTTCTTCATTCCACCAGTATACAGGTCTACGCTTATTGTGACATTTTGTCATTGGCATTGTAGCGTCGCATGCTGCTACTAGTTCCTTTTGCAATGCGGTTACTAAGTGGACGCCGCCTTCGCCTGGTGCTATTGCTGTACTCCAGACTGTCTCAAAAACGTCAGTGTCAAAATCTGTTTATGTGTAGTGTTACTGCGTGGGGGTTCCTGGTATCGAGAGAATAAAATTTCTGCGATGATTGCCATGTGGTTACTATTTGTGAACATGTCTGACACCTTCCACTTAGTGTGTCATTTGCAAACATCAGTTCTATTATAGAGCCCTTATTTCCTTTTTGGTAAGTATTTTTTGTGCCACTGTTCATTATTGTGAGGTTGGTTTGGCTCAGGAATCCTAAAACTAGGCGCCCACAATAGTTTGAACTTCTGCTTCCCCAGGTAGTAGACCATGCGTTGAAATCACCTGCCATTATTACCAGCGAGTTTCCTCTGCTTTCTAAGGATAATTTCAGGAGGAAGTCCTCAAATTCTCTAACGGACGCACTGGGGCGAGCATAGCAGCTTACGTAATAAATTCCCCCTATCTGCGCCCATGTAAAGTCATTTTTTGCTTCTCTGCAGCAAGATGTGAATGTTTGTCCATTGCAGGACCATATTGCTGCTTTGCCACTTCTGTCAGTAATCCAAAAATATTGCTCTCTCAGTAAGGCGACATCAATGCTGCTTTCTATTACGGTTTGTTGCAGCAGGGCTTGTGCTGCAGTGCAGTGATTTAGGTTCAGCTGCAATATTCACATTTCTCCATTGTCTTTAGTAACTCGACGTATTTGGGGCAAGTTTTACTTAGAACCGAATGTTCTCCTTTGCAGAGAATGCAACTCGGTGTGTTGGTGCATACTTTTGCAACATGTCCCGCGCTTCCACAACGTGTGCAAAGAAAGGACCTGTCGATCAGACTGCAGCATTTACACGACATGTGGCCTGGATAGAAGCACCTGTAACAGCGGGAAACAGGGGAATACTCCCGGAGGCGACAGATCGACCACCCAATCTTTACTTTGCCAACTTTAAGGGCAGTCTTGGCATCTTGGGTACGCAGGGATATAAGGGCTATTTGAGTGCCGCTTCTTATTTTCCGCATATTTTTAACATTAGCTGGCCTTATGTTTTGTATTCCGCACTTTTTTTGTAATGGGCAACAAATTTCTTCTGGAGTAGTTATCTCATCCAGATCTTTGCACATAGTGACGTTGCGTGTTTTTGGTTGTACTACTGCCATCTCGCCAACCACTTCCTCTAGGGCGCTCAGAAAAGTTTCAGCTCTTTTGTCTCCTTGGCTTTTTAGCTCTATGAGCAGGTCTCCTTTGAGAGTTTTCCTGATGTAGGTCACGTTTGAACCTGGTTCCTCGAGGCCACTGTCACCTTTAACTTTACGGAGGAAGTCTGCATACGAGGCTCCGTCCTTTTTTGGTAGAATTATGGCGTCTGGTTTCGACTTAATTTTTTTTTTTCCATGGGCCTCTTCTTTGTTCCCACTTCTACCCATTTCTCGAGTGCTGGTTAATTTGCTGCGGTATCTTTAATATTTGTTTCGATGACTTCACTAAAGGTTCTTTTCACTTTTTGAGTCATGTTTTTTGGCTTCTTCGCAGGTGGTGTAAGCCTGATGTCTTCTGTGCTCTTTTTGGAGTATTTTGGGGCGATACTTGTGACGCTTTCCCTACCATCACTTGTAACGGGATTTCGTCCATAGCTGAGGTATGCTCAGCCGCTCCAGGATCAGCCTTGGGACCCACGAACCCTTAGCAAAAAATATTTACTTTTGTAATAGATGTATCCACACCCCTTATGTGGACAGCCAGACCAGCTTTTATTTATATGGCGAGTCAGGTGGAATCGATTGGATTTGGTGTGCCAGGCGTTGGTTCTTGTCGAATTCGGCACGGTAATTACGGTAAGGTGGTGGTCCTTCTATATTCTGGTTAGGAGTAGTCACTCCCAGACACGGTGTTGACTGTACGATACAGTGCAGTATTCTATCGATCCCCTGCGAAGGAGAAATTATAAAATATCAATATGTCAACCGAACGCGTTGACCTACGGTTAGCAACTCCTCGAGCACTATTCCTTTTCTCTAGTCTGTACTTACATGCGAGTCGCCTGTTAATCGCGTTAGTTTGGTAACGGTGCACTATGGTGCGCAAGCAGTGGTACTGACGCTGTTCGAGGCAGCGCAGCTGTGACTGATATATTAACGGTGCACTAGTGTGCAGGCTGCGGGAGTGACGCTGTTCGAGGCAACGCAGCTGTGACTGATATATTAACGGTGCACTAGTGTGCAGGCTGCGGGAGTGACGCTGTTCGAGGCAGCGCAGCTGTGACTGATATATTAACGGTGCACTGGTCTGCAGGCTGCGGTAGTGACGCTGCTCGATGCAGCGCAGCTGTGATATCGCTGTATCGCAACGCAACTGAGACTACGGTCGAGCCATTGCGCGCACTGATATCACACCGAGTTGGTGTGATATCGTTTCGACGCAACGCCTGCGAAAACTAACACATCGATTAAGTTATAAGGCAGAGTCATTGCGAGCACTGGTATTACACCGATTTGATGTAATACCTATTCAACACAACGCCTGCGAAAACTAACTACTTCGATTGTTTCCCCCCCTGGAGCAGAGCCATTGCGTGCACTGATAACACACCGATTGGTGTGTTACCTTTTCAATGCAATGCCTGCGAAAATTAACAACATCAACTAGGTTATAAGGCAGAGGTTATAATTGCGAGCACTGGTATCGCACCGAGGTGTGATACCTTTTCAACGCAATGCCTGCGAGGCCTAAACAAATACCCAACTCTAATTGCGTGCACTGGTAACACACCGATTGGTGTGCTACCTTTTCAACGCAATGTCTACAAAAACTAACTACTTCACTTACCACTGCCTATTGCTGCTTGCTGCTGTGTCCGTCCTGGCTGGCGAGCTCGGAGAAATGATCGCATTCGGTGTGAAGTGCTTGCTTATATAGAAGCATAGCGCAGCTTTGGTCAGCGTAGAGAGGTAAATTGTGTGCGTAGCTTTGGTCAATGCAGTGAGGTGAAGTTTAGTAAGTGTAGGATATTTCTAGTATGGTAGAAAGAACTATGTTGAGGTATTGTAAAGATATATGATGTACAGTGTTGGAGTAAATTATTGTAAGGTGGTAAAAGCCACGTTACAGTCCCCTTACTTCGGACAGCGATACTTCGCTGGACACAGGTAAAAGGAGTGGTTTCGACCTCCCACGATGGTTTGGCTGGAGGCTGGCTGGCTGTCTTGGTTGGCATGTGCCGTGGACGGGAAGCGAGTGTGGAGATCTTTATTTAACAGCATTTTCTTAACCTATGGTATAAGGTGTCTTATGTCTTATGATTATGAGTACTTAAACCTAGTAACACAAATTTTAATTTCTGGCTTTGTGTATTTAGTCGTACAAACGTACAACGCATCTCTCCTTGTCGTATCGCACCAATACGCGATCGCCTTCCAACTTTTGCAGGGCTAAGCGCCGGCCTCGGAAGAATAGTGTTCACCTTGAGCGCCTGATGAAGGGCCGTCGTGTCATTATCAGCCCTTCAAGGAATCCTGGAATTTCGCTCGCTGGTGTTACCTTTTCATGCGATGTGATTGGCGGGACTGGTTGTTCGCTGGTCTTGGCAATGGGAGGTTGTGTCGTCGTCGTGGTTGTTTGCGCTTTTGAGTGAGGCGGTGTCATCTCAACGTGGGCCGTGGCAGTTGTTTGGGCAGACGCCCCATCGTCATTCGAGCATGCGTCACCTGAGCATTTGTTTTGACTACGGGGTGTGTCGAGGTTTGGGCGGCGCGCAGCCCCGTCGTAGCACAAGCTTCGCGATTTGCTTCACATGCAGCTGGGACTTGTCTGGTGGTTGGTAGTTTACGCACGTTCGTGCTTAGCGGCGTTTGTCGGGCAATGCTTCCAGTTTTGTTGGTTTTATAACCGGCCGCGGTTGCTGGTTGCTGAGGCTGTGCTCCTGGGGCTGCTTGGATGCCCTCGGGCGAGCTCGGGCAGCTGACCCGGTGGCGCCTACGTTGATTGCGTGCAACTGATGCACCTCGGTTGCATTCGTGTGCACACGAGGTCGTGCTTCCGGTGGTGGACGAAAAGGCTGTGGCATTGTAGGCTAATCTGGTGGCTGTGGTTGGCGCTTGGTAGGGCGGCCCAATGCGTGTGGCATTCCGCTAAATACGTGTTTAATTTCGTTTATCTGGAAAGAGATGAGCAAACGGCCGCTTTGATTAGTGTTGGCAACGTCTATTGTTGCGTTACATTACTCCAGTGGCTCGGAGCTGGAGTCCGTAAGCTCGGTAGAGAGCGCGCCAGCAGCTACTCGAGTTTAGTATTCGGTAGGCAACTGATTTAGATCGTGCAGATGCACATGGATGGTACCCCCGCCTGGTGAATTAGGATTGACGAGTACGACTGTGTTAGTCGACTTGAATTTTCTGACGATATATGGGTCAGAATATTTTGGAGCAAGCTTCTGTGCAAAGCTGTTCACTGCGGAAGAGAGCGGATGATCCCTTTTGAGTACTTTCTCGCCGATAAGTGGCTTCCATGGTCGTCTGCGCAAATCGTAGTATTTCTTTTGGCGTTTTGCTGCAGTAGACAAGTTGCGAGAAATTTCTTGCCAAAGCTCGGTGAGTATCAGCGCGGTGGTGGCTTCTTCGCCAGGCTCATTCCCTTCTTTACGGATTTGTTTCGGTGTAGCCAGTGTGTACCCGAAGTTTATCTCAGCTGCTGATGTTTTTGTCGAGTCGTGTTGTGATGTATTTATTGCGAAAGCTATTTCGGCTAGTTCGTGGTCCCAGGTTCGATGATCGGCCTTTGCTCGTTGTGCAATCATAGTTTTCATGATTCTGTTTTTGCGCTCGGTTGGGTTCTCGTGTGGAGCGTAAATGGCGGTGAAACAATGTTTGATTCCGTTTCTCTCCAGAAAATGTGTAAGCAGCTTGCCGGTGTATTGCTTCCCGTTGTTGGTAAGGAATATGTCAGGGCAACCAAACCGGTATATCACGCGCTCTCGTAGCGCCTTTGTAACACTGACGGTGGTTGCATTCCGGACTGGCATGAGCTCCACCCACTTGGAGAACTTATCCGTGAGCACTAGCAAGGATGTGTTGCCATTTGTTGAACGTGGTAGTGGACCTACAAAGTCCACCGTTACAACTTTCCACGGTCGTGAGCATTGCATGGTGGCCATCATCCCGGCAGGTCGGCGCTGGCCTACCTTATATTCGGCACATTGTTGGCATCGACGAACA
The DNA here is from genome assembly GCA_037783105.1 of Bactrocera zonata. NCBI lineage: Eukaryota > Metazoa > Arthropoda > Insecta > Diptera > Tephritidae > Bactrocera > Bactrocera zonata. The sequence goes on along the minus strand of JBAWJQ010001291.1, from coordinate 139,281 downwards.
TATCTGAGTGCATCCCTATGCATCCCAGGCCAATAATACCCTTCTTGTGTGCGTTTGAGTGTTTTGTGTACACCCATGTGACCGCCGGTACTAGCGTCGTGATTTTCTCTCAGGACTTCAAGAAGACGGGGCTCTGGTACGCATAGTTTCCAGCATGGTGACCTGGATAGCTTATTGCGTGGGGCGACGTGCCGAAAGAGCCGGCCATCGATAAGTTGGTAATCGGGATATTTCTTCGGTTGATCGTGTACCTGGCGCGTACGTCTTTCATACCATCTATCCGGTTGATCATGGACGGCATGCAAAAGTTCCGCATTCCCTTCTTGGTCTTTCAGTGGGCATATGGATAGCGCATCGGCGACTAGGTTGAGGGTACCTTTGCGTTACTCTATTTCGAAGTCAAACTGCTGTAGCTCTAGTGCCCACCTTGCAAGTCTTCCGGATGGGTTCTGCAGAGTGTGAAGCCATTTAAGTGAATGATGGTCGGTGATTACGGTGCAGTGATAGCCCTCCAGGTACGGTCGCATTTTTCTTCTGCCCCAAAATACTTCTAGGCACTCCTGTTCGAAAGCTCAGTACCGCTTCTCCAAATCTGTCAAGCTGCGACTGGCGTATGCTACCACCCTTTCTTGGTCAGAATGGCGCTGAAATAGCACTACGCCTAGTCCTTCTCCGCTGACGTCAGTCTGCAGACAGAAGGGCCTCTCGAAGTCGGGGCAACCCAGGATGGGTGCACTAGTTACTTTTTCTTTTAACACCTGGAATGCTTCTTTTTGTTCGGAACCCCATGTCCAACGCTGGTTCTTTTTTAATAAGCGGTTCAGAGGTGCTGATATTTTGGCAAAGTCTGCTACGAAACGTAGGTACCACGAGGCTGCTCCTAGAAAGCGGCGTAATTCTCTGATGGTGGTAGGTGCTGCCATATCGCTAATGGCTGCGACTTTAGCCGGATCTGTGTGAATACCCTCGGTGCTGACTACATGGCCCAAGTAATGGAGGCGTTGCTGCACGAACTTTCACTTTTCAAAGTTGATCTGCATATGATTTTGCTGAAGGCGCGTGAACACCGTTTGCAAGTTATCTAAGTGCTCTCTAAAAGTGTTTCCTAATACAATGATGTCGTCCAGATAAGAAAAGACCTTCGGCTGTAGTTCTGATCCCAGAACGGTGTCTAGGGCTCGCTGGAATGTTGCCGGCGCCGAATGCAGCCCAAAAGGCATTATTCGCCACTGGAATAAACCTCTCCCCGGTAGGGTAAATGCGGTGTACTGGCGTGAGCGGGGGTGTAGCGGAATTTACAAGTAGCCGTTTTTCAGGCCGATGGTCGAAATGAACCGAGCTTCCTTGAGTTGGTCTAGGATTGCGTTTATTTGGGGAAGTGGGTATGCGTCTGGTATGCTTGCTGCGTTAAGTTGCCGGTAACACAGTACAACAGCTAATCTGGGGGGTGAGAAATTCCAAGTCAGGGTGATGGTACTAGGTCAGTATAGTTAAACCCTCAAAGGGTTTGGCGTTCGTATGTGTCAGTTTTTTTATGACCTTTTAAATTTTTTCCTTATCTTAATATTTTTTCGCTTAGTTGTAACATTTTAGCAAAAACGTAGTTTAACATAACTCGCGAACCACTTGTCCGATTTTGATGAAAAAAATTTAGAAAAATTAAGAATTACAGTTTCTCTAATCTGTTTCTATACCGTTTTCCTATATGTGTAACACTTTCGAAGTTAAAAATGAATGTATGAAAGGAAAAAGGTATGTTTTTGATAAAAATTTAAATAAAAAAATGTTTACTTTATTTTTTTTAGTAGTTTATGGCCAGAAGTCTGGAGTTTTTGGGGAAAATTTATAAAAAAGGTGATAAATGACACTTTTTTGAATAAAAACAAATAAAAACAAACAGAAATTGTAAAAAAATTTAAAAGGTCATAAAAAAACTGACACATACGAACGCCAAGCCCTTTGAGGGTTTTACTATACTGCCTTAGTACCATCACCCTGACTTGGAATTTCTCACCCCCCAGACAATAATTCCAAAAATGTTCCACAGTGTAATCTATATACATTCGCGAGCTATAGGCGCTGTTAGAGGCTTCGATGCGGCCTGTTGTAATCAATTCGTTCACCTCTTGATTGATTACTTCTTGCATCGCTGGGTTGCGTGGATAATATCTCTGCTTTAGTGGACGGTCGTGTTTAACTCGAATTATGTGTTCGTCGAGAATACTGCCGCGTTTTCAGCGAGGACAGTATTCAATTGGTGATTCTTCTTTTCTGTAAGATGTTGCTTTTCGGTTAGCATAGCAGGGTGATCGGTAGGTGCCTGTGTGCTTAGGCGTGTAGCGGTTAGGGGTTGACCATCGATGGTGATAGTCAGGTCTCGCTTCCTTAAGAAATCCATGCCTAAGATGACATGTTCCGAAAGCGTCGGAAAGCTGTGCGAAGGTGCGTAGACTTGTTACCCAGCTCTATACTAACAGGATACATTTTCGTGCTAGGTATACATATATGTCTGATTAGCTAGCTGAATGCGACGGGTCTGGCGTCTGGCTTTAGTTTGGTGTTTATCTAGATGACGTTGAAGTTCTTTACCGATATATGTGAGTGTGGCTCCGGTGCCCACCAGAGCTTATATCTGCATGCCTGCGGCAATAATGGGCAAATAATAACGCTCATCTTGTTTTCCTTCTGGGTACGGAAGCGTTGCTTTGAGTGCTATTGTACTGGGTTTGGACGGAGTAGCTCGCACTGTGGCATGTGTAGGAAAATTGCAGTCTCGAGGCATGATTCCGTCGCGTCCACAGCGAGAGCAAAATATTCGCTACTGGTTGCGACATTGGTGCCTTCGGTGTCCCGGCTGCTTACATCGCCAACAAACTTTCTCGCGGAAATACTAGTATTTACCGCTGTCAAACAGTGATTGGTGTTTCTTGCTTGCCTGGCCTCCTCGCTTCTTAACAATTCGAATTCTTCGGTTAACTCGAGTAGTTCGTCTAGGCTGTTGAAGTCGCTTCGACAGACGTATAAGCGATATTCCACCCTTAGACCGTCATATATACGTTCGGTGTGATCTTCATCGGGAAGTTTCAGGTGCTGGCGAATAAGCGTTTGGATGGCCAACACATAATCTTTTGCTTTCTCTCTGGGCAATTGCTTGCATTGATGGATGGTTTCTTCCAGATGTGGGAGGTGTCGTTTCAGTAAAAAAAAACCGTTCAGCCTCGTAACGACAGACAACCCACGTGTTTAGGACATTGCGTTTTATACGAAACCATTGCAGCGCTTTATCTTGCAAAATTTCCGGCATAGTAGCAAGAAGCTGGTTATAGGCTATAGAGTAGCATTCGGTTAGATTTTCGCATCGCTCTAGAAAGTCGTGTAAATTTTCGCAACCGCTGTAGCGTATGTTCCATCGCCGCACGGAGTTTATAACCTCCAAATCAGGCAATTTTGCAGGCGATGTGATGTCATCACGTGTTGCTATTGCTTTGCTCGGGATTCTTACCGTGGTGGTTGGAACAAGTATGGTGGCATTACCTTCCTCTTTCATTTCCCTTTCTAAAGCTTTCACTAGGTCCTCCGTGGATTTATTGTGGCCCTTTGCACGGATGCAGGCGCTCAGTTCGCTACGGAGATCTGCTACGGTGCGCCCTTCGACAGCGATGTGGTGTCGTCTGCACTCGGTGACTAATCGTTCCTTTTTTAGCCAATAAATCCAACTAGTCATGTCTGTCTCAAGCGTTGGAGCCTTATGGCTGAAGTACTGCGATGCTTATGATTGTGTAGGGGGTGTGACGAACCTCATTTATGAGCGTTGCTGACCGTTTCACATTTTTCACTGTCACTTACAAAGTCAGGTCCCTGCTCGGGTGCCATTTGTAATGGGGTTTCGTCCATAGCTGAGGTATGCTCAGCCGCTCCAGGGTCAGCCTTGGGACCCACGAACCCTTAGCAAAAAAATATTTACTTTTGTAATATATGTATCCACACCCCTTATGTGGACAGCCAGACCAGCTTATATTTATATGGCGAGTCAGGCGGAATCGATTGGATTTGGTCTGCCAGGCGTTGGTACTTGTCGTGGAATAAAATTTATAAAAGTTTCGTAAGCAAAAAGTTGGTCGTGAAGGTAAAAGAATGTTCTCGAAAAGACATATGAGAAGATTAATTAAATTGAAGAAAGTGAAATTAACGGAATGGCTAAAGATGATTCTGAAGAGGATGCGGTGAATTGTAGTGAATTTTACGGAATGGCTGATCATTTTATATTATATATACGGGGTATTCCATACCAAATCGACCACTTTTGAACCCGACCCCTTTAGATTTTGCTGAAACTTATCCATCCTTTTCTACTCTTTGAAAAACATTTTTGAGAATTTTTTCAAAATTTTTTGTCCTACTTCAAAAAAGTTATGAATTTTTCTATTTTTTGCTAAAAAAAATGGCTTTTTTATATTCAAATAGCCATAACTTTTGTAGAAATTGACTTTTGGGGACCATTTTTTTTTAAATTTTTGTTTTTGAATGAACTTTTCGAAAAAATACTCGAAAAAAATTTAACACGATCAATTATATAAAATAATCGTTTTTTTTAAGTAAAATCTTAATTTTTATTTTTTTGAAATTTCGCCATTTTTGTTTTTTGTTTTTTTTTTCTCAAAAAAAACTTCAATTAATTTGACAACTATCCCTGCTAATCTCGGAGTGGGCCGATTTTTTTTTTATTTTTTTTATTTAAAAAATGAAAAAAATCTTTAAATAAATAAAAAAAAATATTAAAAAAAACTCGGCCGACTCCGGGATTAGCAGGGATAGTTGCCAAATTAATTGAAGCTTATTTTGGGGTGAAAAAAAATAAAAAAAAAAAAATGGCGAACTTCACTTTTTTAAGTAAAATCGTTTTTTTTTTGTTTGAAGTTCGCCATTTTTTTTTATTTTTTTTTTCACCCCAAAAAAAGCTTCAATTAATTTGGCAACTATCCCTGCTAATCCCGGAGTCGGCCGAGTTTTTTTAATATTTTTTTTTATTTATTTAAAAATTTTTTTCATTTTTTAAATAAAAAAAATAAAAAAAAATCGGCCCACTCCGAGATTAGCAGGGATAGTTGTCAAATTAATTGAAGTTTTTTTTGAGAAAAAAAAACAAAAAACAAAAATGGCGAAATTTCAAAAAAATAAAAATTAAGATTTTACTTAAAAAAAACGATTATTTTATATAATTGATCGTGTTAAATTTTTTTCGAGTATTTTTTCGAAAAGTTCATTCAAAAACAAAAATTAAAAAAAAGAAATGGTCCCCAAAAGTCAATTTCTACAAAAGTTATGGCTATTTGAATATAAAAAAGCCATTTTTTTAGCAAAAAATAGAAAAATTCATAACTTTTTTGAAGTAGGACAAAAAATTTTGAAAAAATTCTCAAAAATGTTTTTCAAAGAGTAGAAAAGGATGGATAAGTTTCAGCAAAATCTAAAGGGGTCGGGTTCAAAAGTGGTCGATTTGGTATGGAATACCCCATACATATATAATATGTATTTAACGTTTTTAAACTATTTCAATTTGTAATAATTCAGTTCAGTTAAACACATTTTGTTATAACAATTTAATAACGATTGTATTGAATCTAGTGCATTTTTCTTTTTAACAAAAAGTGTGAGTGGCCTATAAGGTGAGTTTTTGTACACATAATACTTATTTTCATACGAATATTCAATTTTTTCTATTGACCTTGGCATCAAAGAATTCTTCGTTAACTATGGCATCGAAGAATTCTTCGCTAACTATGACATCAAAGAATTCTTCGTTAATTGTGGCATCGAAAAATTCATCGTTAACTGTGGCATCGAAGAATTCTTCGTTTACTTTGGCATCAAAGAATTCTTCGTTAACTATGGCATCAAAGAATTCTTCGTTAACTGTGGCATCGAAAAATTCATCGTTAACTGTGGCATCGAAGAATTCTTCCTTTACTTTGGCATCAAAGAATTCTTCGTTAACTATGGCATCAAAGAATTCTTCGTCCCTATGGTAAGCGAAAGAGGTGATCTGTTACTTTTCGTAGGACATCGCCGTGTTAATTTTCATCGGTCGGGGTAAGCGATACAATCTTGCTGTATCGTTTACCTTGCTCGCTTACCAATGTCTACCATATCCCGCTGGGTATGTACGGCATATGATGCCATAGCATGTATATTGAATATTGAATATTGAAGAAAAATAAGTTCTTTGATATTCCATTTTTAACAGCTAAAAATGTGTACAAATACAGCTCTCTCACATACTCAAGAATATGAAGAGACATAAATATATATACATATGTATGTATGCATGCTCCTTATGATTCTCCTAGCCACAGCATTGTGATATTTTCATCCTTCAATTTTTGCTTTCAACTTGGGAATCGCGATGTATGCAAATATGTAAGTATGTACATATGCTTTTGTGTTTTGCCGTCGGCATTTCCATATTGGCATGTAAAAATAATTATGATATGAGGTATGAATGCATGCATAATAATATTTACAGTCAATTTGGACTTGCATATTTAATAATTTTATTTGATTTTTACATAATAATGTATGCTATAAATATTTCTGTATTATATTTCTTACTAATAGAATTTAAATTTATCCCAAAAATATATATGTACATATGTATGTATGTATGTACATATTCTATCATATTAATCTTATGTATCTGCACATGCTCATATGAATGCATGTATGTATACGCATGTGCGCGTTCAGAAATTCAAATCATGATTTTATCACTTATCAATATATTACATGTGCGCGCATTGATCTGCATGTTCATACATTCATATATACTTATATGTACATATATTTGTATAAGTTATCGGGCTTTTTGTTATAGCACCGAAAAAAAAGGGTTTTTATTTTAGTTAGGTCCGTATGACCTTCTTTATTAAGCTTTTCATTACAACTGATTTACATTTTCTGTCTTAAACTAAAAGTAACCTTAGTCTACCTGTCCCGTTACTTGCAATTCTGTAGAATTGCACCTTTGCGGCTCGTGGCGGATGTTCGCTTCCTGTTGTCAGCTATAACTTTATTGCGAAATATTAGCTCAGCTATATTTATTATTAAAATATTAGCGTCAGCTATAATTGTGAACATATTTCGTGTTAACTCCTCCGCCGTCAAAAACAAACGTCCCCGTTTGTTCGCTGCATTTGATCTGTCAGAGTTATTGACCCTTCTAGTGTTGGTATTTCAGGTGTTTTGACTTCATTATGATCGTTCAGATTAACATTTACATGGTAATTTGATAGCTCTGTTATACTTGCTTTGCGTTTATTTTTTAGACTCAAAATGGTGATAATTACGATTATGCACATCATGCAGATGATTATGAGCGAAAAATTGGTAATTAAAGCTGCAGTGTGGGCTATTCTTAATTTTTCCAGATGATGTGTGTTGTTCAGATGAAGCTCCTTCATCATCTCCAAACTTAAAATTTCTTCTTCTTGAAATGATGGTTTATTTGGTTGTAAAATTGCTGCTAATGGTTTGCTGGTAAATTTTTCGTTAAATGCGTATGTTTGGTTTTCTATCCACACCGTGGAATTATGGTATTCTACTGCATATGATCCGGAAAGATGTATACTTTGGCTGTCAATTTTTACTGTACCGTCATATTGGTTTAGTAATATAATACCAGGTGATACATTTTCTACCGATGGTATGTGCTGATTATTTATTAAAATGCATTCTGCCGGTTTGCTCTTTAGTAGACGAGGGATACAGGTAGTGTTGCTTATGTCTATAATATTTTTGTTATTACATATTTTTATACTATTATATTCTTTACATTTGTTCCTTATACCAAATATTTTATTATTCTTACACGCTATTACATTTTCAAATGGAATCTTATTTATATTCCTTTTTATTTTTATTGGTTTTATCATAATTGATTCACAAAGATAATTATTAGATAACGGTATTCCAATAATGTATAGTAACATAGTTTCATTTGATGCAAGTTTAACATTTGCTAATTCGATAGATTCTTCAATATTATTTAGTGTAAAGTTATTTTTCCCTAGTGTATATTTTAATATATTTAATTCTTCATTTGACAATATATAAGAATTAACTATGCCGGCTTTTGCCCAATGTATTGCATAGTCTATATTAATTATCTCATCTTTTATTATATTTAACCTATATTTAATTTCAATAGCAATATTTTGTTGTACAACTTCATTTGTTTGTACTTCTTTTAAAATTTTATTTGATATTGTAGAAATGTTATTTATTCTGTCGAAAATTAATTTATTGATTGTTATTTGTTCATTATTATTTTCAATTATATTATTAATATGATTTTCTAGTATTATTAAGTCGTCGTGGTCAGGATTTCCCGCAATCCATTTCCAGACTGTTCCTAATTCGTTTACTGATTTCCTAAATCTCTTTGGTTTTAGTCTATTTAAGTATGTCTGTGTCAGTTTTAGTTCATTAATGAGGATAGGAAGGAGTGGGTTTTCTTCTTTAACTTTAGTTTTAATTGAATTACTTAAATTGTTTAGTGCGTTCTGGTATTCGTCTATGTCCACTTTGTGTATCAGTCGGAATGTTCCTGTTTGAATTTTTACTGGTCCTGTACTAAATGTGGCTAGTTGTGAGTTTGTATAGTCTATTATCCTAAAGTCAGCGTACACCAAATGTACGAAAAATCTGAAAAATTAAAATAAAGAATGATATGTAGCTAGGTCCTGATATTGCTTTTGTGTACTGTTCGTCCTTTTCTGTGATTACGACACTGGATTTGTCTTCTTTTACAATTTCTTTTCTGTATCTTGCTGTTAGTTTCGAACCTGTTCTTTTATTTATTTTAACATATATTATTTCTCCTGGGGCGTAGGTTTTTATTGGATTTCTAGTTTTATTGTGAATTTCTAAGTCTTTCATCTGTTGTTTTCTTAGTGTCTCGATATTTTCTCGTCTTGAGTTTTCATATTGCTGTGGGTCTATTGAAACGCGTCTTCCAAAAAAAGTTTCTATTGGTCTTTTTCTGGTTGTAGAATGTATTGAGTAATTATATTCGTAGGTGCAACGATCTAAAAGTTCTTGAAATGAGCGGTGGGTGCGTTCGGTTTGAAGACAACGCATAATTTCAGAAAGTGTGGAGTGAAATCTTTCGACTTGTCCATTGACTTTGCTAGCGTAGGGGGGTGTTTTGAAAATGTTAATACCAAGTTGGTCTTCGACCATAAATTGTATTGAGGCTGAGTTTAAAGATTTTTCATTATCTATAACTATAGTTTTCGGTACACCGAAGGAAAAAAGTATTTGTCGCAAGGGTTCTCTGATATCCTCTATTGCTTTTGATTCTATTAATCTAACTTGGGCGTATTTCGAAAATTTGTCTACTGCGGTAAGTACAAGATTTTTCTCTGTACTGTATATATCAATATGAACTATTTCTCCGGGATATTGTGGAATAGGGGTTTCAAGTAAATGTGGTTTATTAGGGTGACGGTCGTATTTGTTTTCTTTACATATTTTGCATTGTTTAATTATTGCTTCTATTTTTGCTTTCATTTTTGGAAAATAATATTTTTGTATGAGTTGTTTTGAATTTTCGTCTCGGTTTCTATGTGCGCGTTTATGTTCTTTTAATATTATTTCGTTTTGAATGTCCTCGTTCGTAATGTCATCAACTTTCATCTGAGTATATCGAATTTTATAATTGGAAAAATGGATTGGGTATATTTGTTGAATTATTCCCATTATTTCTTCGGAAGTAAATATGCCATTTATCACCGAAGGGTTTAAGTAACGTTTAAAAAGTGAAATTAGGTTTTCTGAGGAAAATGTTTGTTTAATTATTACATGTCTATGGTATGTAGGGAATGGTATTTTAAATAGGTAACTATCTTCGTCTCCTAAAGAGATCCAAAGTTGGTTTTTGAAAACATTTATGGGTACTTCTACGGCTGGAATTAGATTGTGAAATGAGCTATCATCTGAATGTGTGGCTACTGATAAAGAATTTATTTCGCATGGTCTTGAAAGTGTATCTGCTACTATGTTGGCTTTACCAGGTTTATATCTTAATTCGTAGTTATATTCTTCGAGTATGGCTTTCCACCGTTTTAATTTAGAATTACTGTTTTTATTGCTTAAGGCGTATGTGAGAGGTTGATGATCTGTATGGATTACTACTTTTGCTGTTCCATAGAGATAATTTCTAAAAGTATTTAATGCACAAATAATAGCAAGCATTTCTTTCTCATTAACTGCATAGTTTTCTTCAGTTTTACTTAATGTCCTAGATATGAAGGTTATGGGTTTTCCATTCTGTTCTAAGACAGCGCCTATGGCATATTTGGAAGCATCTGTTGTTAAATCGAACTCTTTTTTATAATCCGGATAATGTAAAATGACGTCTTTCGATATTAATGTGGATTTTATTTTATTAAATGCTGCTTTAGCGTCATTGTTTAATTGGATTTGGATTTTTTTGGAAACATTTTTTGACATTCTACCTTCTTCACCACGAAGTAGAGTTGTGAGGGGTTTTGCTAACTTTGCATAATCTTTTATGAAACGTCTATAATATCCTGAAAGTCCTAGAAATGATCTAAGGTCTTTAAGTGTTTTGGGGTATGGAAAATCTACAATACTTTTTACTTTAGATGGGTTTGTGGAAATACCAGCAGAAGAAATTATGAATCCTAGAAATTCTACTTGTTTTTTATAGAATTCGCATTTGTCTGCTTGTACTTTCATATTAGCTTTACGGAGTGTATCAAAAATTTTGTCAATATGCTCTGAATGAGATTTTTCATCTTTGCTAAATATTATTATGTCGTCTATATAGACATAACATATTTTTCCTATATATTGTCTCAGAATGTCGTCTAATGTACGTTGAAATATGGATGGGGCGTTCTTCAGTCCAAAAGGTAATCTTGTGAACTCATACTTTCCGTTGTTCACTGAAAAGGCTGTTTTCTCCACGTCAGATTCCTTAAGAGGAATTTGATGGAAACCGCTTTTTAAGTCGATTACTGAAAATATTCGATTTTCTCCTAATTGTGATAGTACTTCGTTTATCTCTGGTATTGGGTATCTGTCAGCAGTTGTAACTGTGTTTAGTTTTCTGTAATCAATAACTAATCTGAATTTTTTTTCGCCTGATGCATCGTCTTTTTTGGGTACAACCCATATTGGTGAATTGTATGGTGATCTTGATTTTCTGATAATACCGTCCTCTAATAGTTTATTTATTTGTTTTTCTACTTCTTGTTTTAAACTGGCAGGATATGGATATGTTTTCGAGTAAATAGGTGTATCTGAATTTGTTCTAATTTCTGCTACTACTTTTGTTGTGTACGTTAGTTTTTCATTAGGTTCTGAAAATAATTTTCGGTGTTTTTGTACAAGTTGTTTAATTTCATTTTTTTCTGAAGTATTCATATGTTCGTCACGGATTTGAACATCTTGGGCTCTATATTGATGGAGTTGAATTTTACGTTTGTTTGCTACGATCATGAAGTTTTCTTTAGTATGTATTATTGCTGATAGTTCCTTTAAGCTATCATTTCCAAGAATTGCGTGAAAAGTTGTAAGAGTGGGTAACAAAAAAAATTTTAATTTGCATTCTTCAATATTAAAAAGATTTAGAAAAGTGTGATGGGTAATATGTATTTTTCCACCGATTGAATTTGCGTAAAAAGGGTTATTGTTTTCTTTGGGATTTGGTACTAAATTTGATTGAATATAGTTTTTATTGGAACATGTATCGACTAGGATTTTTAAAATTTCTCCACTCTTCGTTTTGCAGTTGAAATAAGGTAACGAAGAGCTGTTTAATCTAAAAAATGTACATCTGTCAGGTCTAGTGATTGTTCGTTTTCGTCGGTTTGTGTTGTATCGGAAAGGTCATAGTTGTGTTCGTTGTTTTGGTAGTCATTGTTGTATTGATAATTTTGTTCGCTGTAAGGTTCAAAGTCTGAGTTTACATGAAAATTCCTTTGAACTTTTCGTTGCAGATCATTTTTGTTTGAAAAATTTGATGGTCGTTTGACAGTGAATTTGGGATTTGGCCTTTTGGCGTAATTGATAGCGTTTGTTCTTAAGCTAACGTCTACGTCCATTGGTTGAGGTGGTTTTGGTGGTCTTGGAGGGGGGTTATTTGGTGGTTGATTAAATGGGTTTTGATTATGAAAACCATGTTGTTGGTTTACTGGATTTTGGGGATACCGTTGTTGACCATAAGGATTAAATATTTGATTTGGTTTTGGTATAAAAGCTAACTCGGGATGGAATTTGGTTTGAGGAAGTTGTCGATTAAGATTTGGAAAAAAATTCTGTTGTTGAAATTGTTGTCTAGGAAATTGATTGTTAGCGTGATTTGCTCTAAAGTTTTGATTTTCTAACTTCAGGCAAAGGTGAAGAGCTTCTGGTAGGCTTTTTGGTTCTCTGATGCCGAGAAGCCTAGGAAGGTCACCCGAAAGTCCTCTGACAAACATGTCAAGGGCTTTAGCACGGTAGTTTTCCGTAAGAAGATGTATTGCTTCCTCTCCTACTTCCATACAACCAATTTTGTTGAGGATTAATGATAGGTGCGAATACACTTTCTGGTAAAATTCGTTAATCGTTAGTCTTCCCTGTATAAGACAAGTCATTTGATACTCTAAAGTACCAATGTCTCTTTTGTCTGCATAATGGGTAGTTAGACAACGAGATATTGCTGTTCAATCTAAAGGCGTGTTATACGACTCTAGTGCTATATCTGCTTTCCCTATAATTTTGTTTCTAATTACATTTAAAATTCCGAAATATCTTGGTGTGCCTTTCGAGGGTTCATATATCCTCAGAATCCGCTCGACACTCTTTTTCCAGGAGGTAAACTCTGAAGCGTTTCCTGAAAATTCTCGTAGTGATCGCACTACGTCGGGAATTTTGTCCATTTCGTTCATGTTGTCTCTGTATCTTTCGTCTATAGTTTGATCCCTAATGTTCTGGTTCGTATCATTATTCAAAATACTTTGTATTATGCTTTGTCCGTCCGTCTGTAACATCTGAGTTACAACGTTTTTAACTAAATGTGCTAATTCTGGCGAAATTTGGGTGCCAGAACCGGAAGGTCCTGTTGGTGCAACGGGAGTTGTATTCCCTAGCACTGGTGGTCTGATTAGATTATTTGGGTTAGACATTTTCTTTAAAATAAGTATATAAATATTTTTTCTTTATTAATCTCTGGAGGGTCCCTTTTACAGGAAAGTCGCAGAGTTATTTTACTTTTATTAGAACCGGAGGGTCCCCCGTTAGGTGGTGAATCGCGGCCCTTTTTAACTTTATATGTTATTGGCTGTACAAGCCCTTTTTTATTTTTCTTTGTGGTTTATAATTCTCTGGAGGGTCCCTTTCGGTGGTGAATCGCAGAGAATTTTGTATGTTATAAGCTGGAGGGTCCCCCCGTAGGTGGTGAATCGCAGCTTTGTATTATTATTTATTATTGGCTGTACGAGCCCGTTTATTATTTGTAAAAGAAATAATTTTCTTATTGGAACTCTTAAAACTTTCTTTAAATTATTTACTTTGTTTTCCAAAAAAATTTTTTAAATATATTTAAATTATTAAAATTTCTCTTATAAGTTTCTTTTTTTTCAAAAAATTTGTTTATATATTTCTTAATTATTAATTTTCAAAAAAATGTTCTTTTCCTTTTTTTTATATTCTTAATTATTAAATTTAAATAGCTTAACTTATTCCTTACATAGATATCAGCTTCCCTTCCATGGCCGGTGACCGTGCAGTTGTCCTTTTTCCTTTCGGTACTTGGGCGCACTCTTTCACTCCTTCGATGCCAGAAAGTCAGTTCCGCTGCTTGCTTTTTGTACTGCTTATGGTACTTTTGTTGAGTTATTTGTCACTTCTCAGTACTACCTATGGTACTTTTTTTTGAGTGGTTTGTCACTTCTCAGTACTACCTATGGTACTTTTTTTTGAGTGGTTTGTCACTGTTCAGTACTACATATGGTACTGTTTGTTGAGTGGTTTGTCACTTTTCAGTACTACATATGGTACTTTTTTTGAGTTGTTTGTCACTTTTCAGTACTACATATGGTACTTTTTTGTTGAGTTACTTAACACATTGCTCGGGCGCCAGTTATAGGGCTTTTTGTTATAGCACCGAAAAAAAAGGGTTTTTATTTTAGTTAGGTCCGTATGACCTTCTTTATTAAGCTTTTCATTACAACTGATTTACATTTTCTGTCTTAAACTAAAAGTAACCTTAGTCTACCTGTCCCGTTACTTGCAATTCTGTAGAATTGCACCTTTGCGGCTCGTGGCGGATGTTCGCTTCCTGTTGTCAGCTATAACTTTATTGCGAAATATTAGCTCAGCTATATTTATTATTAAAATATTAGCGTCAGCTATAATTGTGAACATATTTCGTGTTAACTTATACATTGCCGAACAAATAATGCACAAGCATACAAACATATGCGTACACATTTGAATATGTCACCAACAAAAAATTGAAGCATTGTTCTACAAAAACAACAACTGCTCAAATAGCATAAGCATGCAAATTAATAACTCTGTCGAGTTTGGGCAACTACGGGCAACTGCCCCGTTTTCCTTATTACATTTTCTTAAATACAATATTTTGTTTAAGCCTAGATACAAATATTAATCTTACATTCTAGGAAGTATATCTACAATCCACTTGAGATAGGACATAAGTATGTAGGACTTATGTTACAAGTGGAAAGATTCATCTTACAATCTATGAGTTACATTTTTGGACCACCTAAGATGGACAGTATTAGCAAAATACCATATGGGTTACATATTTATAACAGATATAGAATAGGTTCATATAATATGAACTGGTGGTATTAACTTGCATGTCAATATGACAGCCGAATTGACGAAGCCCAAATGTTGTAAATTTTACAAAAAAACGATTTCATTCATAAACGCAGGCGCATATGCCACAAGCGACCTCGCTTCATTCATATAGGCAGACGCCGTAACATCTCCCCGAGCATGCTTTTGCCAGCAAGTGTCTTTTCGCGACGATGGCAAAAGCTAAAATTCATAAATTGAACAACTTTCTGATGGTTCTTCACAGAAAGAAGCGACAAAAGTGGCAATATAGCTCTTGTCGATTTACAATATTTGTCAATTCTAAAATAAGTATTTTTCCGTGGCTCGCAAAAATTTGCCTCGATATGTATGCAAGCTCATACATATGCATACATAATTACGCTACCTTGTAGGCGATGCTGTTCCAGCAGAAAGGAAAGCGGTAACAATCGGCGATCCAGTACACTGGTTCGAGCCTCGGCAGAATTTATTTTTAATTTTTGCCTTTTATTTTAAAGCGAAAGCTAAAAATCATAAATTGAACATCTTCTGGTGTTTGTTTGAAGAAAGAAGTGAGAAAAGTGGCAACATAGGAGTTGTCGATTTATAATATTTGTCTAAAATATTTTTCCGTGACAAAAATCTGCGTCGATATGTATTCATGCTCATACGTATACATACATACATATTTACGCTAGTTTGTTGGCGAAGCTGCTACAGAGGCAAGGGAAGCACAGCTGGGACTTTCTGCCAATGTTGTGACAAAGGAGATGCGAAAGATGCGTGCGACACTTGTTATTATGAATGTATGTATGTATGTACATATGTATGTGGCTCGCATTTGCTTTGGTAAACATACAAATGTGCCAAAGAAATAATATACATACATATGTATGTATGTGTCATAGAAATTCTATTGGTACAAATATGGAAATGATAACGAAATAATGCGAATATGCATATTTCATGAAGGTCATCAATTTTCTTTGAAGAAATGAAGATCATTTTGCACATCTTCACTTTGTAATAGTCGAAATAAATATTAATTTATTTAAAAATTAAAAAAAATTAAAAAAAAGAGAAATAAAATTAAAATAATTTTTCCTAATTTTTCCCGATTTTGTAAAAAAAATTAAAATTTTTACCATTTTTCGGAAATGAACCATTTTGATACAAAATAATCACGCATATGTGACAATGGTTCATGTACTAATACAACATAAGCATGTACATATGTATATGTCACTCGGAGAATGCTTTTTTACATTCTTTTTGTGACTTTGTATGTATATTTTGTATATTTTTCTACAAAGCAATTCTCTTTATTTATTCTCAGTCATTTTACATAAATTTCTGCCACTGCACGTGCTCAATTATGCTAAATAGCAGCGAGCACGGCGAATTCCCTAATAAAAATCTATCAGCTCTGTTAGCCGCGCAATCGAACCATCATACAGATTTCGATTTGCACCTTCTCTATACTTTTAGTTTCTCTGCTCTGGCTAAGCTACGTTGCACTGGCCAACTGCTGACTTGACTTATTTGGGTTGCGCGTGTTGGAGTTCCGCTTCACACTGAAATATGAGCTTTTATGCTAATGAAAGCGTCTGGCTTTTGCTGTGGGAATATTGTGCAACTAAAAATGCATTTCCGCTATGCTTTCATTATTGCTGATTACGCATTATTACTTTAGCAATTGTTAACATTTGCCATGTTAACATATGTACATTTAAGCCGTCGAACGGCTGGCCCGATTTACACTCAATTCACTTTGTTGCGATTTTTATGCAGTTGTTAGAGTTACAAGCACGAACACTCACGCAATATGTTGGGCATATATATATTTTTATGACCGAAAAGGAATTTATATATATATATGTACATATGTACATGTGCATATATGTATATACCCTTACCTATGTACACTAAAAATATCCGCAAGTCAGAAAAGCTCTTGTAAATCCTGCTGATAACTGATATATAGATTAGTATGTGTTGCTAATAATCATGCACACGTGCATATCCCCTTCGAGGAAAGCCGATTCGTATACATATACAATCATCCACAATTCTTTATGCAAGCATGCAAGCTCTCCAAAGAATGCCCAACTGGCTCATTCGTGCCAAATGTGGGACATAAAAATTCACATACATGTTTGTTTAGCAAATTAATGTTGGTGAACGACGTGCGTGTGCTATAGTATTCCCACCCGGTCTGTTGTCCTTGCGGCTGTTGTCCTTGCGGCTGCCACAATTTGCGTAGCAACAAAAAAATAGGAGTTTTGCTTTCATGAGTCTATAGTTTTTATACCCTGAATAAGTTAAATTAAGTTTGCGAGAAAGTTTGTTAGTCATTTGTCGGGAGCTTCTATATCGGGCTAAACTGTTTAATTAAAATGAGTTGTATGTAAACTCTTTTGTTTGGCAAGATATCTTCGCAAAATTTGGTATGAACTATTATTAAAAAGAATTTTGCAATTACTAAACAAATTGTTCAGATCGAACTACTATATCATATAGCTGCCATACAAACTGACCGATCAAAATTAAATACTTATTAGGAAAACGTGTGTTATTTCATGATAGATCTTCACAAAATTTGGCATAGCTTTTTGTTCAAGGCACCGCTATAATCTCCTGTAATATTGTTCAGATCGGACACTACAGCATGTAGCTGTCATACAAACTGAACGCTCAAACCCAAGCTAAATATCTTTTTAAACGCATTATGCCATAAGAAATACACCTGTGTAGGGTATTATAGCTCCGGTGCAACTTACTTTCGTGTTTTTATACTTAAAGGCGCATAGCGGGTGCTTGGGCGGCTGCGTGGGATGTGTGCTAAATAGGGTATAATCTGGACAAGCAGCCTAACATTGACACCGCAGTGATTTCCAACTCATTATTCAGTTTGTTTGTGCTTTCACTTATGCTGACACAGATTTAAGGAAAATTTTGCTACTAGACACACTACACAGATTATGTATGTGGACACTCGCACACACATATATATATATATATATATATATACATATACTATATATATATACATTAAGGTGATTTTTTTTTTAACTACTCATTTTTTTAAATCCCATCATGAAATTTCTTTGGAAATACCCTAAAACAAATTGCCTGAAAATTTGAGACCTTAATATTAATATATTATTATATTACTATTAATATTAAGGGCTAGACCAGGGCATTAAAAATTTTCTATTGAAAATACACCATAATCGTGATTTTCTATCTTTACATTTCTATAGCTCAGAGGAATTTTATGGCATCACTTTGACTTTGAACACATATTCCTCAGAATTGAACACTCTACAAAAGCGACAAAGTCGAAACACTCACCGGCGAGGTAGTAAGGATCTGTAAACCTGATTTTTCCACGAATTTCGCATTTTTTTTTATATATATCGTAAATGGCAAGATCTATAAAAAAAATGTACATAACAAACTTGTAGGAAATTTTATTTGCAACAAAAAAGGTCCGAGGTCAAAATCGCTATCATTAATACTTCATAGATTTTTTATTACATATCATCTATGAAATTTTTATAAAGCCTTACTTAAAGAACCGAATATCTCAATAAGAAGAGTATAAACATATGAAAAACTATGCTTGAGTTAATATACTAAACATTTATTTGTTTGTAGGTGCATACCCAAACTACTTTCGTTGTTATACCTTCGCCACCTTTATGCGTAGCCAAGCAGTCAACTACATAGTTTATATGGATCATAGTTATGTTTAATAGGGTGGGTAGATTCCGGACTTTTTTCGATTCGGGATTTCTAATAGTGCGAAAAAGTTGCCTTAGTACTTCCTGATTCCAATGCAACTTTTTGTTTTGAGATCGGATTGCATCTTCAACCCCAACTCCGGCCTTGAAATTTCGGAAATTCGCCTAAAATCGTGAAATTGTCTACCTAGCGCCTGAAATACGCATCTCATGGCAAAATGTATAAAACAAAAGTTATTTGTCGTGTCATTTGCTACCGAAATGGTATATGTGATCATGGCGTAGGACGAACCGTTCCCGAGATACGAGCGAAAATGCGGCGCGCCGCAGCGCAAGGTGAAAATTGTTATATATATGTATAATGGACGGATGGTACAAAACACGCAAAGATAAAATTTTCGAGTAGAAATTGCGGTGCGCGTGTGTGTCGGCGTACGTGATTTCTAGAACTGTGTCGAACAAGTGCCGGCACAGCGTCACCTTCCCTTGGGTATAAGATGAAACAGGAACAAAAACCTTTGGATGTGGAGAGGACCAGTGATGCCCTTTTCTTTTTTCTGATTAGCTTGTTGATTAGTGTGTTGATGTGGAGAGTGTGGTATTCAATGCTGCCTTTTTTCCTGATTATTTTGTTGATGTGGAGAATGTTGTGTAGGTTAGTTCGGGCGACTGGAGTTCATTTCGACATCCCGGCCCCTCTAGGCGAGAACTAGCCTAGTAGACGCTGTAGTGCCTGTAGCGTAGCTACAACGCCGCTCAGGCCGGTGGGACGGTGAGGTTGTGGCCTTATCTGGTTGCGCGTGGATGTCGTATTGAGTGGGCGCCAGGACCATCCAGCTTCTGGATGTCGTGCCACACGGTTAGGCTGTGATCGTCGGGTGGCCGTACGGCGGCGGAGGACAGTTGGTGGGACAGGATGTCCGGCGTTCCGGTGCAGTAAGGTATGATGCGGTCTTTCACACAACCGGCACAAGGTGTCAGATTCGCATTCAAGCGTGGCGTGTGACTGGGCCAAGCAGTTTAAACAACAACTTCTACCGATGTACGGGTAACATTCCCTTGAAAATGGAGCAATGCTGCAGCCTATGTGAACGGCAACAGAGCGGACATCTGGTGCGGTGCGGTTTCGGAGGCGCTGGCGTCGGTGCTGCGCGTGTTGAGCTTCAACGGTTAGCGCCGTTGCTGGCGTGATGGTTTGGGGCGCTGCTACTGGAACAGTTCCAGAGCGAGGCACAGTAACAGCTGAACGGAGAGTTGGCGTGGGGGTTACAGGTGTATCGGCGTCCATATCAATTTTGACTGAGGGGTGTAAGTGTCTCCATATAGGGGTTGCTGTCCTTCTCTTGTCTTGGCAGGTTGGCTCTGGTGTATTTGTTGTTTTATTTATTTAATTAAATTTTTTTTCTTCGCGCCCGTTTAGATTGAGTTTGGGTTGGGTTCACTTTTTCACTGCTTATTCCTCTTAAATGCGTGCACGGATTTTTTCAAATTTATATAGCGTGGATAGCCAATGAATTAAACATTGCTTTAAATGTAAATTTATTGTTAAATGTTAATTTTTTTTTTAGATCTAAGTAAGCAAAAAACGCACATTTTCACATTTGCTCAAACAATGGCTCTCTTCTTTTGAAGTTTTTGTTGCATCTTAGTAAAATTTAAACTTTTTTTTTTGTTGTTGATTTATTGTGTCACTGCACTTTTTCGACCATCTTTTTTTTCTTGTGTAAAAATTGTAAATGATTTTTTTCTTTTTATTGTGTTTGTATATCAATGTATATACAGTTTTGTTTTACCGCACTTTATAAATTTGTTTTCCGTTGTTTTAGCGGTATATAATATATATATACATATAATATTTTTTTGTTTTTTTCAATACGCACACCGCCAAGAATTTCTACCGTTCACTTTTTAACCGTTTTAGTTTTCCGCCACAGTGCCTCTCTTTTCGCCTCGAAGGACCATATTTATTTCTTTACGAATTATTTATTCTCTCAAATCTCGTTTCTTCACTGTCTAAAAGTATATTCTTCACTAAGCTTTCAAATAGCACTTCCAACATTAAAATTTAAATTTTTCCTTTTATGCTCTTGTTGAGCTAAATAAGCTTTATTATCACTTTAATTTATAAACTTTACATTGTCTTCTTAGAATAAATTATATATATTTTTGCACTTTACTGTAATTTAAATGTTAATTAATGTATCAAAAGATTTTTAGAAGTAGAGCGCTTGGATAGTTAAGCACGTTTTAGGTTATAGCACTAAATAAAATTTCCTTGATGCAAATTAGCACACTACATAAATTTCTTTCGAATGTAGCGATACTAAAAAGTTAAATGTTACCAAACAAGGAATATAAACCGGATAAAAGCCAAATAACAAACGAATGATCTCTATATATAATGGCCGGATGGTACAAAAGACGCAAAGATAAAATTTTGGAGTAGAAATTGCGGTGCGCGTGTGTGTCGGCGTACGTGATTTCTCGAACTATGTCGAACAAGTGCCGGCACAGCGTCACCTTCCCTTGGGTATAAGATGAAACAGGAACAAAAACCGTTGGATGTGGAGAGGACCAGTGATGCTTTTTTCTTTTTTCTGATTAGCTTGTTGATGTGGAGAGTGTGATATTCAATACTGCCTTTTTTCCTGATTAGTGTGTTGATGTGGAGAGTGTGGTATTCAATGCTGCCTTTTTTCCTGATTAGTATGTTGATGTGGAGAATATTGTGTAGATTAGTTCGGGCGACTGGAGTTCATTTCGACAGTATTGAAGCGATTTACAATAGTATGTAAAATTGGAAAATGATCATTTAGTTCCTCCTCTTGAGAGTGGATTGTAGCATTTGTGCTTATGTTGTCTTCTTCCAATGAATGAATCTCGCCTGTGTTACTATCTGTTCTACTTAGAAAATCGGCTACGTTATTTTCCTTTCCTTTCACGTAATTTATATTAATATTGTATTCACCTAGTTTAATTAACCATCTTTGCAATCTTGTGTTAATGTCTTTTCCCTTGTTTTTTATTTGGACCACTTAAGTGGTTGGTGATCGGTTAAGAGATCAAATGCTCTGCCGTAAATGTATGGTCTATAATATGTTACTGCCCAGACAATAGCTAGTAGTTCTTTTTCTGTAGTGGAATAACTTCTTTCGTGTTTGTTAAGTGTTCGACTAGCATAGCTTATAGGATGACTGTCCTGGGTTAATACTGCGCCAATTGCAAAGTCACTTGCATCAGTTGAAATGCCAAATTTTTTGTTAAAGTCTGGATATTTCAATATTGGTGGGCTTACTAATAGATTTTTAAGTTTTTAAAGGATGATATGTACTGAGGATCGGGATTGTTTACTTTAATATCCTTTTTTAAATATTTTGTTAAAACATGTGCTACTTTAGGCCTAATCTCTTACAAATTTTCTATAATACCCTGTTATACCTAGGAATGACTTAATTTGCTTTGATGTAGTAGGCAACTTTAGTTTTTGTATGTTTTCAATTTTGCTTAAATTTGGTTGTATCCCTTCTGTTGTTAAAGTGTGACCTAGAAATTCAGTTGTTTTCGCGAAAAATTTGCATTTATCTACCTGAATCTTTAAATTATGTTTTCTTAATGCTGGAAATATTTTGTTGATAGTTGGGAAGTTGCTGGTGCATTCTTTAGTCCGAAAGGCATTCTTTTGAATTCAAAGTGTCCTTGGAGTGTAGAGAAAGCTGTTTTTGGTCTATCTTCTTCTTTTATTAATACTTGATGAAAGCCTTTTGCAAGATCTAATGTTGTAAAATACTGAGCTCTTCCAAGTTTGCTGAGTATTGTTTCTATATGGGGTATTGACAATTTGTCATCTATAGTGACTTAGTTTAGCTTCCTGTAGTCAATAACTATTCTCCATTTTTTCTTCATTGAATTGTCTTGCTTTTTCGGTACAATCCAAAGAGGCGAGTTGTACGGGGAATTACTTTCTTTAATTATACCTTGGCGCAACATCTCGTTCATCTGTCTACTAATTTCTTCTTCATGAATTTGGGGATACCTATAAATTTTACTACTTGGTATACTTGTTTTTGTAACAATTTCATGCTGAATTTCATGAGTATGAGAAAGGTTTTTACCTTCTTGGAAAAATAAATCGCTATTTGCTTTTAGAATGTATTCTAATTTTTGCCTTTCTTCTTCATTTATGTCACTATTTGATAAAATATCTATCAAATTCTCTTTACATTCTGTAAGTACATTAATATCTTCGTAATTGTAAGGGCATGGGTTTATAAATTTAACTTTGTTGCCGTTTATTTCTACATACTCCTTTTCTAAATTAATTATTGCTTTAATAGGTTTTAAAATATTCTGCCCTATTACAACATCAAAGTTATTATTTTTTATGTTGGTTAGTTTCCAATGTATATAACTTATTTCATTGAATTCGTTTGGGGTTGGGGTGACTAACTCTTTATTTAGGGAAAAATTTTCCTTAATGGTGCTAAAGTGTATTGGTTTATCAAGCTCAATGCATTCATAATCTTTTAACACATTTTATTTCAATAATAATGATGTTGTAGACCCTGTGTCAATAAGACATTTAATTTTTGAATTTTTTATTGTCACTTCTATTATCGGTAACGATTGTTTTGGGCTGGCAACCGAAAATTTTCTTGTTCTTGAACGTGATCTATTTCCATCGGTTCGGGGGGGTTTTGTCTCCTTTGGACTGAATTATGTCTTCTAGATTGTTGAGAATTATTTTGCCTATTTTGTCCAAAGTTAAATTGCTCAGAATTATTTTGTCTACTTTGTCCAAAGTTAAATTGTTGATAATTGTCATTTTGGTCAGAATTGTTATGAAATTCTCTCTGCTGATTTTGTCCAAATTGAAAATTATTGGAATTTGGCATATACTGTTTATTATTGAAATTGCCAAAATTGTGAGCCAAAGAATTTCCATTTGAAAAATTTCTATAATTATTTCTTTGATAATTGTTTTGTCTTTTATCAAATTGCATTAGCAAACCTGTCTCTTGAAGAACGCTAAAAGCCTCTCTAATGGTGCTTATATTTCTACTAATCACTACACTGCTTAAGTCGGAGTGTATTCCATTTAAAAATGTTTTTAGAATTAAACTTTCGTTGTTAATTTGAGAAAATTCTATAGGCTTTATCCTATCGAATTCATGTTTTAAATTTAGTTTATCTAAAATATCTTTTAAATTTTGAAAATATTGACTTACGTTATAGTTTCATAGTACAATCGCCTGATTGTAAAGGGTGTGGTACGACTCCTTTACTCCAAAATTCTTTATGAGTTCTTCTTTCATTTGCTCCCATGTTGGTGTAGGTCCCAAAGGCCGGATGACACTTGCTGCTTCTCCTTTAATTTTTGTTTTGACGTGTCGCTGCGTTACAAATTCCAACATTGATGGGTTGGGGTTGAATAAAGGAAGGATCATGTCAACTTCCCTGATGAACGATGATAAATCTATGCCGTCAAAGTCCATAATTCTTGAAGCTTCCTTCAAAATTTGCGATCCTGTCATCTGAAGTAGTTGCTGCTCGCCTGGATTCATTGCTGATGTATCCTCTTTTAATACAACTGAACTTGTTGTTGTTGCTTTGTATGGTGCACTTCGCTCTCTCTCTGCGTCTTCTGTGTGTGGGACATTAATCTTTAATCCCACTTTTCCTGGTAATGTTATTAGGCGAAATGAAGCTATTCTTCGCCTTCACAAATTGTAATCCTCGCTCTCCGACGTTCCAGATAACTTGTGTAGAAACTTAAGTTTCTTAAACTATCTGTGCCGACCGACTTATATATTTATATACATATATATAAGAGATCTTTAAATTGGGAGCTAATCTTAGGATTTGCTTCCCGTTGCTAAAGCTTACGAAACTTAAAAAACTTCAGTTTTTAGTATCGCTAACTTTGCAGTTTGTTTTAACCGACTGCTAGTTTTGGTTTTGTCCGAGCCGACGATGTTACTTCCGTGACATTGTATTTTATTCTGTTTCTTTTTCAAATTATGTTCTGCTTATATAACTACTAAAGTGATTACAATTTTCTTAATCTATTTCTTTGTTTTTTTATTTTTTTATGAAATACAATATTTGTTAAATGTAATCTTATTTTCTATTGAATGCAAACAAACATGATTGTGTGGTTTACCCGATAATGTCTGGGTTATCATTACAGTCCAACATAAGGCCAAAAACATGTTTGTATGCACTTGCATTATGTTCTTTATCTCTACTTGTTATCTTATTTTTTGTAATGTTTGCTTGTCTTATTTTTTGTAAATGTTTACTTGTTTTTTCTTTAATCTTTTATTTTGTCCAATTTACCATATTTTGTTGTGTGGTGTCTAGTTGGGATGATAGTGTACACATAACTCGCGTGCCTTTTTAGCAGTGCCCGCATCGGTTTTAAGTAGGTCAATATCTGCAGAGTAGACCAATAGATTAATAAAATCAATTTATATTGAACTCATTGAAGAGACAAAAAAGAAACAGAAACAGAAAAAAATAAAATGGTAAATACCATCAGGTATAATAGAAAAGAGGAGCTGGCGTGTTGGGAAGAGATTGAGTAACCGAAGAGTTGGGAAGGTTTTGCAAAAATGTATGAGAATTAGAAATTCAATGCTTAAAAACCGAAGTTGCAGGCACGAATAGAGTTAAGTTTTGTCTGCCAAAGCTACAGCGGTCGATTAAGTCGCTGGTACGGGGGCTGTGACCTTAAGTTTGGATAGTCTAAAAGCGAGGAGTGACCAATCTGGTTCACTATTTTCCATGAAGGTGTGACAGCATATACTATCCTTGTCGCAAAATAAACTAGTGGATAAATTCGAAATAAATACGATCTTGTGATTATGTGTACACGTTTTAAACCTACTGGTTTCTTGAATACATTTGCTAAGCAAAGCTAAGCTAACTGTAATTCGAATGTATTTTATTAGGAGTTCTAAACTTTTATTTTGAAACAAAATAAGAAAACTGTTGAGTCGATGTGGATAACTCTTCCAAGAAAACCGGCCCCAAGAGGTGGAAAGACTTCCAAGACAAAACGAATTTATCTGTACTCTGTCTCACTGCTTTTGCGGGGATAGAAAACTCGCTTAGGACACACTTGCTGTTGTTTTCTTTGTGAAATATGCTTGGGAATTAAAATTTATGACCCCTTCAAAAGGCTTAGCAGATATTAATATCTTTGTTAATTTTATTTTATACTTGGTTTCGAAAGTTTCATTTAGTTGAAAAAACAATCCTTTTCATTTTAACTGTAACATTGTCAAACTGTAGTAACGGAATGTATATTTGCGTTCACCTATATTATTATTGTTGTGAAAGGACCACTACCGCGGTTGAAAAACATCTTCAGCATACAGATACGGTGAAGTATTTATGGCTCGTCCTAGAACAAGAAGGAAAAGGAGACAAAATATGGAGTCTCTCACCAAAAGTAGTCCTCTGGCTTTACGACATAAGAGTCAAGCTCATTATGTTATATAGGGTCTTTGTGTGGTGGGGGGCCATGGAAAAGGCCACACTCACAAGGAAACTAGAGAGTTCATGGGAGGCGCCCATCAGCATATGTGGTGCAACAAGGTCCATTCCAACCATGACACTTAATGTTATTCTGCATATATTGTCCATAGACATCGTCGGAAGGTGTATAACATCGAAAGTTGCTATCAAACTGTCGCATGCTTTGACTTTATACTGGATCTTTTGGATGATGATGTAACCAAACCAAAGTCTGGCGGCTTTTTCTTCACCCACATATCTGCAAAAGAGTTGGAGAAGAGTAGCAGCTGTTGGATGTAAGCTATAATGAGCTTCTTTATAGATGAGTCAAAGCTTGGTTTGTGAAGGGTTGTATTGTAAACTACCTTACCACTGTAGTGTTTTGAAATCCGAGGTTGCTGCCAGCAGTAGATTAACTCTGGTAGCATGGCGCTTATACTACTCTTCAGCTCACTGATTGTGCATTCGGGGCTGGCGAAGAAATTCTTACCTCGTTATCAATGGCAGCGAGTCACTTTGTGATAGGTATAATCAAGAAAAAGTACCCCAGCCTAGCTATCAGTAGAACGAAAACAGTTCAGTGCATCTTTCACCTCGTGTGTTCCACTACTGAATAACTGAGCTTCGCGAGAACTGTTCTAGCACTGGATTGCCATCGGTGAATGTGCTGCCGCGAGATCATTTTGGCCCAATATTGATCGTAAGAGATCCAGTGAGCTCTTTACCCTCAGAAAGGCTAGTCCACGACTGGTTGTGGGGGTTCTAACAGGCACTTTCAGAAGCTTTTTGGAAGAAGACGAATTGGAATCATCTCAGCACTTTCTTTATGTTTATAGGAATAGAAATGAAACGCTTGGAAAATTATTTATTTGCTACTAGTCACTCTGCTGACTTATAAGTTCGAATAACAGAAGTCCTATTAGTATGTCTACACAACAGACTGCATTCCAAGAACGATCTTCGCATCAGTCATCGAATATAACCTAACCTAACATATGCTGCTGATGCCATCTTCATCCGCGGTTTAAATTCCACGAACTTTTCTGGTCCAGTTCTTCTGTTGCTGTGGCCAGTCTCACGATCGAATGCGCTAAATATAATATAATTAAATGCATTTTAGACAGTGACTCTGTCCCGTCAAACAAAAATCCCTACTTCTTTCCGTCTATTACAAATACTCAGCTAAATCACAAAGTACGGGCACGTCCCAAGACAGACACCGCGAGCGAGCTGAAGCAAATATTCTTCATACGTCTCAATATGCAAAAAAGACAGGCCGACAAATTAAGGGGAAAAAACTGAGAGGGTGTTGAAAGGGCAAAAATTAATTCAATTCATTGCAGAAAAAGAAAGTGTTTCGGAAACGGGCAGCGAACAGATGCCAGGGAATAGAGAATATGATATAGGCGGTGTGAAGGAGCCGATGGTTAAGGCAATTGCATGAAAGCGAGTGCATGTGAGTCACAGCGAATAGGGGAATGTATAAAAATGGAGGTATGCATTTATCGCGGATGGTGTTTACTAGCTAGAAGTTAATATGCGACATACTGGACAGTAGAGTGAGGTAAGCAAAATTTTGCTTCAAAAAATTAAATTAATTTTATAATTTTTTTAAATTAATTTTTGAATTTTTTTTATAACTTTAAATTTATTGTATTCATTGTATTAATTTTTTTAGATTAATTTCATTAATGATTTTAATCAAATTGAAAAACAGGAAACAAATAAAACAGCGTATTGGATATATATTCTTGACTCACATCGTCTTCAAATTTTAATATATAATAGACCACCGTGAAATATTAATTTTTTTTTAATAATTAATAAATAATTAAATTAATTTTTAATTTGGAAATTTTTTAAAAAATTTTTGTTTAAAATATGTTAGGTAAATGCATTTTTTTGAACATAAAATTTATTTTTATAATGTATAAAAAATAATAAAAAAGTGGTAACTTAATTATCAAATAAAATTTTTAAAACATTCCATCCTATCATTTTCCTACTGTATACTATGGGTAAAAATATTTAAATGTAATGTGCATTGTGTAATAACAAAATCCAACCCAACCAATTTAGTGACAGCTGTGCTCCTTACAATGGAAATGATTAAGCTGCTGTCGCTTCAGACATATCTTTCACTCTGTTTTTCTCTGGCGACTTCTTCTGTCTCAACTGTGACTGTTGTGAGTTGACATTTAGTAGCATGTGGAAATTAAATAAATTATTTATGAAGTCAACGCCGAGACGAACGAAAGAGCAAACAAGAGAGTTTATTAAATTGTAAGCAAACCTATGACATCGGCAATGAAGTCGACTAAAAAGATGAAAAATCGTTGTAATCACAAAATGTAGATAAGAGTAGACTTAATACGGCTACTGACGTTCTACACTAGTAGTAATATATAATGTAAATAGTAATATCAGTGGCCAAACAAACACAAATAATTAAATGTAGTTACGCTAATAAAATATTTGATGCTGATATAATTCTGTTAACAACGATGCGAATAAATTAAATATTTGTTCTGAAATAAGTTGCAACGCTGTAATTTCGTATTAGTTTAGCTGAATAATTATGAAAGCACTTTTCTGCGCAAAATTAGTGCGAACATTTTTAACCAACATAGTAAGCAATTTTTGTAAAAAAATATATGGCAACACTATTTTAAATTTTTCTTTCAAAAAATTAAACCATAATCTTTTGTTTCTCGCATTAATATTTAATAAGTTAGTTAGTTAAAAATTATTTACTGAGTTGATGCCAAAGTTTATAAGGGAGCAATGATGCATAGAAAAAAATTTTGATTAGTTAAAGTCTACGTCGAGGTTGAGAACCGTATTTAATTCGCGACAACATAATTGGGGGTGTTAGATGGAAGGGGTTTAAAAGAGGGAAGATATAAAAGAAAAACAAGAAAGAGAGAAAGCTTCATGTCTCGGTTAATAAGCACTCTCTCTAAAGACTGGTGACTGGTGAAAGATTGTTTTTGACCGTTAGTGTATACCTGCTATGCACTTAAATTATGTGAAAAAGCAGCTGGCTCTTTGTATGAGATGTAAATCAGCGACCAAAAATATCCAAATAATGTCAACAATTTTGCCCCGCTTGCTTAAACGTGGTTTTCCTCCTATTTTCTTTGTGGTCCCTTTTTTTACTACAATTGTTCCTCATCGCTCATTTGTATGTCATTTGCGCTTCGGGGCTTTGGCCCTCAATGTAGATTAGTCGGTTAGTTAGATCAAACGGAAAGATATTAATTGCTGGCATGCCACCAACGCACATTGTGGTAAAATGTGTCGATTTTGGAGATTAATTCAAAAATCAAAATTCAAGGTACAAGTAAATTTTTGGTATCAAACAAAAGTAGATAAAATTCTACATCACTAACTGAACAAATATTTGGCAAAAAATGTACAGTTTTCTTGTAATATTCTCTGAAAAATGCAAGTTTATTTCTTTTTGTATGCGCACAGTGATATACGTGATTTTTTTCATTTTTCGAAGTTTTTTATTTTCTTTATCTGGACAAATCTTGAGAAAATTGTAATGGAGCCTTCTTGTTCAGGTAATTTAGTAAATACAAAAATATTTCATTTGTGTTTTTACGTGTCTCTAAGTATTTTAATTTTTTTTTGGGCGAAAGCCTTAAAATATTGGGATTTCGACCTTATATGCAGACATATAGTTGTGAGTTAAGCGGGGTAAAGCAAATCTTGTTTCATTCCCATAATCTATGGCTGTTGTAGTTTCTTTTTGTAAAAAAAAGTTGCGCCAATACTGCGCACTTTCTCAGTATATGCATTTCTTTATGCGAACTACCTGTTCAAATATACACGAATTTCTCAAGGCAGAAGAAGAACAAATACAGCAATTGCAAAAAAAGGTTTGTTATTGTTTTTGTTGTTCAGTGGATGCCTGTTTGCTTTGTTCACACCCTACGTTACGATAAGCGGCAGTTTTAATGCATAAGAACATATTCCGGAATAGTCTAAAATTCGCGTTTTACTTATATTTGTATAATAATAAACATCATCACATACATTTTTGAAATAAAATATTGATTTCTTACATTTTGTAATAATTAATTAATATGGCATAAGGTTCTTATCTAAGGTTTAGGGTATATGTAAAATCATGATAACCGACATTGTTTTTTCCCGCGCAATTTTTATTTATCATTAGTATGTTTGTATGTCATTAGTATGTTTGTATGTCATGTGCAGTCGAGAGAAATAACAATAGTGATGTATATTTAACTAACATGGTAAAACCGATACCGACATTGACTACATTTAAAGAGGATGAAAATATTATTATCTTCCTTATAGGAACCAGTTCTAATGTAATTTGGGTTCCTCGTCAAAGTCTTTATGACATAATGAAAAACTCTGGCTGTGATAAATTTAATGAAAAATTTGAATTTTTAAAAGAGCAATTGAAAAAGCGTATTGAGCCATCTGATGAATTTATAAAAGAGTTTGATGACAGGATAAAAACCTTTATTAGTCAATTTAAAATTCGTTGGAGCAGAGCCAATAGGCATGAAGAGCGTTTCCTTAGAATAAACCAAAGTTGGCTGGATTCTTCGATAGGTTTCACCCATTCACAAGGAATGAAACGTGGCCGCAAAGAACTTTCATTTGAAGAATCAAATGAGAAAACGAAGCAAAAAAAAGTAAATTTTTAAGAGATAGTTGCCTTTGTTAGCTTATGCTGCACAAATGAGTTTTAGAGCTTCAGGGCAAATGGAGGCGTCAAAGATAGTGAAAGAGGTTGCAAGTTCACCATCGAGAGCGAAAAAATTTCATAAAAGTATTGCCAAATCATCACTATCACAGCAAATGTCCAAAGAAGACGCTTTATTTGTTTTGGTGGAAGCAAAGTTATCTCGACAACAGTACAATGTTATAAGGCAATCTGCTCCAGATAGGTTTCCTTGCTATTCATATGTCCAATCAGCAAAAAAGGATTGTTATCCCAGACGTGAGAGCATGCATTTTTCCGAGATTTCAGCACAAGTAAGCTTGCAAGCCCTTTTAGACCATACCACTGTACACTAAGTGGGGATTCGATGGAAGCTCTGGACACAGTTCATATAAGCAAGCGTACCAAAATCCGGGTGCAAATGATTTATCAGTTTTTATCACCCGTATTGTTCCAATCAGGTTGATTTGTGGAAGCAAAATTATATGGCAAAATCCGCGCCCAGCTTCTACCAGGTTCTGCAGGCCTTTAAAAATTGAATTTGTAAAAGAGTCCACAGCTGTTTCTAGAACTGAAAACGAAAGAGTTGGTATAGAAATACGAAATCTTGTTAATTCGGTTATACCTTATGGAAATAAATATTTGGAAGTTAAACACAATTTAATTTTATCTATGGTTGATGGAAAAGTATGCAATGCATTAACAGAAACAACATCTACACAAAAATGTTATTTATGTGGAGCTAGCTCGAAAGATTTTAATAAAATTGATGAAATGGTGAAGAAAGTTGTAAAAACAGAAAATTTACAATTTGGGCTTTCAATACTTCATGGGTGGATTAGGTTCTTTGAATGTCTTCTCCACTTATCATATAAATTGTCTATAAAAAAGTGGCAAGCTCGAACAGAAAGCGAGAAACTATTAGTTTCGGAAAATAAAGCACGGATTCAAAAAGAATTTAAAGATAAAATTGGTTTGATTGTTGACCAACCGAAACCTGGCTTTGGGAATTCTAACGATGGCAATACAGCTAGACGTTTCTTTCAAAATCCCGAGATGTCAGCAGCAATTACTAAAGTTAACATAAATTTGATTAAAAAGATGCATAAAATACTCGTAGTTGTTTCTAGTGGGCACGATATTGAGGTACAGAAGTTTCGTGACTACGCTTTAAATACAGCAAAATATTTCGTTGAATGTTATCCTTGGTATAACATGCCTCCAACACTTCACAAATATTTTATCTATGGACCAGAGATAATATCGCACGCTATGTTGCCAATCGGACAATTATCAGAAGAAGCTCAGGAAGCTCGAAACAAAGATTTTAAGAATTTTAGAGAACATTTTTCTCGCAAATGCAGCAGAAAAAAAGCAAATGAAGACATATTTAACAGACTTTTAATCAGTTCTGACCCCGTTATATCAACCACAAGAAAATTACAAAAAAAAAGTGCAGGATTTACCCGAAGAAGCAGTAGAGTTGATCGTGATAGAGAGTGGCAATAATAATGAAGTTGATGATGACGATGATGATGAAGGCGATGATAAAAATTCAAGCGAAGACGACAATGATCATGAATATGATTATAGTGATGAAGAAACAGTTTATATATTTTAAATAAAATTTGAAGCTTAAAAAAATTAAAAATTTAGAAAACCGATGTTCAGCATATTTTTGTTTTTTAAGATATAAAAAAAAAACAATCAAAAAACTCGAATTGCATTATTTTCTTAGTTCTTTATGATTAATTAACTAAAAAAAATAACTTTTCCATAACTAGAAGCCTTGTGGGAATTAATCTCCATTTTGAGCACCATTTACCCCACTGTGCAACGGTACGGAGAGCAGCTGGCCATTGTAAGGCTGGTAAAATATTGCGTGTCTGAATATGATTATTATATTTGCACCCAAGGGACTAATTTTTATAAATTCTACTCGCCCAATTTAATATTTGTCTGCGTTGAAGGTTGCGCTGTTAGCATTTGCGACGCGTTTGCTGTAGTGGAAGGCTAATTGTAAGCGGTTTGCTAGCATAGCTCTGATTTGTTCAAAAAGTAATTTCCGTTGCGAGTGTGTTCTTCATAGGAAATTTACAACTGCCTGATAGTTGACACAAAGATGCCTTAGCTGATTAACTATTCAGGATGACAGGTTCGAAACTCGATTGCAACACATTCGCGTAGAAATACTCTCTTCGCGAAAGAGCCAAAGTCTCGAATATAATTTGAATGATGAAAATATCGATTTTAAGGAAAGAACTAAAATCGCAAATATGTCTCTTATAAGTTAACCATCAAGTCAATTTCTTTGCTTGATAGACCGTCTTCTTGTTAAAGATTACTTTTTTCGAAATGATGTTCAAACTAATATTAATACCTGATCCTGTCCTGTCGTCTTCTTTGAATCGGCCGAGCAGATCTGGTTGAGTAGATATAACTACATATGCCGTTCCCGTGATCAGTTGAGTTCTGTACGTTGGCCTCAAAAAGTATGAAAAGTATGTAAGAACTTTTCAAGAAAGTAACGCGAAGTCTACCGATTAGAAATAAACCTATATATTTAAAATTTTTTTTAAGTTATTGGTACAGAAAACTTCGTCTCGTTCAGAGCAGTCTTCTTATAGCGAAACTTAGAACTCCCTGGCAGACAAATATAAAGAACATGTACACAATGCCCGACTTTTGAGAATATTCTATATGTGGTTCTTTCCTGATGTTAAGGTAAAATAGGTCTTCTATCCAGATTATATGATGAAATCTAAGTATTTTAAAATTTTACTCTTCATTGTCCAACCTCCTGGCTTCATAGCATAAATTCTTTAAGCGCTCTGCAATACATTTTAGAGCGAGATTTAACTCTAGAGCACTTTTATCAAGCTCTTGATATTTCGCTTCAAATTACGATTCTCAATCAAGTTTTTGTCAAGATTCTAACGCGCTTGAATGACGATGGTATGAGTGAAGATTTTTCTGGTTCAGTCAGATGTAAAGAAGTCTATTATTATTATAGTAAGTGAAGCGGGGAAAAAAATCTAAATATTTTTAGTTTTATAAAATCCGAATTTGATCAAGTGTTAGATAATCGCACTACTGAAAGCAACACAATTGGATTCTACTTCTCCTCCCTGCTTTGTAGCCATATTTTTGCTACACGGTTTGGTTCCGTCTGCCCCTGGTGTTTTTGCCTTTCCTGGAGGTGAACTTAGCATCAACTACCTTACCAGTGCCAGCCCTTGCACTTAATCCTTACAAACACTGTATTTTCTTGGAACAACTAGTTCCCTCCGGTTTTTTATAGCATTTGAATTTCAGAAATCTCAGGCTCCTTTAATTCTTTGGTACTGTTTCGAATCATATTTTGGTCCCACGCGCGAGTAGTTACGGAGTTATTATGGATGACGTCAGATGTCTATAAGCTCCGTTTGAGACTGGGATGTTTCAGAGCCCAAGCCAGGTTGATCCTCGGCACGTGTCGCATACTATCTTTGTCCAGACCTCTCTGTACCTCCAACCACAGGATCTGATTGCTGTATTATTGATAAGTAATGAACACGCAGAAAAAAAATCAAACCTTAGCTCGATATCTCCCAGTAGAAACAGAAATCAACTGTTACTAGGATCTTAGAGGCCCCTGCCTTCGTCGTGATATAATGGTATCTCTTATCAGTCGGCATGCTTGGGAAAGGTTCAGCTAGGAATTTTTGGGTGAAAAATTTTTTGGAAGAAGAGATTTTAACTCAATGCGATAGAGTATTTATAATGGCTGAACAGTCGATTAGCTAAAATTAAGTTAATATTTAATTGAACAGTCGAATTAGCTCAAAATAAGGTAATATTTAATTTTTCGAAGAAAAAAACCCATCCATTTTAAAACCAGTTTTAAAATTTCATAGAAAATCAGGTCCATTTTGTTTATGAGACTTTAACGTCTGATTTATTTTATTTAATATTACGTTTTCAGCTTTGTCAAATTCACAGCGAGATTTCGCAACGAACAAAAACTTTATTAACGCACACCAATAAGCGTACACACTCACACTATTTTAATAAACTGACCACAAATATAATGAATTCGCTGTTAAAGCGAAGGTTGCACACAACAACATAGCCAAAATATGAATAAATAATGAAACAACAAAAAAATTAATTGCAATAAAATATATACTATATGACTACTAAATAGCTAATTGATGCCAGCGAAGTGAAAGCCAGATCGGCAAAGCATGGACGGAGAGTGGCTAGCTTATTGAACAGTGTTCAAATTAAAGTAAAATTTTGGAAAATATATATATTGTATTGAAAATTTTAATTTGAAGGCTTCGTTATATGATTCAAAAAGAACATATTAGATGTGGAGAAGGTTCTAAGAGAGATTCTAGATGACGTGTGAATAAACTCGAATAAACTCGAGCAGTGAAGGTTCTTCAAATAAACCTGCATACTCCCAGGTTTACCTCTAAACTTCCCTTCAGACAACATGACCATAGTCGCTATAAAGGACGACAAGGCTAAGACGTTACTCTGTAGAACCTATTAAATGGTAAAGCGCTAACAATAGAACTTAGGAAGTTGGTAGCCGCGGTGGATAAAGCGAAGGTACGCCTGGCGTTAGGTGCAGTCACCAATGTTCACAACACAGTATAGGCAGCGGAGATAGAAGGAAAGTGGTAAGTTTTTACTTAATTTTAAAATTACAAATAATCTAGCTAAAGCTAAACGCGAACCGGCCATAACGCAAAATGTATCAACAATACTGATTCCTTTCCTGACCACAATATACGAACTCTTTCGGAAAGGGGTGAGAGTCATAGTCATACAGAAGGCGGCCAAAGGAGTCCCCCTATATTCGGCGAAATATAGACTAA
The DNA here is from genome assembly GCA_037783105.1 of Bactrocera zonata. Classification (NCBI taxonomy): domain Eukaryota; kingdom Metazoa; phylum Arthropoda; class Insecta; order Diptera; family Tephritidae; genus Bactrocera; species Bactrocera zonata. The sequence goes on along the minus strand of JBAWJQ010001291.1, from coordinate 103,588 downwards.
TAGGTCTGACCTCATTCCTTGTGAAGGTATTTGAAAAATTCCAGACGCCTATATTAGAGACAAGCTCTTTTCCTTTCAGTTATAATTTTATTCGCTTATTGTTTTCTTCTGTTGCCTACATTTCGGCAAATTTACTACATATACTTACATACTTATTTTTATGGTAATCAAGTTAAAAGTACAGATTGTATAAGGTCATTTTTATTTTACCTTATTGAATATAAGTGGTTAAATATTCAATTATAGTTTCTTATTCTCTAGATCTTTCACAATAATTTTTATATAGACTGTAGTAACAACTTTCCTTACTTACGTAGCGGGTTACGCAAAAACGGACCTAATTTCCCCTACATTCTTGGTTTCAAAATATGAGTTAAGTTTTATGATGGCAGCAGCACCGGTGGCAGAGGGAAGCGCTATTAGGTATTCCAAGTGGTACCAGAGCCAAATGAAAATTAAAATATGTGACGATGAGAGATCGGTCGAACTTTTTATGGCCGTAAGAAGCACCACATTCGTAAAAGCCTTCGAGGAGTTAAGAACGTACTTAAACTTGAAGCATCAGTCTAATTTAGATTTTAGAAAGAATGCGGAAAAGATGTTAATATTTTAAATTAAGCATAAGCAATATCATATTCCAAGTTTGAATTCGAGGCTCAAAGGTTTTTTTTTCACTTCCTTCTTTCAGCTACTCGAACCACTGTGCCTAATAGCATTCATCTGCTCATCATCTGTCATTTGGATTCAATTAACTTAATTGCCATTAACTGCGCAAAGTATTAAATTGGTTGTGGAACGTTTTGTGAATTTTTTGTTGCATTCAATTTTTTTCTTAAATCAAATCCATAATGAAAATTAGCTAATGATAGGCAATCGATTGTTGAATGTTGCCTGCGTTTTTACATCGAAAAACATGTGAATTTCTGCTTGAATCATGCAAGGTAGCTTAAAAAACTCATTTAAAATAACACTGTTTTTTAATGTTTATAATTAAATCCATATCACCTGAAGCATTATTATATTCTCGCAAATATTGCAGTTATGTTGACCTAACGGAACATCGTATTCACAATTATATTAATACTATTAATTATTATTATCAATATATATGTCGGAACGCTAGTATTTGTGTTTTGTGTGTCAGTGTACATACATACATGCGTACGGCATAATAGTCTAAATGAGATTAAACTATTTCAAGACCACAGCTACCGAATATTATGACCCTATGGTCCACGAATGACTTTATTTTAAAAATATCTGTTAACTTTTTATTTAAATTAATTAAGAAAGTGGAGAACTTATGTGTTCTGTCGACAAACTTTAAGAACTCAATTCAATATCGACTTATAAATATATTTTTAGTGGAGTGTTGGCGACTACATAAAAATTTTATTGAATAAAATATATAAGCAAAATATTTTATTTCATAAAAATTATGCTTGATTGGTTTAGGAAAACAAAAAATAATTTATGACAGTTGCCACCTATTTCGAATATGTAAGTAAATTAATTTTACAAAGAAAGGGACTTACTAAAGAAATTAGAAAATAAATTTTGCAAGAAAAATGAATTATTACAAAATGAGTATAAAATAAAGAGCTTGAAAACTTACAGTGTATTTTTGAAGAAAGTGGCCACCTTTTTAACAAATTTGACTCAATACAGTTGACGTTGATGAATGTTAAATTATAAATTGGTTAACAATCTAAAGGCAAATCTAAATCATTATTTGAAAAAATTTGCCCTAAATTTATTGTTTGTCGGATTGCCATTTTTTCAAAATTTGAATTAAATAAATTTTTTAAATAAATATTTTTTTGCAACGAGTGCTTTAAATTATCGAAGATTGAATAAAGTTTAGAGTACGAATTTAATTTTATAAGTATTATATAATATTAATGGTAAGAAACTTAAAAAATTTTAACATGATTTGTGTTTCAATGTAAAAAAATGTCGCAGTGACGTTTCATTTTTTTTTTTTTTTTTTATATCTGCGTTGTTATAGTAAAAAATATTTCTTCAGAAAAAAGCGATAAAAGCCAATTGTAATTAAAGATTATTTATTAAATATTTTAATTAATTAAATTGAATATTTTAATTAATTTTACGATCATTTATGGCGAACCTTACCATATAAAGGCGGAGTGAGCGCAATATTTTACGAAACAAAAAATGTTAAAAAAAAATTGCTTTGTTTCAAATACATTGAGTGATTGGCTGGCTTGTGCGCCGCCAACCTTGCGTCCTTTCACTGTATTTATGGGAGTTGTGAGTTAAAAAAAAATTTCGCTTACATGTGTTTGGTGAACAATTCTTTTTACGTATGTATGTCATGTCTTTCTAACGATTTTTTTTTTACAATTTTCTTTTGCTCGATTTTTTTTGTTTTGAATTTTGTCTCAATTTTTTTGTTTAAATTATAGTATATTATATTTTTTTTGCTGTAACATTTTTCTCACATGCAGATGTATTATGTATTTTCATGATTACTTATCGCTTACTTTTGCTGTGTCATATTTATTGAATTTGGATTCGGTTTTTTGCTGTTGGTGCACCGAAATTACATGGAAATACCATTTTTCCACTTAAAATCTCGGCGCGCTCACAATTACAACTTTAAATGGCCTACCCTGTATTTACATAAATACGAGTATTGACACTAGGCCGTTGTTGTTGTCACCAATAGTTATACGAATACCACCGACCGTATTGTTGTTGTTATAGGATATAAAAACAAATTTCAAAATAATTGACAAAATAGCGAACGCATAATAGTATTCAAATGCCAACCCACAACTACAAGCGCGTAGGAACACACACACTTCCATACATCTAGACCTGCATGCATAAGCATACATACATATATGGATTTGTGAAATTATGCGCTTTGTTCCGCTTCAATAACAATAATGTTGAGTGTGACTTTTTGTCAGGAATCAGTGGACAAACACGCGCCAGTTATGTGTAGACTATCATTCCAACCAGACACCACACAATGAAATATGGTAAATTGGACAAAATAAAGGATTAAAGAAAACCAAGTAAACATTACAAAAAATAAGATAACAAGTAAAGATAAAGAACATAATGCAAGTGCATACAAACATGTTTTGGGCCTTATGTTGGACTGTAATGATAACCCAGACATTATCGGGTAAACCACACAATCATGTTTGTTTGCATTCAATAGAAAATAAGATTACATTTAACAAATATTGTATTTCATAAGAAATAAAAAAAAAAAAAAACAAAGAGATAGATTAAGAAAATTGTAATCACTTTAGTAGTTATATAAACAGAACATAATTTGAAAAAGAAACAGAATAAAATATAATGTCACAGAAGTAACATTGTCGGCATTTTTGTTTTTTCCTCCGCTCGGACAAAACGAAAACTCGCGCTTTGACAGATTTAATTCGCAGGCGAAGTGTGCGCCGGAGACGTAGAAAGCACAGCAAAATGTAAACGATTTAAGTGTACTTTAACTAAATGTAAGTTAACTTGAGCGGCGCCGTACATTTGTGTGTGTGTAATGGTGGCCGAGCTGTAGACTAAGTGCGGCACAATGGTCGCTGATGTGTGAGGTAAGACTGCAATGTTTATCCTGTCTTTTGCATTGCAATAACTTTGAAGCGAAGTTTGGGAAGTATACAAATGGACCGAAGTTGCAAGAAGGATGAACAAATTGTTTGGAATAATGAGAATTAGGTGGAAGGTACAAAAAAGAAGCGAAACAAAAGCTTAGGGAAGCCAAAGGAATATAAATGTAGGCAATTTGGAGCCTTAAAGGTCTAAAGTAATAGTATGTATGGTGGACTAAATCATCACAGGTAGTTGAAAAGCATGCAGCCATTTGATGCTTCTATTCTAGTATTAAATTAAGCAAATCCTGTTAGGTGTTATGTTTAATTTCAAATTTTTCTAATTTTATTTCACAAAAATGTTCTTATTTTATTTTACAAAAAAATGCTCTCATTTTACACAATGTTCTTAGAAATGTTTTAGTTTCAACTGGTACCGTGCTCGTCCCCGTGTCGACTGACTGTCGTTTTCAAAGTCTTCGTTCCCCGTTTCTTTGTCGCTACTCATTCCTTCGTCGCTACTCGTTGTCTATTGCGGTCAGTGTTATGTTAAGGTACGTTCGTTCGCCCACTTCTAGTCTGCCTTTATTCGTTCCTACACTCGGCCGTCCTGACCTTCGTTCGTCCTCGAACGACGTGCACCATTTTTTCATGAACTCGGCAACTGTTGTTGTTCGACACGGTCCTTCGTGTTTTTCGACATCATACCTACCATGATTCAATTTCTTAAAAATTTTGTACGGTCTTAAAAACTTTTTCTTAACCTTTAATGCGGGACCATATTGTATACGCTTTATAGCGACTAACTCATTTTCTTCGTACGTTTGTTCGGCTTTTCTTGTTGCATTAAAATTTTTTCGATTTTCTTCCTGTATTATTTTAATATTTTTCCTAGCCATCTCTCTAACCTGGTCACGTTCTGTTTCTAGCTCTTTGACTACTTCATTTTCAATATACTCACTTAAGTCTATCTGATCTTCTACACGCATGTCAAGTCCTGTTAACAGATTGAATGGGGACACCTTTGTGCTACGATTGGGATAGTTGTTTAAACTTTTAAAGTACATTATCAACGTTTTTATACCATTTATCTGGATTGTTCAGAGAAAGTTTCGTCAACATTGGAATTACTGTTCGGTGGATGCGCTCTACTTGTCAGTTTCATCTCGGCACACCCGTCGCTATAAAGAGATGTTGTATTTCCTGCTCACTGCAATAGTCTCTAAACGCTTGAAAGGTAAAAGCTGCTCCCCTGTCTGTGATAATTCTTCTTGGATTTCCAAAAATAGCAGCTTGTTTACGCAACCTATCAATCACTGCTGATGCACTAGTATCTTTGGTAGGATATAACCAGACAAATTTGGAGAATGCGCCTACATCTGATAAAATGTGGTTATAACGTTTCGCGGCAATCGTCAAAGGTCCTAAATGGTCGTCTTTAGGGATTGGGGTAAGAAACCCTTCTTTCTTGCCCATTTTTGCATTTGCTACAATGCACTCTACACAATTGTTTACTCTTCGAACAACTTTCTGACCTAGTTTCGGAATATAATAAGATTTCTCTAATAACTCTTGTGTTCTACATTATGTTTATGTCATCCTCCATTGAACAGGGAACAACGATTAGCTCTTTGGAGTGATCTTTGCATAAAATTCCATAAGTAATTTAAAAATCTTCGTAAGCACCCTTTTCTAATATAGTCCTAACTGCTTTTGTCCAATCATCATTCAACTGTGCCTGTAATAGCCGATGTCTTAAAGTATCTTCCATCTGTAGGCAATGCATTCTGCTTAAGGCATCTATCTGCCTCATCTGGGTCCCAGATCTGTGTACAATTTGGTAGTCGAATTGCTGTAAAAATAATGCCAATCTTGCAAATCTGGGGGGTACGTTTTCTTTTCGCATTGTAAGCGCAAATGCATTACAATCTGTAACTATTGTAAACTTTCTTCTTTTTCTTTACTGGCGTAGACACTGCTTACGCGAATATAGTCGAGTCAACAACAGCGCGCCAGTCGTTTCTTCTCTTCGCTACGTGGTGCCAATTGGATATTCCAAGCAAAGCCAGGTCCTTCTCCACTTGGTCCTTCCAACGGAGTGGAGGTCTTCCTCTTCCTCTGCTTCCCGCGGCGGGTACTGCGTCGAATACTTTCAGAGCTGGAATGTTTTCATCCATCCGGACAACATGACCTAGCCAGCGTAGCCGCTGTTTTTTAATTCGCTGAACTATGTCAATGTCGTCGTATATCTCGTACAGCATCATATTGTAAACTTTACTCCTTTTAAATATATTCTTCATTTTTTTAACGCTGTAATGACTGCTAAAACCTCTAGTTCATATGAATTGTACTTTTCTTCTGCCTGACTTGTTTTTCTACTTAAAAATTGAACTGGATGAAAATTCTGATCTTCACTACACTTTTGCATAAATATTGCGTCTCATCCAAATTTGGATGCATCCGTATGAATCTCGGTTTCACCATGAGGGTGATGTAACCGAAGAACTGGTGAGGAAGTTAGGGCACTCTTTAAATTTTGAAAAGACATTACCTGTTCTGTTCCTATTTGGAAATTACTGTTCTTTTTTAGCAAGTCTGACAAAGGTTTTGCCAGTGATGCATACCCACTAACAAATCGTTGAAAGTAAGAAGTCAATCCAAGAAATCATTCGACACCTTTCCTATCATTTGGCATTGGGTAATTCTTAATGGCCTGAACCATTTCCTCAGATGGCTTAAATGTCCCCGACTCAATGACATATCCAAGGAAGTTAACTTTTCGCTCCAAAAATTGACATTTTTTCCACTTGTGCACACCGTAGCGATCCTACTTCGAGAACTCGTCTTAATTTCATTATTCCTTCATTAACATCTTTGGATGGAATAATGATGTCGTCCATATATATAGCAATCGTCCCGTCCTTTATAAGGTCTCTGAAAATATAGTTTATGAACCTACAAAATACAGTTGGTGAGTTACATATACCAAATGGAACGTATTTAAATTCGTAATGCCCATCTGGTGTAACGAATGCTGTATATTTCATCGAATCTTTCGCTACATGCACATGGAAAAATCCATATTCCAAGTCTATTGTTGTAAAAATTTTTGTTTCTTGCAGTCTGTCCAAAACGTCATCGATCTGTGCCATGGGAAAGTTATCTCGAATAATTTTCCTATTTAACAACCTGTAGTCGCAACACAACCTTTTTGACCCATCTTTTTTTTTACTATAGCAATCGGCGATGCGTAATTCGAAAAACTTGGCTGGATGATGCCAGTTTTTAGCCAATTTTCCACTTGCTAGCTTACGAAACTTTTGTCTTCTAAAGACAATCTTCTTGGACGTTGGACTACTGGTACTTCGTCACATAAAACAATATTCATTTTATATTGACATTTTTCAATATATTGGAGCTTATAACTGTGTATCAATTCCTAAATAACTACGTTGTCACTATATTCCCCTGTACTCAAACATAACTCCTGAAACTCTTCTAATAACTATATTCTTTTTTCTTTGCGTCTTTCTTCCACCCCTTGTTCAACATCACTCCTCTCTATAAATTTTGCACCTTCTGGCCTTATATTAATATTGACTTTATCTAGTACTGATATACCTATGAATACTGAACATGGAATAGCGGTTTCGCTGGTGATGTGGAACTGTTGTAAGAATTTCAAACCAACAACCTCCAATTCTGTGACAAAACTACCATATATTGAAAATTCTTTGGCGCATGCGCCATATAAAGTGCGCTTATCATCGACCACTTCACCGTCAAATTTAATTTTTTTGAAAATTTCGCTTCGTATTAAGCACAAACAACACCCAATATCAACCAATGCATCAACTTTTAGTCCACCTACCTTCACTACTTTTACCGGTAAACTTATTTTTGTTTTGTCAAAATTCACAACATTAATCTTATCTGATTCCTTCTTTACCTTTATACCTGCAGTACCATTGCATTCAAAAGACATGTGTCCCATACCATTACTTTTGAAACAATTGGTTTTTTGACTGCTGCAGTCTCGAATTAGATGTGTGGAGCTTCCACACCTAAAACACGATTTTGAGACTTTCTAATTATAAGTTGTATTTAGGACTTTCTGTATTGACTTGTCTGCTTTGCTATGGATTTTTTCTTAAACTATTATTTTATCTTTTAACTCACTAATTGTTTTTGCTTCGTACATCGTATCCATTATACCCTTAATGAAATATGATATTAAACTTTCAGTATCGATATTTACTGGCTTTCCAATTTCTGTAAGAACATACAAATATTCGCGAAACGTTTCGTTTACCCTCTTCTTACGACTTCTCAACTGACTATGCACTTCTGACGACGACACCTTTTTCCCAAATTCACTGATTAATTCTTCTTTCAGTGATTTCCAACTGACCAAGCCTCGCAGACCTCTAATAAACAATTTGGCAGCTCCTTTCAGCAACTGCGTAGTATAAATAAATTTCTGCCCTACCACTAATGCATTTTCCTCAAAGTCATTTATCCATTGCTGAGTATCGATATTATCGTCACTAAATTGTGTCAGGCTTTCTTGGATGTCATTAAACGAAAAAACGGATCTACCTATCGGTGCAACAAATTTGTATTTAGTACATCGCCGTAGGAACTAACTGATTCAGCATTTTCATCATCCTCATCTGTATCATGTCCATGGTGCAAGAACAGTCTCTTTTGCAACTCTGTTTTACGCACAGTAGTGGAAATATTTAGTTCACGTAGTGCTTGCTGCAATTCCCTAATATTTAGTGTCAGTATTGCTTGTCTGTCCATTGTCGCAATGCACTATTACAATTCAAACTTTCACTTATAATTAAAAGATATTTCTAAACAAACTACTAGAATTGTTAACGTAATGAATAATATTTGTGTAAATATAAAGATTTCATATTCAACTTACATATCTGCTTTCTGCGTCCCAATCCTCTGCTTCTTCCTAAAACTTCTATGTTTCTGCCTTCAGCTTATTCAACTTGTTCAACTTCTCTCCTTCTAGCTTTTAATGTCTCTGCTACTTCGTTCAACGTATTCCACTTGTCTGCTTCTTCCCTCAGCTCATTCTTTGTTCTACTTCTCTTCTTTCCTCGCTCAACTTCTCTGCTTCGCGCTTTTAACTTTTCTGCTTCTTTGTTCAACGAATTCAACTTGTCTGTTCCTTCCCCCAGCTTTTTCAACTTGTTCAACTTCTCTGCTTCTCGCTTTTGACTTCTCTGCTTCTTCGTTCAACGAATTCAACTTGTCTGTTTCTTCCCTCAGCTTGTTCTACTTGTTCAATTTCTCTGCTTCTTCGTTAGACTTCTATGCTACTTCGTTCAACGTGTTCAACTTGTCTGTTTCTTCCTTCAGCTTGTTCTACTCGTTCAATTTCTCTGCTTCTTCGTTAGACTTCTCTGCTTCTTCGTTCAACGTGTTCAACTTGTCTGTTTCTTCCCTCAGCTTGTTCTACTTGTTCAATTTCTCTGCTTCTTCGTTAGACTTCTCTGCTACTTCGTTCAACATTTCGACTTTCGTTACTTTCAAATTGCTGGTTGATGCCACCAATTTTTTTCTATTGCCTACTTCTTCGCTGCTACCATTTCTCGCTGGATTTTTTTTTATTTCATACGATCGGACTACGTTAGCTGTTTTTTCGCCGTTAATTTTTGAAATGGCAACTTCGTATGACGACGAACAATTAATGACGCTTCCCGAACTTTCCAGAATTTTATAATGTTTGAGAATTAAGAAATTTGTATAGCGCTTGAAGACGCTTCTCTGTTTTTTCACTGGCCGACACTTGAAATGTGTTTGTGTATTGCACTGCGTTTAACGACGCTGACAATTACAGAATAACGGACGATTAAATGTTGAATGTTTTTATAGCGTTTGACGACGCAATTTTTCAACGCACAGTAAAAAAATGATTTTTAAAACTTTTTTCTTTCACAAATATCCCGGTTGGGCCCCCAATTTGTAGGGGTGGATTCGTATTTATTATAAGAAAAGTGTTTATTTTACAAAAATGTTCTTATTTTATTTCTTATTTTATTTTACACAAAAATGCTTTTATCTTATTCGTATTTATTATAAGAAAAGTGTTTATTTTACAAAAATGTTCTTATTTTATTTCTTATTTTATTTTACACAAAAATGCTTTTATTTTATTTTCACACTGTTCATAGAAATGTTTTAGTTTCAACTGGTACCGTGCTCGTCCCCGTGTCGACTGACTAGCGTTTTCAAAGTCTTCGTTCCCCGTTTCTTTGTCGCTACTCGTTCCTTCGTCGCTACTCGTTGTCTATTGCAGTCATTGTTGCATGTTAAGGTCCGTACGTTCGCCAACTTCTAGTCTGTCCTTTATTCGTTCCAACACTTATAAGCGCACTAATATAATTGAATTTTTAGTGTGTTGAATCTTATGTTCTTTTTCGTTACATACGAGTATATAAAATACCAATGACTGCCACAGTAAATATTGCTTTCTGATTTCCAACACCCCTCATTTATTTCTTATGAACATAGTGTCTCTATGTAACTTTCGCTTAGAGAACTTTAATATCCTGCTAATATTGAAGTAATATGTATGTAGGAAAAAATGGTGGAGAGGAAAAAATTTTAATGTGAACTTTATAAATATTTATAAGTTTTAGTAGTATCTGTTGTGAGTTCTGGAAAAAATATGTATTAATATATAAATATTATATCTAAAATATTGATCTAAAATTTTACATATGTACGTCCATTTCTCGCCTGAAGCTGCGATATTAGACCACTATAGCATATAGCTGGGGCAATAACTTGGAGAAGTTGTACAGATCAGCCCACTATACCTACCATAAACCTTTCACATAAACTGATTGATAAAAATCAAGTTTTCATTCGGAAATGTTTTTGTTTTCTATTTGTTAGGAAACGTTTTTTCTTGTTTTGAATTCGTTGGAATCATACCAGGGTTTCTGCAAATGTAATTGTGCCACTAACCCTACTTCCATGATCCAATCCCAATTCTGAACTTAAACATCAATCAGTACTTCGGTACTATCATATGTTTGAACGAGTGTGGTCTCATTCATTTTGCAATGTCTTATCAACAAGTTTCATGCTATCTTCACGCCGTAGTCCTTTTTCATTGCCTTTAAGTAACCGTAACAACAACACCCACACACTTATAGGTATAATATATGAGAACAATATCCATTTAGTTGGCCATAATTCCACTTGAGTGTGCTTAACTTATTACAACATATCCCTTGTGTTGTAAATAACCAACTGCCCCTTTTACACTTAGTGCTTTAACCCAGTGGAAGATGGGGCTCGGCAAACTTTCTAATGAAACCGCTGGTGTCATTACAGCAAACAGCAAGAATAATAATAACAATGGCTTTGATGGCAACACTATTTTCGGTTTAATAATGTTGGCGAGTCTTTTTGCCATTAAATGTGCTGAAACAGCAACCAAAAACAAAAGTAGAAGCTAAAGACGCAGTAAAAAGGATAAACGACTAATGCGCTACTTAAAATGGACTTCTGACTATTGGCAACTACAAAAACACAAGCCATTCTAAACATACGAACAACAACCACATGTTCAACAACAGTAATTGTATCTTAAGCACTTTACCGTTGTAATAATCGTTTCATTTTGCTTTCATTTGTAATATAATCCTTTTATGAAGTTTCCAATTTCCTGCCTAGAGATATGTCTTCGAAGGGGAATGTGTGATAGCCGAGAGGAACGTTACTTTGCTCGTATCAGCAATGATATAATGGCATTGTAAGCCGTACTAATCACTGCTATAGGCGACATGTCGTATAAGTGAAATTAGCGATAGTGTGAAAATGTGGATCTTTAACGGGGGTGTGGTGGGTATGAGTGATGTTGGTGTTATGAGTGATATTTTTATATGATGTAAGGACTCAAATGAAACGTAACGTATGAGTTACATACATTTAACAAAAGTTACGTCTGTGTACGGGCCCTGTCACATGTTCAATTTTTGTGATATTCGGATCGTGATCTATATTGATGATTGATGAATTGAAAGTGAATGCTACACGTTCAATAATTATCACGTCTGTATTTATGCGAAATAAATCGAGTTTTTGAAACAAAGATGCTAAAAAATAGTTTTACCTTATTATTTTTTTTAATTTTCTGTATTATTTTTTTATAAAATGTCGAAAGAAAATTGAAAGGAAGTTTCTATGTTTACTAGCAACTATTGGAAAACACTCACTGTACCTTTGAATATACTAAAATTTTATTTAAATATAAATAGACAATACAATTTGAATAAAAATGCACCGTTTTTTATTATTTTCAATACTTTGTGTCGTCGCATAGCGAAGTAACATACAAAATGTCGTAGATAGCGTATCCAATATTGAACGTTTAACGAGGGATTCATGATTCGAATTTCAAAATATTCAGTGAGTGATACTTCTCATTATATATTTTATAATGGGTTGATAAAAAAGTCTTGCGGTAATTTTATTGAATCAATTCGTGTGGCGCCCATACATCGAGCTTCTTACTGACTCCAAGCTTTTTCAAATGGCTTATAACGGTTTGATGACTACTATGCCGGTCTCTTTCGACCAATTCAGCGATTTTATCGCAATTTTCGACGACAGTCCTTCCGGAGCGTGACGCATTTTCGACCACCTCTACACCAGAACGAAAACGTTGAAACCATCGTTGTGCGGTGGAAATGGAAACTGTATCGGGTCCATAAACTGCACAAATTTTATTGGCGGCTTGAGATGCATTTTTGCCTTTATCGTAGTAGTACTGAAAAATATGCCGTATTTTCTCTTTATTTTGCTCCATGTTTGCGAGCTATAAATCACGAACGACTAAAAAGAAACGACAATCAATCAAACACGTGTTAGCGCGTGAAATGAGCTTTCCAAAAAGGTATAGCATGACCCGACGCGACGAACAAAACTAGAACTACGCGCTTTCAGCGCCAACTAGCGAAAATACCACAAGACTTTTTTGACAACCTAATATCACACAGGTGCTACGTGGCGTATGAGTTACATTCAGCAATAGTGTTCTAACAGGGGCATATGAGTGACAATCTTACATTTTAAAAATATGTGGTGCGATGAGTGAAATTTACTGTGAACAGTAAATTACAACATGGCGTATGAGTTACATTTTCAATGAGAGCCTACATATCAGGTGACTTGCTATATAAGTTCTAATCTGTTAAATATATGACTAATGCAAAATAATAAGGATATATTTTCTATTAAAAATTCTTTACTGTAATCATGAAGAAAAATTCAAATTTATTAGAAATCTATACCACAATTTCTACTTTCCTTACCTATTGAAACTTTGATTGTATTCTTGTGTTTTGCCAAGGAATATCTTAAATGATTGTTATTAGACTCCAATATACCTAACTTGTGTTGGAAACTAGTATGAAAAAATATTTTTTAGTGAGTTCTTTTTATTTATTTTATTAAATTATGGAGAAACACTTAGCCGAAAGTCATCGTATTTTGATGAAAGCTTGAGTGAAAACGCACTCGCTGATCGTGAACTTGCCGAAAGCGGTTTGCACGCGCTATGAGTGGTGACATTAGCTTAGAAGACAAAGAACGTACTCGGCGACCGAAAATTTTTGAAGATGAGTTACTGCAGCCGGATATACTCAAAAGCAAAGAAATTGGATGTCATATTAATCAAGGGTCACATGCGCAGAAAAACAAGTCAGAATTACGAGTGCTGCTATATATATATCTGGCCTAATAATGAAAATAGGCATATTTATCAACGAAAATGGTTTTTTTTTTTTCGTTGGATTTGGCTCGTCTTGGAAGACCCACTCGATTGCTGTTTTGTTTCGGGCTTATACGCATAGATCCATGATTCGTCACCTGTGGCGATCTTATAAACGTCTTTTGAAGCACCGCGATCGTATTTTTCAGCATTTCTTTACACCAATTCACACGAGCCTTTTTTTGAGCGAATGTCAAATTGTACGGGATCCAACGAGAACAAACCTTTTTTACAGCCAGGTGTTCACGCAACATCGAATGTATGCTGGTATAAGAAATGCATAGGCATGCCTCTACCTGAAGGTATGTTACATGACGGTCTTGCATTATCAGTTCACGTACGGCATCGATGGTTATTTCCGGCACAACGGCTGTTTTTGGACGACCTTCACGGAATTCGTCTTTGAGCGAGCGTCGGACACGATTGAATTCGTTGTACCAGTTTTTCACAGTGCTATAGGATAGCCATACAAAGATTTTAGTTCATCGATGCACTCTTGTCGTAATAATCCACATCGAAAGTTGTGAAAAATGATCGCACGAAAATGTTCACGAGTTAATACCATTTTTTGGCCGAGATGAATTTTTTAATTCCCTGTAAATAAAACCATTCACGATTAAATGACAAAACGTTCTGAGTGATGTTATGCTAAAAAATGTCAAACTTTCCAATGGAAATTTCAGATTGCATCTGGCAACACTTAGTGTTGCCTAGTCCAGAAATATATATAGTAACCTATGTACTGTTGTACCCTAAAAGCCGAAGTAGTGTTTGTATTGGATTGTGAATAGGAATGGAATATGAATCTATTACGTTGAGTGCAAAGTCAAAAATTCTACATATCCCCAGATATGTTCTGTATTTGGTAAGATTAGAAGGGCTCGCTGTATTATGAGCATTTAAAACCAGATGCAACCATTAATCAGGAAAGCTGCTAATAACAATAATAGTACATCATATACACGCTTAGTCTCTTATAGCAAAATCGGTTTGGAAAAAAGTGGCTGAGAACCGGCCTCACAGTTCACCCTTTGCCTCTTTTAACTAACATTTAGTCGGGTCGATGCAGAACGCCCACTTTAGAATACGGCTAACTACAATTAGATACAAAAATTACCTACATTCATTCTTGGCAGACAAGCAGGCACAGTTCTAATGGGATGAGTTCATACATTGTCAGTAAGATAGTGAAATATTCAAACTTCAGTTGGGCAATACTTTGTAGATTAATATTGCATCATTTTGTTTTGTTCTCGTTACGTTTTTATTGTTCCTTTGGACCTTACCATTGAACCACGTTTTCTTTTCATCTTCATTTTCGCAGTTCTATAAACCTTCTTTCATTTCCAAATCAGCAATATGTAATTAATTTCCTAAAGCTTTCAAGCATCTTATATTGTTATCACCGCAAGCCATTATTATCGAATTCTGCTCCTATCGGCATATAACGTAACTTCTTCGCTATAACAACAAAAATTAATCAATTCAAATACTACAAGGTCTGTCGCAAAAGAAACAGGACTGTTAAAAACAAAAACAACAAAAAATTAATATTTTTCAAAAGTTATATTTTTTTATTCAAAGTAGTTTCCTTGTGCTTCGATACAGCGTTTAGCCCGGTCAATTAGCATTTCAAATGAGTGTTTAAGGTCATTTTTCGGAATGCTCTTGAGAATATCGGTCGTCGCCTTTTGAAATGTCCTGAAACCAGTGTCCTTTCATGGGCAAATGAAATTTTCCAAATAGGTAAAAATCACTGGGTGCCAGATCAGGTAATTAGGGTGAGTAATTAATGGTTAATATGGAGTTTCTTGCCAAGGGACGAACTCTCGGTGTACAATACCCTCGGAATCGTAAAAACAAATCAGCATTGTCTTTATTTTTGACTTCTGAAGACGACTTTTTTTCGGTGACTTCTGATCGTCACAGAGGTCCCCACGACCTTCTTGGAATCGCTTAAACCACTCATGCACATTACTACGGGATAGCCGCTGATCACCATAAACTTTTTTCATCATTTGAAATGTTTGAGTAAACGTTTTCCCCAAGTTTAAAACAAAATTTAATTTTTGCCCTTTGTTCAAAATGCATTTTACGACCGATGGCCAAAAGTTGCTGTCACTTTTTGATCGATAACATCGATTGTTGTTATCCAATTGTCTTAAAATTTTTACGAAATGTCAACAAGAGATCAAACTTTTTATTTCATATACCCACCAATAGGTGGCGCCACCAGAAACAGTTATATTTAAAAAGTTCCGTTTCTTTTGCGACAGACCTTGTAAAAGGAAAGAAAAAACAGTTATTCAAACAGTCATTGGGATGTATATTAACACATACAAATATATACATATTATTATATTGAAAAATGTGTACATAATTATAGACAAATAAAGTAAATTCTTCTCCTCTCCTACCCTCTTCTCTGTTACTAAGAGAAAACCAGCAGAGACCAATGTAGTAACTAAGTATTTGGCCTTACAAACATATATTATATAAGTGCACTGAAATTGCTTTTGTACGTCAAGACAACTCCTTAAGATACATAATTACACACATACATTTGCGCATTTTACTTTGAAACCCACCTCGTCTTAGGTCGCATAGACTTTACCAACGATTTGCTGATTATTTATTACAGCTTAAAGAGTTTGGCGTGTGGCAAACAAGTCTTCAGCTTTATTCTTGGAGCACTTAGGCGTATTTGCCGCGTCCTTTGTGAAAATGGGTGCGTGTTATGATGTTAGCAATGAAGATATATGGCGGACAACAGTAGAGTTCGGAGCATTTTCCGAATCAGAAAAGGCCATGCATTAGTCTTATGATTCGATAGGAACTAGCTTTAAAGCCCATGGTGCTGTAATAACTTTTTAACCACAAATTTATTTATTTGATTAACTTTCAGCATAAATTTTCTTGCGTTTTTATAGAAACCCGATGAAACCTCTAACGTCTTCCGGCTATGTTTTTAAGACTGTCCTTCATATTACTAGTTGTATTTTATATTAACTGAGACAGACCTTTCGGCGGAAATCTTTTGTAAACGCGGATATTAACTAGGCATTTTCTCGGCGGTAATTGTGCTAGTTCCTAGAGCAGAGGTATATATCCATCATTTTTTTCCTAGTAACTTTGCTTTGGCATATTCTCGAAAAAAAATTCAACATGGAGGAGAAAAAAAGGGGTAGGATATCGGACCATTCAGCGGTAACTTTGCTTCTAACTTCTATTTGTCTTGAATGGAGAGTTTTCTTTTTTCTCGCTTCATAAGTTCTTTTTAGTTTATTGAATCTGCCCTCATTTACTTGCCACCTTACCACTGATCCCTCTGCGCCGCTATGCGCTTAGTCTTATACTACACATTAACCAACAAACAGTTGTCCATCTTAGTCTACCTCATAGCACCGCAGAAATTTTATTGGCTTCAACCTTGGTGAGATTCATTGCCTCTCTTTTGGCTCATAAAGTGTAATTACTTTTACAGCATGGACATTGGCGGGGATTAAACGATGCGAATGTGAGTCGCATTATTTAAAGATAAGGAAATGATGTATGTTTGAATTTGTTAGTCACAGGGGGATATGTAGAGATACATATAATATGTGAACGTATATGAATGTTGGTATATTAAATATTAAGGGAACATAAATTTAAATGACCTTAAAAATTGCATTATAGGGCTATTTTATTTAAGCATTCTTAGAGCGTATAAAATACAACGTATAAGTTGTTTTGAAGGCTATTTGCTTATAATGACAATTTCAATTACGGCCTGTTATCTAAAATAATAGCAAACCTATTTTAATGTGCTTAAGCCCAAGTCAAGGGAAATTTTCAAATTATTTTAAAAAACAGGTGTTGCTGAAAGAGTGGGGAGAAATTTAGGGTGGGATAATAACTTTTCAAGAATTGTACATCCCAATTGTACAAGTTTGGCCCCCGAATCGAAATGGCTTTAAATTCACGTAGCCGACTCCAAAGAGAAGTTCTTTCGAATGGTCCAAGTGTTTTTTCATCTCGGTACGTCATCTTTGGTCTTTTTTCGTCGCAAGACAGAACAGGATGGTTTTCAGATTAATGGCGCGTATCACTGTTTTCAGCATTATATTAAAGAAGGTGGACGCGAGGTAATCATCCTCTTTAAAATTATAATATATAAGACGACTAGACGATCTTTCGAAGGAAAATGAGTTAGTTTTAAAAGTTTCTCAGTAGTATAATCAGGGTGGTTAGCTAGATCTTGCAAATAATATTCGAGATAATAGTAAGGATTAAAGATAACCGTAACCATCATACGGGATCTCGATTTATAGGCATATACGAGTATAGGAAGAATATTTTAAATACGTTGAAACTATATTTGCGCGATGCCACGAAGCTTAAGACTCTCCTTTTCTTAAAAAGCAAAGACCACGCATGTCATGTGTGTTAAAATTTGAGGTACTCTCAAAAAAATTACTTTATATTTTTAAATTTATATTCCCTATTGCAATTTCTTCGCCATCGTCATCAAAAGACAGCCGCACTTTTCCCTACAAAGTTGTTGTTTTCTTAATTACACCGGCCGACATCATTTTCCTTGTTCAAGCTCTGATTATTTTTTTCCACTAAGTTAGTAGTGCTGATCACGAAATTATACCTCATTTTATCGTATCACGTCAGTTAAAAAAAAAAACTCTCCACCTTTCGGTAGACCTATGATATGGAAAAAGCAGACAAATCGTATTGATGGTTGTTAATTTTGCTGTACAAATGGGAAAAGTTTTAATGGTAAAAATAAAAATAAAATTTTCTACGCAAATGTATCTTCAATTACACGGCAGATTCCACATGGTCCAGACATGCCAGTGCCTCTTCCAAGCTCAATATCTGATCTTAGTTCAACATCATCAGAACAAAATTTACAGCATCAAGAGTCGACGGAAGTTTACATATGAACCAATTTTAAATCAACCACAGAAATTTACTGAAGGTGAATTAAAAGATTTAGTTAGAGATCTTAATCTTTCTAAAGAATCTGCCCAACTTCTTGGATCTAGACTTCATGCAAAACATCTGTTAGCTCCAAATACATATTTTGCATTTTACAGAAAACGTGAAGCAGAATTTGTACCTTTTTTTAGTCAGGAAGAATCATTACTTTATTGTAAGAATATCCCCGATCTTATTGAAAAGTTAGGAGTAAAATATAATTCTGGAGATTGGAGACTTTTTATAGATTCTTCGAAGCGGAGTCTAAAAGGTGTTCTTTTACATAACACTAGTCAGTATGTTTCTGTTCCAGTCGCTCATTCTGTTTATTTGAAAGAGACTTATGAAAATTTAGAAAAATTGTTAGATAAAATTGGATATGAAAAACACGGTTGGCAGCCTTGTGGAAATCTAAAAATTATAACTATGATATTAGGCCAGTAGTCAGGATATACAAAATTTCCATGCTTCTTGTGCGAGTTATGAATACATGTTTAAAAAATTTCCAAGACTATCTGATGCAAAAATTAAAGAAGGATGGACCGCAAATCAGATCTTTGATGGCTGATGAAAAATTTGATGCTACAATGAATAACACTGAATCAGAAGCTTGGCTGGCGTTCAAATTTGTTGTAAACAATTTTCTAGGAAATAATAAACATCCCGACTATAAAAATAAGGTTTCAAATTTATTAATTTGTTTATTAGCATAAAACTCCACTTTCTAGATTCACATGTGGACTTTTTTCCTGATAATCTTGGTGATTACAGTGAAGAGCAGGGAGAAAGGTTCCACCAGGACATAAAAACTATGGAGACAAGGTACCAAGGTCGATGGAATGTGAATATGATGGCTGATTACTGCTGTTCACTGACACGTGATATTACTGATGATACTCACAAAAAAACTACACCTGGACGTAATTTTGTCACGAAGCGTAAAAGATGTCACTCCAAATAGTCCTGTAGCATTATTTGGACTCAATGTTTTTTTTGTAAATATTCAAATATATATTTTTGTAATATGATTATTGATTTTTTCTTTACATTTTGAAAAAAATGCTTTTTCCTTCTTTTAAAAAAATCTGATGTGATAGGGCAAATATGTAGGTGTAAATAGTAAAAATTGGTTCGCCACTGGCGAAAATCTACACGCGCACTTTGAAAATAACATTAACACTTTATAAGTGCGTGCTTCGTTGGTCGTTCGTGCTGAAGTGGGCAAACACATTAGCAATAACTTTCTAGAACAATGACGCAACACGGGAGCGGAGACCATGTAACAATTGTGGAGTGCGCTAATGACGCGAGAAAATACACAGTAAAGCGCAATTGGAAAATCTGAGAATGGAATAGAATTAAGTGGTCTCATTGCGACACTTTAAGGTTTTAATGTGACTAGGAAAGAAGAGATGTAACTTATACTAATGAAAGTGCGAGTGTTATTTATGTGGAGACGTTAATGATGGGTTACAGTAAAACATGCAGAGATCGAACCTTTGCTAAGTTGAGTTTCGTACTCTTCGAAAGACAACTCGAGAGCATTACTTTTGATCGAAGAACATTCTCTTTGTTCATGCTGCTGAAATCGAATTTAGTTTTTCGTAGTGTGACTACTTTCAATACGAGCTTCAAGCGCGAAAGGGAACTGACGGGAACATAGTTTTCATTTGAAGTTCAAGACATTTTCTGTACCTAGAGGGAAAACACTTCACTGTCTTTAAGACTGGACGGTATTAGGCTGGTGAATGTTGGAAAGCGTGTTAAAGCCGGAGTTTGGGACTAAAATCTCTTCACAGCTTAAGTGTCATAGTTGGACTAGTTCTTTATCCTGGCATACAAGTTGTGTCCACGAATTTAGTGACATTTAGGAAATTGCCCAGACTTGAAAGTAAAAAAGACTTCAAACAATCATTTTTTTTTAATTTCTTTTCTATAACTCACTTAAATTAATTTTTTTCATTTACATATGTTCTGACTAAATAAATTTCTTAATAGAAAAAATAGATATTATTATGAATAAATAAATAAAAATAAAGAAAAAACATAGCGATTTAGCTGATTTTTTCATGTAAATCACCAAAAATGGTGATTTTTTGAAATGATTGTATGGGGAACCCCCCAGGGGAGTTCCAGGGGGTGTGCCACTGGCATGGGTGGATCGGCCGTCCAAAGTTAGTGGGGGTCGGTCATACATTTGGACTCGATTGGAGCACTCTAAATGGGTCAAAGTGGGATTTTTCAAAATTTTACCCTACCCAAAAGTTCGACCCAAATTGGGGGACATCAGAATTCGTTTCAGAGGTATGGTTCCTTCGGCAAAGTATCTTATTTTGATTCCTAGAATATGATTTTCATAGAGCAATGGGCGATTTTTTTGCCTCCCCACAAATCGACCCTGCCTAATGAACATCTATTGTACTCCAATTAATACCCTCACGCATTTCTCCGTGACCACCGATTAGGAAGTTGTAACTAATAGCTGATCAACCCAAGGAGTCTATGTCGTAATTGTACAGGTAAATACTGCGCACTTGTTGAGAGAGGATCTGGCGGTGTGATGTACAACGGCGTAGAACAAATTAATAGCTAAAGCAGATTAAAAAAAAGCGAAACAATCAAACCAATTTCGCCTAGCTTATGAGCTTCGCACTAAAAGCCCATGCGAAAATAGCTCCACTAAAACGACTCTCTATTTATGCGTTAACTTAAAGTAAAATCAAAAGCTAAACGTCGATATTTCCGAAGCAGTAAAACGATTCTTACCCGACTTTACATTTCTCAAACCATTTACTTGCTGTTCATTCCACCTAAACTCTCACTGGTTAACGCATCAACAAAAGTTAATATCCCCAAAAAGACACTTAAGTCGCTTGCAAACTATTGCAGTACTATTGCAACTGGCTGCAAGTGGCAAACAAAGAAGGAATATCAAGTGTACTTATTGAACTTAGGGATAGTGTAGAGTCACGTTGACGTAGTTTAAGGTTTCGCTTTTCGGTTGCTGGCGACTAGCAGCTGGCGCTGAACGGTGGTCGGTAAATGGCTGATAGCTGACAGTTGGCCGTTGGTTGACAACTGCCAGTTCTTGTTGGTTGTTTGCCATTTAGTTGCACAGTTACTTACTATTGTTGACGAAATGCGTTCTTTTGGTGTGTTTGATGCTTGAGTTGGTTACTGTATTAATGGCTTTCGTACAGCACACAACGTGGAAAGCAATGCATTTATTGTGGTGGAGCGAGGTTCAGTAAGAAACCAAGCTGCATGATAAATTTCCGAATTTATTCGAATAGCTCGACATCAATAGCTTCCATTTTGCTACCTTACTTAGTTTGTGAAGTTGAGATCTCAGAAATAGTTCTCTGATAATCCCTACAACGTGACTCAGTAGTACATCAATTCCTGCTAAAAAAGATCAGAAAAGTAACACGAGCTCTTCATTTTCTTCCTTTCTTTTCAATAAGTCTGATTGACATTGATCATAGGAGTTCCAAAACTGCCTTCCAAAAGCGTCAATTATAATAAGAGCCATAATTTCTAGGCTTCGTGTCCGAGATGGAGCCAACTAGGAATACCTTGCTTTAGTTTTACCTATACAAAGGGTTTACAAAGTATTGGAGCAAGTATTTTCTACTTTTTACCAACTTCGTCAAGGTAATTTACGGTTTTGATAATTGACTCTTAAGACGTATTTGGCTTAAGCAAATAAAGCTGGCCATGAAAAAAAGTGGAAGCAGGAAACGAAATCTGATCTCTTTCAAAATTTAAGTCAAAAATATCATATCTAAAAAGTTAAAACTTTTTCTTATTAATTCTTGTTTTCTGCTTTGTTGATTATAGCTAATATGTTCAAGGTATCGAGAGTTTAATAGGCAAATTTTTCATTGAATTAAACAGCTAAGTCCACGTAAACGGACGGATGCAGACCTAGCTGTAACGGCACTGTACTATCCAAAAAATCAATGGGGTCTTGGGTTTCCCTTTAGGCCGCGTAACCTGTGGCGATACTGTAAGATCGATAAAACAATACCAGTTCTAGGATGTTCTCATGGGTTTTTCTTGATTCTGCAAGATCCCAGATCCGCTTTTGATTTGGAAAGCTGTTGCTTATGGTTCAAAGACATAATTATAGTTGACCTGCAGTTAAAAAAAATCAAATTTGTTTTCTTAAAACGGTATAGATTAGTTAAGCTCTGTCTTATTATTTTTCCTGTTGTACTAAAGTAAAAATTTCCCCGTATCAATATGCTTTCACGCTCATTACAGCAGCTGCTTTGTTTTTGTTACTTGACATACAACTTTTAATAGGGCTAACTCAATCAAGCCTACAATACTTTTCAACAACGGTAACAAAGTGCCCAGGTAATAACAAAACTACAGCAACTTCGCTGTTGAAAAATCGCGACAAAGCATTGTCAATTAGCATGGCATCCCTATGCCCCTTCTTTCTTTATCGGTGCATCGCTGCACCAACAGCTGTACGTGTTGAAAGTTTCAAAGTAGTTGCCACTAAAAAGTGGCAGAAAGTTCCACATTCATGTAGCTTCTAAGTGGCAGCAGCAAGAAGTCAAGTTGCATTTGTTTCCTGCATTAGTGGTCAGCTCGTTCGACGTAAATATTGTCCCTTTTGGTACCAATGTTTGTGTTTCCCCCTCTCTGCAATTCGTTTTACTGATGCTCTTTCACGCTCTCAATAGCAGTCTTCTTCGCTCTTTATGTCACTCCTTTTTTCATTAATTTGAATTACCCATTCAACATGTTTTTCCTATCTCCTGTCGGCTTCTCGTCACCGTCTCGCTGTCGATTTAACTAATATACTCCTCATTGCCCTTTACCTTCAGTTCTGCCTTTCAGCGTCTTAACTTTTTGTTTGTTGCGGTTTCGTTAGGAAAAAGCTAATTACCAAGTCTAAAAATGTTGCCAATATCGTCAAAACTACGAAGATTTTATCAGCAAAAATTTGTAAAGAAAAACTAAAAATACTAGGAACCTAAGAGCTCTTAGTATGAAGATAGCGACTCTCTTTTATTTTACTATTTTAATATAAGTTATTAAATAATTACACAAGCAACCAACTTTGATCTAATACCAGATTAAAACCGCAAAAGGTAGGATGCAAAAATTCATTAAATGTTGTTTGCATGTATAATATTAGATGGAGCTTGGACGGGGTTGCGCCAGGAGACTCCGACTTTCCATACTTATGGGACGTTTTCGGAGCATTTTCCAAGCAGAAGATTTTGTTATAAGTCGGTGTGTGCAGGCATGCGCCAAGGAAAGTCAGTGATAGAAAACTTCCGAGAGACAAATTTTTCTGAGACATGGCGCCGTAAACTCCCGAGCACCTTATGCTAAAATGTGCGGCAATCTGTAGACGCAGGGTCAATGCCTTTGGATTTATGTATTTGAATAGGAATCACATGACCTCAATAGCACTCAGCAAGATTCGGAAATTTTGATTGTGCTGGACCTATGTGAGTCGTCGTTTCAGAAGTGAGTGTGCAATAGATCTTAAGTCGCGTATACAAGACTTTCTTTCAGTCTACAGTCGTCGTTAAAACACAACAAGAATTTAAGAATGCATTTCAGAACCATGTGAAGCCAAAGTTGGATCCCAATAAGAACGTGGTTTCAACTATTCTTTGCAAGAACTGAAGACTTATTTTTGTTTCAGAAAATGGCTGTTATACATATGAAGGCTCATTAAGCAGTATTCTTCTGTGGAAATCATTACTTTATTGCCGCTGCTTCTCGTTATCTTCCATTATATAGGAGTTTCTCTGGCTGGTTAAAAATAAAATTGCGTAAGCGCCCACCGGAAATTAGGACTTATTCATATACTCATTGGATACCTAATATAGTAATTTAGTTTGAAGCTACCTTCTGTGTATGGATTCCTGAAGAAGCTCGTTGCCTAATTGGAGAAATAGCTAATCTACAGGAGATCTAGTTTTGATAAGCGCATTATTTTGATCTATGTGCTTTTAAACACACTGGGGCAAGGCCGTGGAGGGAAGGTACTCACGTAAAAACACAAAAAATATTGTCGAGTTGGCGGATAACAAGGATCCTTTCTATGAGCCAGGATAAGCGATTAAGATTCACCCCTCTCGAGCTTATCGACTGGATGGCCCCTATTCTATGCGTTGCCATGAGTAGATAGTATTTTATATAAATATTTTCTTTGCAATTGCAACAATGAGTTTTTAAGAAAGTTTTCTCAAAATTATCACATTCGATTCTGAATAGCGGCTAAAGGTCTTATAATGACTTTTACACCATTTTTAAGCATGCATTTTAAGGTGCTTCTTCTAAACTTAATAAAAATCTCAAGCAAGAGTTACAGACCTTTTTGTTAATTATTAATAGTGACTGAGAGAACCACCTTAGGTAACGTAAACGCAGCAACAACTTTGTAGTGTCTTTCTCAAGAGTTCTGATCTCTTGAAAGGACTTTGTTATAGAAGTCTGCCTCAGACACTCACAATTGATGAGCTTCTGACGAAGCTTTTAACAAGAAAAATATTTTTTCATAAAGCCCTGAATCTCGTAAGACTTTAAATTATTGTTTAAAACTCCAAAAATAGCTCGATCCGGCATAATCATAAATCCATAAAAAAAAAATAATTATAAGCACAGATTTTTTTTTATTGTGGGCACAGTTCATTACCGTTGCTGGCGCACTCGTTTTATGCTTCGTCGACGCCGTCTCTTTTTGTCACTCCACAACTTTGTGCGCACAGAGCTCAATTTTGTGTTACCGAAAGTAACTGTTAAATATGCAGTTATTTATAAACTATTACGGAATTTATTTGTGTGTGTCCGTATGTCAACTCACTTGTGTAATCACACGAATCCCCTTGTGGCACAACGAGCAATCGCTCCACGATAACCTGCAGCGTTTAACAACCTTTTCAGCACACGGTTCTTTGTGTTAACTGATACTTTAATGCTATGTTCGGACCGACAGCGAAAACATGTTTTCGTGGGAAAAAGTGATTTTCGCACGAAAACTTGTGTTTTCGTCTATGTAAAATCTGTCAAACGAAAACACAGTTTTCGCTGAAAACTGCTTGAAAACTTACATTCCACTCATAATAATCGGTGCCTGCTCTAGTTTAATCGATTTTTTTGGAAGACATATTTTGCCGGCCCTAAATTGTCACATGATATTTGTTTACATTCCATATACAAATACAGCTGCTCACTGTTAAGGGGATTCTCTTGTTCTTGCAAAACGCTTGCACGGTGCACCAATAGCAGAATTTTCTTCTTGGTGCAACGGCACAACAAACACACGCAAAAATTTATTTGCAATGGCTGTAAAATATGTCAGACCAAAACCCATGTTTATTTTCGTGCCGTTATATATCACTAGATTCGCAATGGGTGCTGTCTTGGCCTTGCATATTTCGGTATAGGATTTTTGCATTTTGTGTCATCTTGAAAGAGTAAGAGAATCCCCGTATTGATAGTTGTCAGTGAAAACTCAGCGAAAACACAAATTGTCGGTCCGAACGACTTACGTTCCACAACATACAAATGTGTTTTCAAAATGTTTTCAATGTCGGTCCGAACATAGCATAACCGAGTTCTTTATAGCTACCCTTTTTCGCAACTTTGCTTTTGCGATATATTTCGCTCATTGACTATGTATAACAACAAAAGACAATGCGAAAAAACAACAACAAAGAAAATGCAGTCCCAGCATAACATTTTGTTTGTTGTCACATTTTTAGAATTTCATTGTTGTTTTTTTACTATTTTTTGTTGTTGTTCTGCATATATGCATAGATGTACCGCGAAATTTCATGCATTTTTCATTGAAATTCACAAAACGCTGGCGCTACCAGCTAGACCAAAAAAAATTTGCCAACAAAAAAATTGCCAAAAAATAGTAAGAGAAAAAATTTTTTAAAAACTCAAACGTGTCTGCTTCCTGATGTATATAAAACAGCCACATTTGAAGGTGCAACATGTTGGGTGAAAATCAGCCACCGAGCACCCCAAACAATTTTTTGGCGGTTTGGCGTAGCTATTTGCGATGCCTTGCTTTTAGCATTGAGTCAGTTAAGTGGGATTTGAGGGAAGGGACTTGGGCTGAGAGGTAAGCAAGGGACAGCGGACATACACCTGGGGCCATGAAAGCGATTGTAAATAATAGCTTGTGGCAAGTTATTGTCCTAAGCTCAAATGCGATGGGATTTTTAACAACATAACTGTTTGGAAATATAGAGGAGCCTCAGCTCTGCCCCTCCAATCACTTGCGTAAAATAACTTCGAACGAATAGCTAAAGAGCTTTTCTAATAACCACAAATAGAGAGCAGTTTGTTTCAATTTAAAATTTTGTTTTTGGGTAGCAATTGACTTGTCATACTTTTGAAAACCCGAGCGATTGGCCTGGATTCAATATACTCGTATTACAGACTTCTGGGAACAGTGTACCTGAAATGAGACTCCAGCCTTTCCGTTTAAGAGCGATTCGCGAACAAGGGTTAGCGGTACATCAATTATATATTTCTTTTTCTATTGTTGTGCGCTATATTAACACACTGACATCCCTGAACTCCTGCAACCGTTCCTTGCAAACCAACAATACCAGTGCTTATATAACGGTCTAAACTGCTTAACTAAATAAAGTTGTAGTGAAACAAAGGCGCTGTTAATGAAATTTGTGCTTTTTGTGCGACTACAACGATTGAGTGCGTGTGCAGCTTTTATGCTGACGAGCTTAATTGCTGCAACGAACGTGTATGCTATAGTATCTGGCGATGAACTCGGCGATGCGGCGGTGTGATTTCGGCTACTCGCTCGTTCACCTTTTGCTATCAACTCGTTGGCTGATGTTGCTGCTAACGTCTTTGTTGTTGTTGTTGTAGCTACTATTTATATGCTGATATTGTTGTCAAGTTTTTACGTGGCTTTTCAGTTAAGATTCCTTGCTGCAATTTGATTATTACTGTTGTTGTTGAGGCGCATTGTTTAAACGCACTTTCGTTGTTGCTTCTGTTGTTGTTATTAACTGTTAACTTGGCTTTTGTTTAACTTATTGCAAACATCTACAGTTTTTACGAGCTTTTTATGACGTTTTGTTGTAGTCTTTGATCGCTCTCTCACTTCTTTCATTAGCAGCGTGTTTTTATCACAAGTCTTTTGTTGTTGTTCCCATCTTGTTTGTAATTTTAATTACACATAGCTCGCTAATATATCTACAACGTGTTTTTTCCACCTTCGTTTTGTAAATTAACGGCGCGCTTTTGTCAGATCCAGTGACACGGATCCTTCCCCGGGCCTCGCTGTGAAACTGATTTGTGTATGCGCACCCTGTTGCTGCATCAGATGTTTTGTTTGTGCCACTTTGTGGGTTAATTACTGTCACTGACAACCACATCAGCGCCCAATTGTCGTTGCAGGGGCTTCGTTGCCCTTCGCTGTTCTTTTTGTTGACCACTTCTAGTCATAAACGTGGCACTTTAGGGCATTGCTTTTGCAGCTTAGAAAAGTTGGCATAATTTTTACAAAGTCTCTACTTTTTTATTGACTTTATTATGGAAAATAAAGTTATGAAATTATATGAAATCTGGTAAAAGCTGGAGAGATTGTGTTTGGAAAAATTAATATGAAATCATAATAAGTTTTAATTAAAAAAAAAAAAATAATTATTCGGGACTAGTTTTTTGGGACTAAATTTCGGGATCCCGAAAAATTACGAAATTTTAGAGTAAGTGGAAAATGGTAGACCTCAAAATGTAAGCGATTTCCGGTACTCCGGAAATTGTCCTAAATGAAAGTTATAGAAACTTAAAGTAACATTTCGGAAGCTCAAAAGCTTAGGTTAACCATTGAGGACTCCTTCAAAACGACCCGAAAAAAAACCAATATTTTTCTCGGAGAAATATAAGATTTTACTCACCACAATATTGATACGCTTAAATTTCCAGCGTTAATTACGAGAACTGAGCCCACACAAATACGTTTCCCTAATTCCATTGCTCTAACCACTTGACTGCTAATTCATACATTTACAATGCCAAGTCATATAAACAATGCCTGCAAGGGGCTTGCATTAAGTAGTTATTACCTTCATCAAAGTTGCAAACAACTTGTGTGTGCCTTTTCTGCCACTTTTCAATTTTTGCACAACGGCAATTACCTCCCTCCGGAGTTCAGCCGAATCAAGGCATGTAGCAGAGCGGCGCGCGAGTTACGTATAAATATAAATAAGTCAGCAACAAACAGTAAAACTGATAAATTTGCTGAATTTCTTAATGAAATAAATAACACAACCGGAAATCAGTAAAACTGTAATATGATACCATTTCCTTTGCTGTCACAAAAATCAAATTAAAAGATACAAAACAAAATCATTTTATTAACAATATTTCCGAGAATCTGTTAAGTTATGAGGTTATTACTTTAGTCAGCATTTAAGTAAACATGTGTAATAAGAATAATAAGTATTTTTGATTTGTAAGCAATAATTCATTGCAATAGTAACTTGAACGATTATAATTAATAAAATGAAAGTTAGTCTGATTCATATATCCAAACCAACTGGTTTAATTCTCTAGGGTAAACTCGGTACTGACTTTTTTTAAAAACGCTCGAACGCGACGAAGATACAAAATTGGCGCAATCGGTAGGATCCTTATAAAATATAAGGATTCAGTGATACGAACCGCATTCGAGACAAAGAAAAAATTTTTTCCCTCCGAAAATCGTTATACCAAATAGTTTTTTATAAATCCCCAAGCTAATTCTGCGATTCTGTAGCCAACTCACTATATACTATATACAATAATCCGGAAAGACGCAATAATCGACACCACCGAGGTGCAGTGAACGTTAATTGTAAAAGGAAAAATTAAACCAAAAAGTTCAGAAGTGAAAACGACCTTAAAAATTAAAAGGCGTTAATTTACATGATCAAGTTTAAAAAAAAAAGAAACAAAAGTTTTTTGCAGTGAACACGACTCAAAACAAGAAGAGCGTGAATTCACCAAAAAAATAAAGTTCATAAAGTAAAGTAACCGAAACCATTGAAAATAAAACTAAATCGTCAAGGCACCGAGCCTACGATAGCAGTAAGTAGAAACATGGAGAACGATCAGACTCAGATGGCGGCAGTCAACCTGGTAGAGGAGCTTGCTCGCAGAGAGCAACAATCAGAGCAAATGCGGCAAGCTTACCTCGAATTAAGAAACCGGACGGAAGGAAACAACAGTAGCAGACACGCACTCATAAAAACAGCAAATGAACTGCCGATATTTACGGGGACAGGCGAGATTTCCTTAAATTCATTCTTCAGCAGCATCGAATACCTTTTGTCAACAACGAACGACACAGAACTACAAAAGGAAGTGACGCGAACAATATGTTATAGGACCATCCAGGGAGAGGCGAAAAACACAATCATTAATATACCTCAACCAGATAACTGGCAGCTGATAAAGGAAACATTAAAATTGAGGTATCGACCCGAAGTGGAGCCACATCATCTGTATAAAAAGATTGGGAATCTTAAGGTAAGTTCTGTTAATGAACTTATGAGAGAAATTCAAAATATTAAATATAAGTCGGACGAACTGACAGTGTACTACAGGGGTGACAGCTACATTGACTTAAGTAACATGGACAGTTTGTTAGTAAATACAATAAAGAAGATGACTCAAGGAGTCTTACTAGATAAAATCTATAAAGAAGGGAACGTAAATGAAATAATAAGAATAATGGCTAGTAGAAGATTCGAAGAAGATTCGAATTTATAAAGAAGGTAACCTAAATGAAATAATAAGAATAATGGCTAGTAGAAGATTCGAAGACAGTAATATTAGGCCAGAATACATGAAATTTAAAACAAAAGGAGATAGCTCAGCGGAAAAATATAGTAATAGGTATTCTGAGCGAGGACAAAGACATAATACAAATTATAGAAGTAGAGAAAATCAAGGTTCATATAATCAAATATACGAAAATAATGTTAGACTTAATACATCAGTACAATTTAAACAATATAATAGTGGAAGATTTAATAATAAGTAAAAACCAAATTCGGGTAATTTTCAAAGACCACAAGCGGTAGGGAACCCTAGGCCAAGTTTTAATCAAAATCAACCAAATCAATATAATCCAAACTTTGGTCAAAATCAATCCAACCAATATAGGCAGAATTATGGTCGAAATAATCAATTTGAACAAAACCAAGGCGAACCGATGGAGATAGATAATATCCAATATAGTTCAATGAGCCCTCAATTGGCAGGACACCCTAATTCCCATTATAGCCAAGATCGCTTATACTCGAGTAGGCAAAGCCAGGTAGAAGCTTCACGAACTGATTTAGCAAGAGAAGAAGAAGTTAATAATAGTATTTTTTTATGAACCAGTCTCGGAATCATTACCTAAAATAAAAATTAAAATTAATAAAAAGAATTATATCGCACTAATTGATACAGGAGCTAGTTTAAGCCTGATTAATAGCGAGATCGATGATTTTCCAAAAATTAAATTAAAAAATCCTTTAACATTTAGTACAATTACAAACGAGGATAAAATAAATTATGAGGTACATACATCAGCAAAAGAAGAATTTAACTTACCCAGCAACGCGAGAACAAGATGGAAAGTGACACCATTAAGAGGACGAAAATATGACTTTATAATAGGCATGGACATGCTTACTTTTCTCAATACGTATATTGATATAGAAAAAGGGAAAATAACTCTAAACCGAAAAGAAAGTTCGATCTAAATAAACTAAATGACTTAAATCAAATTCGTAATCTTGAAACTGCAGAACTAAAATTGGAGAGATTAAACCTAGATCATTTAAATGAAGAAGAAAATAGAGAAATAATTAAATTACTCAAAATATATAATAAATTATTACTTAAAGACGGTGATAAATTGACTAACACAACGGAAACCCAACATGAAATTAAAACTATAACGCAGCAGCAGATTAATTCAAAATTGTATAGGTATCCACCTCAGCATGATATGGAAGTTAGAAAACCAATTAAGGAAATGGAAGAGCAGGGAATAATCCAAAAAAGTCATTCAAGATATTCCAGCCCATTAATAGTAGTGCCGAAAAAAATAGATAATTCAGGTGAAAAGAAGTACAGAATTGTAATATGTAGACTATAGAAAATTGAATGAGGTTACAAAAGATGACAAGTACCCCCTTCCAAATATTTATTCTATTTTAGACAAATTAGGAAGAGCACAATATTTTACTACTTTAGATTTAGCGAAAGGATACCATAAAATTCTAGTAAAAGAGGAAGATCGTAAAAAAACAGCTTTTGTATCACCATATGGACTTTATGAATTCGTAAGAATGCCTTTTGGACTGAAAAATGCACCAGCCACATTTCAGCGGCTAATGAATGAAATACTTAGAGACTATATAAATAAAACATGTGCAGTTTATTTAGACGACATTCTAAAATTTAGCACATCATTGAACGAACGAATTAGGGCGATAGGCGAAATTTTTAAAATTCTTGAAAGTAAAAATCTTAAAATTCAAATTGATAAATGCAATTTTTTGAAGAAAGAAACAAAGTTCTTAGGACATATTTTAACGGAGGAAGGCATGAAGCCAAATCCTAACAAAATTAAAGTTATAGAAAATTTACAAATCCCAAAAACAGAAAGACAAATTAAAAGTTTTCTAGGAATCACTGGTTACTACCGTAAATTCGTAAATGACTACGCTAGAATAGCCCAACCTATAACCAAGTATTTGAAAAAAAAAAAAAAATTAAAATTAATCTTAAAGACCCAACATATATTGAAGCATTTGAAAAATTAAAAATACTAATAAGTAGGTACTCATCCAATATTACGTTGTCCAGATTTCGAAACAACAACTGATGCATCCAGTTATGCGATTGGTGCAGTATTATCACAAGAGGGACACCCAGTGTGTTACGCCTCAAGAACTTTGAATAACCGCGAAAGAAACTATTCCGCAACAGATAAAGAATTTCTTGCGATAATGTGGAGTATACAAATTTTTACTGACCACCAACTGATAAAATTTTTACATTCCAAATACAAAGGGAAAGATATGTCAGCTCGACATCAAAGATGGTTATTAAAACTTGGAGAATACCAATTTGACATTGAATATTTAAAAGGCAAAGAAAATAAAGTAGCAGACTTTTTGAGTAGGATAAAGGAAAATGAGGATATTATTTTAGAAAATATGGATGAAATAATTTCCAATAGTTCAAATTATTCTATAAACAATATGGAAGAGGAAGATGAAGAAACTTTAGCAACAGAGCATTCAGCAGAAGAAGAATTAGACGACCATTTTTATATCAAAGAAGAAATTGTTAACACATATAAAACGCAAATTATTTTAACAAACAACAAAACTGAAGAGTTAAAAGTTATACACGGTAAAAGAATTATTTTCATTTCGGAATATGATTTCAATAATTTGAGCGAGATATTTAGGAAATATTTCAAGAAAGGTAAAATAGGAATATTTTCAGAAATTTCAGAACGTCAATATAACATAGTACAAGAAAAATTAATCCAAATGTTTTCTAATGATAGTCAATTAGAATTTATAAAATGTACAATCAGAGCACAAGATATTGAGACAGAAGTAGAAGCAGTCAAACAGATTTCTTTACATCACGTTAGGGAAAGCTTTCATTCAGGCAGTCAGGAAACATACAACCAAATAAAGAATAAAATATATTATCCAAAGTTATTGAAATTAATTCAAATTGTAATTAACCAATGTGAAAAATGTCAATAAGTTAAGTACGATAGAAATCCTATTAAACTAAAATTGGAACTTTTGGAGACGCCTTCAAAAATTAATGATATTGTACATATAGTTACGTATGTAATGAAAGGGGATCATTTTTTGACAGTAGTAAATAAACTTTCTAAGTTCGGTGCAGCATACTCGTTAAATGATAGAAACCACATAACCATTATTGAGCAGTTAGAAGATCACTTCACTAAAGTAGAGAAACCCAGAAAAATTATTGCAGATAATGAATTTAAAGCAGTAAGAATAAAAGAATTCTTAGATAATGAAAATGTTGAAATCCACCCAACAAAACCCAATAGTCATACAGGTAATGCAGATGTAGAAAGATTCCATAATACTATAGCAGAAAAATTTAGAATCTTATATAAACTAAATAAAGGGTTATCAATAAAACAACTAATACATAAAGCAATTAGAAATTATAATGAAAGATGTCATTCAACAATAAAATGTACACCATATAAGGTACAGCACAATGAAGTAGATTTGGAAATGATAAAAAACAATTAATAGCAGCAAAGAATAAAATTATAAATAAATTAAATCAGAAGAAAGAAAATTATGAGGAAAAGAGAGAAGAAGGATTTATAAAAAACTATAAAGCTGTTAGGCTTAAGAAACAACCTAGATACAAGAAAGAAAAGTTAGAAAATATTCATCCTTCCAATATAAAAAGACCTTTAAAATTTACAGATTTGGATAATATGGACAGTAATAGTTTTAATGACACAACATTGTGACGGGACAATGGTTTTGACAGAAATAAAGGAACAAAACGGATTCATAGATTTACAAGTCAGAAATCAAGCAATACCAAAAGATAGCGATATAGTACTACATATGATTGACATTCAACAATTAGAAAATATTATTAATGCTATGACAGTAATATAATTTTGATGAAATTAGAGAATAAAGAAATACTACAAAGAGAATTGTTAGATATTAGAAATAAACTATTGACAATTATGACAGTTAGAGCTAGAAATAAAAGGGGACTGATTAATGCAATTGGCAGTATGTCAAAATGGCTTTTTGGTACAATGGACGAAGACGAAGACAAAACATACAAACATATCTTTTACAAACGAATGACTCAATTAACGAACAAGTTAAAATAAATATTATTTCTCATCAGCTATTGAACATTTAAAAGAAATTGTAAAAAGTGACCGATTAAAAATTGAAATAGAACTTAATTCCATAAGTAAGTTTTAGCATGATGGATACAAACAAACTTTATATTTAGATCAGTACACAAAGATTCAATTATTAAAAAGTAAAATAGAACATATACAAGAAAATGTTATATCCGCTAAATATGGGATAATACACCCGAATATTTTAACTAATGAAGAAATTGTAAAATATAATATCGATTATAATAAGCTAAAATATTTACAACTAGGAACAGTAATTGTAAATAATACATTTCTAGTATTTGGAATAAAAATACCAAAAAATTTTGAAGATGTACAAATAAGAAAAATTATTCCAATAACAGAGAAAATAATGAAATAAGATGCAAAAATAGAAGAAATATTTACTTACAAAAATAAAACGTTGATATTGGATAATAAATGATTAGAACAAATGAAAACAAGCAAACATTGTATTTTAAAAAATAATTCAGTCATCGACTAACTCTCTTGCAGATTAGACGTTTGTTTTTGCGCGTACGGAGATTTTTGATTTCTTTCTTTCTCAGCTCAGCCTATCCGCTTTTTCTCTTTTTTTCTATTTCTGTGCATACGACTACTTTTGTTTACGTGAAATTTAAAAACACATGCACCATGGCCCCGGGGCCACCAAACATTAACGCAAATCGATTTGCGTTATTAGATACTGGACCAAAAAGAAAAAAAAGAAAAGTGATTCAAGTGCTCTTCAAACCGATTTTCCTTTTCTGCCTGAAACTAAAGTGAATGATCCAAAATTTGTCGTGATTGAATCAACTGATCCCTCCAAGCCTATTTCATCTTACTCGTGCTTTGCAATTCATCGTGGTATCAAACAAATTAGTAGTGAGGTGCAAATCTTGCCAGCTTCTTGGGCATACGAAAAACAATTGTAAACGGTCACCTCTTTGTGCAAAGTGTTCCCTACCTCCCCATTCCCCATCTGACTGTGAACGCACTTTCTGTGCTAACTGCGCACAGCCACATCCCTCCTCTTCCAAAGAATGTCCAAAATTTCTACAAGCCAAAGAGAAAATAAAAATAAAACCGATAGATAAATGCTCAATGGGAGAAGCTATAAAAAAGCTCAAACAACAACTAAATATAACAAATTCACCCAATTACTCCTACGCCGGCATTGCATCGAGCGCAAATTCTAGCAAAACAAATATAATAATGACAGCAGCTACAACAAACAATAAAAGCTCTCCCACTTATTCACAGAGCATCAAAAACTCAAATAGTATCAACAACAAAAACTACGAAGAAGCAACCATAGATACGAGTATTGAAAATTCCAATTCCTCTTCCAACCAAATTGCCCCCATTGAACAAATTAATTATTCTGACTCCCATATAGTTAAATCAAACAAAACAGCAAAAGCAAACGATAATATTCCCACAACACAAAATACTAACAAACATAACTTAACTTTTAACTCTCCGACTTCCGAATTCCAACTTAATCTCACTGATCGTATCGGGACAGACACTAATTACAATAGCAATCATTTCTCTTCATCCAATTCACATTCCTTTTCCCCACAATTCCAGTCACTCTTCCAACCTCTCCCATCACTATCCCAAGTATTAGCTGCTACTATAAACCAGAATACGTCTGATAACGAAATGGAATAAAAAGAAAAACAACAACTAATAAACACTAATAAATACATATTTGCCTCTCCTTTTACTTTGATTAAGTTTTATGACGTTAAAAATTCTCCTGTGGAATATAAACGGGTATTCCAACAACTATCACGAGCTGCAATTGTTTATCAAAGAGAAAAGCCCAGACGTAATATGTATGCAAGAGACACATATTCCACTAACACCAATATCCAATCCCTTTTATCCCAAACAGTACTTAGGCTATTTCTCTAACTTAAATAACATCCAAACTAACAAACAAGGTGTTGGTATCCTAATAAAAAGATACATTCCACATGAAGTTATAAATATAACTTCATCTCTATCAACCATAGCACTAAAACTAAATCTGAACTTGCCATTTGGTATAGCAAGTACATACATCCACCCCCAGCAAGTTTTCAGTGAAACCGACTTAAGAAACTTATTTCAGCAATTA
The DNA here is from genome assembly GCA_037783105.1 of Bactrocera zonata. Classification (NCBI taxonomy): domain Eukaryota; kingdom Metazoa; phylum Arthropoda; class Insecta; order Diptera; family Tephritidae; genus Bactrocera; species Bactrocera zonata. The sequence goes on along the minus strand of JBAWJQ010001291.1, from coordinate 67,157 downwards.
CCCACCCCCATTTTGTGGACTGGCGACTTTAATGCCTGGAACCATCTGTGGGGCTCACAAAAATCTAATGCCAGAGGATCAATAATTGAAAATTTCATATTAAATCATCACTTGGTGTTATTAAATAATGGATCCCCTACTCATTTTTCAACCCATTCAACATTAACTTACGTCGACTTGTCTTTAGCTTCCCCTCAACTTTCTCCCAGAATTAAATGGGATATTTCCACTGATCTGAAAGGCAGCGACCATTTCCCCATCTCTATCACTGTTCAAACCAACCTCCACCCTATCAAATATAACCACCGCCCCATATTTAAAACAGACTTCGCTAAGTGGGATGTATTTCAAGCAGATATCACAAAAAATATAAAAAGCTCGCCAATCGACAATATCAATCAAGAAAGTGCCTCTATTACCAAAATCATACGCTCTGCAGCCAACAAATCGATACCCTAATCTAAAAAGAAGCTTGCTAAGGACTTTCCAAGTTGGTGGAACGCCGATCTTAAATATCTTCGTGACCAGAAAAATAAATTTTGGAAGGTTTTCAAAAATTCTATGTCCGACACTAACCTTATCAACTACAAAAAGTCTAACGCGTGTTTTAAAAAAACTGTTAAGGCTGCTAAGAGGAGAAGTTTCGAAGTTTTTACCTCACAAATTAATCCTTCTTCAACCCCAAAAAGGATTTGGTCTGACATAAAACGTATAACTGGCATTCCCCACACTCCTGTCACAGCTATTCAAACAAATAAACATTCGCTCAACTTTGGGCTCGATATTCCAACGATGACAATTTTTGTGAGGAATATGTCAGGGAAAAGCAACACTGGCTTTCCATGGTGTACGCCCCACAAGGTCTGTCTGTGTCTGCGACTTGCGTAGAAAATAAAATCACACTCTGTGAATTGATATCAGCACTTCAACACGCAAAAGGCAAAACACCGGGTATCGATCGCATATCGTACCCCATGCTCTCAAATCTGCCCCCAATAGCCAAACAAAGACTACTTTCACTATATAATAGCATTTTTGAAAAAGGTTCATACCCACACCCTTGGCGAATAGCGACGGTCATACCCATTATTAAACCAAATAAGCCTGCCGACTTGCCTTCTTCATACAGACCAATTTCTTTGCTATCCTGCCTCAGCAAAATTTTCGAAAAAATCATTGCAAAAAGATTAATTTGGTTCGTTACAAAAAACAAGCACATCAAGCAAAATCAAACCGCATTTAGGAACAAGCGCATTACTATTGACTCACTTATCCAGCTACAGCATTTTGTTTCTAACACTGTTGCAACCAAAAACCATGCCACAATCTTGTCCACCGATTTCGAAAAAGCGTTCGATCGCGTAGGACTTCACGCAGTGCTGAGCCAACTCGCAGCCTGGAAGGTTGGTCCTAAAGCTTTTATGATAGTAAAGGCCTTCATGTCACATCGTCACTTTCGAGTTCGAGTCAATAATATATTTTCCAATGTAAATTCCCTTAAAAATGGTATACCACAAGGCTCCCCGCTCTCTGTAATTTTATTTATTATTGCTTTTGATAAACTTACCGATATTTGTTTAAATATTAAGAACATTAAGCTAACTTTGTACGCGGATGACGCTATTATTTATACTAATTTAAATGACCCACTGAAAATTAACGAAGTTTTTCTAAAAATACTTTTAGAATTTAAAAAATGGGGTGCCCGCACCGGAGCATCTATCTCCATTTCAAAATGTAAGTTACTACATATTTGCAAAAAGAAAAATTGTAATTATCCTCAACTTATGTTTGATAACAGTGCAATAGAATCTGTAAATAACTTAAAAATCTTAGGAATTTTTTTTGACAACAAATTCAATTTTAAATACCAATGCCTTAGTCTTCGAAAAAACCTTTTCAAAAGGCTCAATATAATTAAATACTTATCTAGTAAGCGTTCATTTATACATACAAATACTCTAATTAATATTACAAGAGCTATAATACTCTCTAAAGTCGATTATGGCTTATCGATTTATGGATGGTGTGCCAACACAAATATAAAGCAATTGGAGGCTCCATACCATGCTGCGATTCGCCGTAGCATAAATGCGTTTCCTACATCACCAGTAAAAAGCATCTTGGCTGAAAGTGGTCTACCATCAATAAAAGAGAGAGTTTACGAAACGACGGTCAAACTACTTCCAAAACTGCTAAATTCGCCGAACGCTGATCTTCATAAAATGCTTAGAAAAGCCGCAAGACACAAAAAAAAATTCCAGCTTAAGTCCACGCTTCAACGCTGCCTTGGGTATGGCACAGCCATAAACATACTTCTACCATCCAAGACGAGCAAAATCAACATTCAACCGGAATGGCTAATAAACGAAGTCACTATAGATACCTCATTGCATAATTTCAAAAAATTTAACACCAATAATGCCACCTTCCAACAATATTTTCTTGAAATCGCTAACGAATACAAGTGTAAAAAATTTTCGGCTATTTATACTGATGGCTCCAAAGCAACAGCTTTCGGAGTTACAACATCCAATGGGACAATCATTACCGGCGGAATACTTCCTTCTCATTCTTCTGTTTTCACTGCCGAGGCTTTTGCCATCCACAAAGCTTTAGAATATACCACCCGACAAAAAGGCAAGTTCGTAATCTGCTCTGACAGCTTTTCTTGTTTAAATGCAATCCGTAATATACGCAATAACTCTACAATAATATCAAAAATTCGAGACATATGCATCAAAAACAAACGAAAAATAGCTTTGCTCTGGGTACCAGGCCACGTCGGAATTGCTGGGAACGAGCATGCAGACAATGCCGCTAAGTACTTTGAGTTAGCACCGACACTTTTCCATGAGTTACATGACGAAAATGATCTACGAAAACTGTTACAAAAGCATGTACAGGAAGGAAGACGCGCGCACTGGAGAAATTTCGAACACCCGTATAAAAACTTCAACGCACTTCGAAATAAAATTTACTACCCTAGCAATATATCTCGACTGCAAGCAACCGTATTTACACGTTTAAGAATCGGCCATACACAAATCACACATCAGCACCTACTCACCGGAAATCCTAAGTCATCTTGCCCCTTCTGCTCCAACACACTATCCGTGGATCACATCTTACGCACCTGTCCAGCTTTAGAGAGTATTAGGCATAAGCACTTCATTTCTGCTCAATATCAAACACTGTTAAAACCACCATCTTTTGAAAATATTACATGTATTTATAATTTTCTAGTGGAATGTAACATACATAATATGATATAATATAGATTTGTTATAATATCGGAGTCGATGGCCAAAGCTGCTCGCACTCCTCCTTATCATTAGGTTTAATAGCCTGTATATTTTTCCTAATAAATGTAAATAAAAAAAATAAATAAAAAATAATTGTAATCTTGTTAAATTTAAAAAACTCGAAATAAAACAATTAAATATAAAAACAATTCTTATTAAAAATGCAAATACTTTAAAAATTAATAATACATGTAATCAAGAAATACCATTAATAAGTGGAAACTATGTAATAAGGTTTAATAATTGTTCAATTAAATTAATTACTATTATTTTTCAAATTTTGTTGAAGAGGTAAAGGAAAATATTTTAACCGTAAAATATAAAGACAATCAGAATTTCACGAAAAAATTACTTTTGATGAAATTGTAGAAGAACATAAATCAAATATAGAAAACATTTTTAAATTGAAAATACATACGAAAGTATCACATATTTGCAACATATTAAGCATAATTATAATTTTGTTAGTAGCTACTGTCCTTATCAAAAAACACAAATATATAAAAATAATATTAAATAAAAGAATTCAGGAGAATTCTACTCTAAAAGGTGGAGTAGTTACATATATAAATATGTCAGCAACAAACAGTAAAACTGATAAATTTGCTGAATTTCTTAAAGAAACACAACCGGAAATCAGTAAAACTGTAATATGATACCATTTCCTTTGCTGTCGCAAAAATCAAATTAAAAGATACAAAATAAAATCATTTTATTAACAATATTTCTGAGAATCTGTTAAGTTATGAGGTTATTACTTTAGTCAGCATTTAAGTAAACATATGTAATAAGAATAATAAGTACTTTTGATTTGTAAGCAATAATTCATTGCAATGGAGTCATGTGTAGAAGTTCACGCAAGTGAGGAAAGTTCTCTGATCGCCATTCACTTGGGAGTGGCCAGAAACGATTCTTTTACATATGACTCAAGCAGCTCACGACTTCCGGTCTTTGACCAAGTATCCTCTGGGTAGCCTAAGAACATCCGTTTGAAGGCGAGCTAAAGTGAGAAGGCGAAATATTCCCCTACTTAGGGTTGTGCGCTGGGTTTGGGACCCGCCACGTAAAAAACCATCCCCAATGAAAAATCGCAAACAGCCTCGGATGAGACTAATACGGCTGTGTAAACTGACGCTGAGCAACACTCAAAGCTCCGTCGGGAAGGACCTCTCCGAGCCGTTCGATACCAAACGAGGTTTCAGACAAGGCGACTCCCTATCGTGTGACTTTTTCAATCTGCTGCTGGAGAAAATTATTCGAGCTGCAGAACTTAATAGAGCAGGTACAATCTTTTACAAGAGTGTACAGCTGCTGGCGTATGCCGATGATATTGATATCATCGGCCTCAACACCCGCGCCGTTAGTTCTGCTTTCTCCAGACTGAACAAGGAAGCAACTCAAATGGGTCTGGCAGTGAACGAGGGTAAGACGAAATATCTCCTGTCATCAAACAAACAGTCGTCGCACTCGCGACTTGGCTCCCACGTCACTGTTGGCAGTCATAACTTTGAAGTTGTAGATAATTTCGTCTATTTAGGAACCAGCATTAACACCACCAACAATGTCAGCCTGGAAATCCAACGCAGGATTACTCTTGCCAACAGGTGCTACTTCGGACTGAGTAGGCAATTGAAAAGTAAAGTCCTCTCTCGACGAACAAAAACCAAACTCTATAAGTCGCTCATTATACCCGTCCTGCTATATGGTGCAGAGGCTTGGACGATGACAACAACCGATGAGTCGACGTTGCGAGTTTTCGAGAGAAAAGTTCTGCGAAAGATTTATGGTCCTTTGCGCGTTGGCCACGGCGAATATCGCATTCGATGGAACGATGAGCTGTACGAGATATACGACGACATTGACATAGTTCAGCGAATTAAAAGACAGCGGCTACGCTGGCTAGGTCATGTTGTCCGGATGGATGAAAACGCTCCAGCTCTGAAAGTATTCGACGCAGTACCCGCCGCGGGAAGCAGAGGAAGAGGAAGACCTCCACTCCGTTGGAAGGACCAAGTGGAGAGGGACCTGGCTTCGATTGGAATATCCAGTTGGCGCCACGTAGCGAAGAGAAGAAACGACTGGCGCGCTGTTGTTGACTCGGCTATAATCGCATAAGCGGTGTCTACGCCAGTAAAGAAGAAGAAGAAGAATTCATTGCAATAGTAACTTGAACGATTCATATATCCAAACCAACTGGTTTAATTTCTCTAGGGTAAACTCGGTGCTGATTTTTTTTATAAACGCTCGAACGCGACGAAGATACAAAATTCGCGCATCACCACTTAGCAAGGACCTTGGGCGCATGTGTGAGCGCGTAGCATGAACGAAGGCAATTGTAATTTTCAACAGCTTTCAGCAAAACAATGGCATGCAGGCGCAATTTGAAAATCGAAGAAAAGAAGAAGAGGCAGCAGCAACACAAAAACGAGCGGTAACACTGACTGAGCTTCCCGGTGGAATAAAACAATTGCCTAAAAACAATGCGTCGCCCTGCCACCACAACAACAATGTAGCGAAAAGAGCACAAAGCCAGCCTTTGCATGGCAAAGTCATAAATTCAGGGCGATCACTTGAATGGCAGCGCTGCCAGAGACAAAAGATTTTACCACTTTGCATTGAATAAAATTGGAAGCGCGTACATTATGACGAACAGCATGGCATTGCGAGCGCGCCACTTGAAGCAACGTTGAGTTGGATACCATATTCAACGCGCGGCGTCGCATCGGGACGTAAAATATGACGATAACACCGTCAAATATACACGAAGCTTTCAAATAGTTTCAACACTTTTGAAAATTTGAATTCTTTCGCCGCGCGGCACTTCGTTTTCCTAGGCGCTATGTTGTTATTGCACCAGGCGGCGAGCATAGATAATGCGAATATTTATACAAAAGTTGTGTCTAGAGTATGAGAAGGGCGCGTAGTTGGTTGCAAGGGGATCGAAATAAGCAAAAGTTTTGTTTGTCATACACATACACAGCGCAGAACGCAGACGTCGTAGGTGTCAATCTGCCCAACTTTTCACTAGTATTTGAGTGGCTTAATAATGATGGTGGTTGCCTCTGAGCGCTCAGAAGCTTCTTGTGAATACTTAATTGCACTTAGGGCATCCAAGACAATTCGAATTCAAAATAGAGCAAATGAATGGGTAGGTTCACATGTAAGAAAACTAAGTAGGTTAATAATAGCTCATGAAGCAAATTTAAAGTGGCAGAGACATATGGGTCAAACCACGTCAAATGGTCCACGAAAATTTTGGAAAATCACCGATTTTGGAAATTAGCAGTTCATTAGGAATAGGACCAGACGCATACCTTGTGATATAAATATTTCGTCAAAATTCTTTTTATTGTTTTTTTTTTTTTTGTTAAAGTTATTGAAGGTTGAAATTTAGAGCATGATAAAATTGTAAAATTATTTTCTCGTAAATTACTGGAGATAAATCGATGAAATTTTGTGAAGTCGATGAAAAATGTTCGTGGTATATTATAGATATTTTTTCACGATCCATTTTCTTAAATAATAATATTTTACATAAGTTTACATAATTTTTACGGTGTCTTTCTCGCTAAAAAAAAACGGAAAAATATTTAAAAAAAAATATAATACTTCGTCACTCATCTCCTCATTCCCATATACTACCCTGAAAAAAAAGTAACGTGAATTTGTTTATTATATATAAATTATTTATTTGTTCTTCCGAATCAATTTCATCCCCTTGAGGGTAATCCTCGTACTCTAAAACGCATTTTTGCCAAAACTTTTCTCAGTCCTCCAAATAGTCGGAATAGCCATTTTCCGCTATAGTCTTCAAAACTATTTTCGATTCGTATTTTTATCATCGGAATCATGTCTAAACGACGCACCCCAGCTTGCCCTAATCAACATTTTAAGTATTCTGAAGAGGCGAAGTCAGAAGTCGCACGTAGCCAATTCAGGCAAACACAGTGGTTGCGGAATGATATTAGTCCAGTTTTTGGTAAATAAAGTCGCGAAAAACCAATACAGTATGACATGGTACATCATCGTGATTTTGTTACTGTCAGTCTCTAATTGTCAAGAACCAAGTATTGAATTTCTTGGACGTGGCCCTCGTCGGTAAAGGTTGTTGGTCGTCCAGAGTTCGATTTCGTTGCACCACTCATAAAGTTTTTTTACACAAAAATGTTCGTTCCGCAAAAAAAAATTGATTTAAGTTTTTGTGCAACAAAATCAACCATCGCAAATATCGAAAACTTTTTCAAATAATGGCGATTTGTAGGTGTGGCAGTGGTCCGATAATGTCCATCTATGAACTCGAATTTTTTTTTTTGTCCCAAAGAACTCATCAAGATATCTTATTTTTTGCTCAAATTACAGCCTGCACGGTCGAACCGACGGACAGACAGACAGTCAACCGGATTTCAGCTTTTCTCATCATTATGATTTTTTATATATAACTATATAACTCTATATCTATGTCGATTATTTATAGGTGATGTGAACAACCATTAGGTGAAGAAAACTATTATGTACTACTCTCTAGAAAATGGTTGCAAGAGTATAACTAGTAACGTTCCCTTTGATTATAAAGCCACGGCCAGTTACTGGCGAGCTGCTTAGAAGCTTATATTGTCCTCGGTAACCAGCGTTTAGGGAAAATAAATAATAAAAAATTTAAAATTCTGAGTTGTATATTTATTCCCAGTGATGTTTCGAACGGCTTTCTGATGAAATCATAACAGAAATTCGAAAATAGAGCGTTTTCTGAATTTATTTGTGAGTATATGTTTACCGAGCGATATGTATTGTGACTTTTGCTAAAGAAATAATATTTGCGAGTGTTATTAAAATTAGGTACGCGCTTTACTTGAGTTGTATCGTGTAAAGCAAAGCGGAACTGAGCTCTGTTTACCAGCACTGCAAGGCTGAGTGACACCCCACCATCTATGAACGAGTCGGCATTTTCGGCCGTTTTAATATCATAACTAAAAATTTGAAAGTTCATTTCGCCAATTCCAGTAAGAGTTGCCAAGTACCCGGAAATTTGTTGTCAAAACTTATTGAATATTTTTAAGATTTTCATCAAAATATATTATTGCACATTGATTTTTACGTCATATCCATTGCGAATTCACTAGCCGGCATTTATGAAAATTCTAACTTCAGTAAAACGCAATAAATAGCTCTATAATTGTGGAAGCAAGCTTAAAAAGACACCTTTTCGTAATTTCCACGAGGATTATTAAAACACTACAATGTTCGAATAACAGTGGTTGAATATATATTTTTTTAAGTTCGAAGAATGAATTTACTATCGATTGTCATTCTTTCAAAAGTCGGTTATCTCCTAATTTACTTTTATATGTGCAATATTTATATTCACAAGAAACTCGTTTTGTTTAAATTGACGAAGGAGATTATGATTAGTTTATCATATCGTATCATATAGGTATACAGCAATGTTAAAAATTCAAATCAACGAGTGTTCAAATGAACGAGTGTTCGAATAAACAAATGTTCTAATAAACGAGTTTCTAGTGTAATAATCTGAAGTCGATAAAATATTCCTATATCTAGATAATGTTGAAACGTTTTCTTAATTTGCGAAAAGAATTGAGAATGCATTGCAACTGAAAAACCTGTCAATAACACGATGGACTGCTCGGGCTGAAACAGTAAAAGCTGTGTGGATTTCTTTCGAAGGTATTGTTAACGCTTTGGAAGTCATTCAAAAAGATTCAGAAAATTTTGATAACAATACACGTACATTAGCTTCTGGTCTGCTTAAAAAAATTCTGGATTTTGATTTTATTAGCTCGTTATTTTTTTGTAAAAATGTAATGTTTAAAGTAAAAAATTTGACAGAAAGTTTGGAAGCCGAGAAATTGAACGTCATTGACGCATTATTGCTGATTGAAAGCACATCAGCGTCATTCCAACAAATGAATGACGATTCACAAATTAACGCATTGCTAGCGAGTTCAGTTGCATTTGCTGAAAAGTGTCAGATCAACCCTGAAAATGACTTTTCGAAACACCACAGAACACGCCGTGCTCCGAAGAAATATGACGATAATCCAGTAACTGCTTGTAATTTTGATTTCCAGACATTTTATAGAAAATAATTCAAAATTGTCCTCGAAAATTTCATAAATTGTATTCAAGATAATTTGCAAGAAACTATGTCAACCTTCAAACCCATTCAAGAGATGTTCAGGTTTCCAGCTAACAGAAGTAATATTACATTAGAATCTATACAATTTGTTGTGCAATTGGAACCTAAGTTCTTCAGTGAAGATCTAGATTGTATTTTTGCTGAAACACAAATTCTTTTTGATTCATGTAAAGAGTGTAAATCTTTCGATGACATTTCTATAGTAGCGTACAAATTGAGAAAGGTCATTCCTTCTGCGTACAAAATTGTTCATTACATAATGACTGCTCCTGTCACGTCAGCTTCATGTGAACGTTCTTTTAGTAAATTGAAATTTGTTTTCAATGATTTGCGTACAACAATGGGGGATGAACGTTTGAATTCTTTGATGCTGCTTTCTTCTTCAAAGGATAAAGTAGACGAAATCGATCTGCGCGATGTTGTTGGAAAATGGTCAATGTTGAAACATCGCAGAGTGAAAATATAACTCAGAAATTTATATTTTTTGCAATTCAATTTCTTAAAAAAATCTTGTTTTTTCCCGCGTAACACGTCGCTGAACAATATATGTATTTTATATTAAGATAAACATATTAAATGATGATTATACTATTATGTTGTCAAACTTCTCCGTAATACCTTATCAGAAATGGAGATATCCTTATTTTATATATATTTATAAACATATACATTAAATCGGCAATTCTTGAAATGAGTCGGCATTTCAAAGGGACTCACCCCCCCATGATCTGGATCCTCGCGACGCCCCTGCTAATAGTGGTCATATCTACTTAACTTTATCTTATATACCGCCTCACTTGGACATATCTGTATACTATATGCAACATGCTTTATTAATAAATAATGTTTTCTCGATGGCTAATAATACTGATTCCATGATTGTTTTGGGAGATTTCAATTTACAGTGCGTATCATTGAAATCTATTGATGATTACACCATTCCTATTAGTACTCGCTTATGTTTTAACGAGTTCTTAGATGAAACATTTCAAACGAGTTTGGTGAGTTCTTAGATCTAGTTTATGTGGATAACGCCTCAATTTGATCCTTTGGTTCGGCCAGAGGACCCTTATCATCCTGCTTTGAAAATTGACATCGAAATCATAGCTAACTTTTCTCATAATAATACACATGACCTTTGTTTTCGATTCAACTTTGCGAAAGCTAATTTCAAGAAGATTAATAACGAACTTTCTAAAGTAACTTGGCCAGATTAATATTGAATTTAGTGCTTCCCACTTTAATGAAACTATTTTAAACTTATTTGAAAAATTTGTTCCGAAGTGTTATGTTACTCAAAAAATGAGTTCTAATTTATGATTTTCGAAAGAATTATGTAAATTAAAAAATAGAAAATCTTGTGCTTTTAAACTTTTTAAAAAAACTGGTTGAGTTGCTGACTATTCAAAATATTCTAAATTGCGTCGACAATTTGCTGAACATAACAAGCTATGTTATAATAATTATATAAATAAAGTAAAAAATAATATTATACGAAATCTAAAATTGTTCTATGGTTTCGTCAAATCCAAACGCAGGATTTCTAATTTTCCGTCCGTTATGAAATATAAGTCTAGTATGTCTAGTGACAATCACACAATTTCTTCAAGTCAAATTATTCTCCAAAAAATGTTCCGCATCAGCACAAGTTATGTCCGATTTCTGTCATTAATGCACCTACCATTTCCGAAGCAACCGTCTTATATTTGTTAAATATGTAAGAATAATCATACAATTATGGCCCAGATGTGATTCCCTCATGCTTTCTTTACAAATGTGCCAAATATATATACCAACCTCTAACAAAACTATTTAATTCATCTCTTGTGCAAGGCTTATTTCCACCTATATGGAAAAAGTCATTTATAATTCCTTTGCATAAGAGTGGATTTAGGTCATCTATTAAAAACTATAGGGGAATAGCAAAGTTGTCTGCATTACCTAAACTTTTTGAAGCAATTATAACAAACGACATAACCCTCCGGATCTCTCCATTAATTTCTTGTTCTCAGCACGGTTTTCGTAAAGGGAAATCTACAATAACCAATTTACTTGAATTTGTAGCGGGCTTTAGAAAGAATAAGAATACTGATGTTATATACACAGATTTTTGATAAAGTAAACCATTCAATTCTTTTGAATACACTTGATCTTCTTGGTTTTCAACCAATATTTCTAAAATGGGTGCTTCTTATCTTAGTAATAGAATTCAAAAAGTCATATTTAACGATATTTTTTCTGACCTAATCAATGTTCCTTCAGGCGTTCTACAAGGTAGCCATTTTGGTCCAATTCTGTTCTTGTTGTTTATTAATGACATGTCATCGCTTGTTAAGTTCTCAAAAGTTTTATTATATGCTGACGATGTAAAACTTTTTAAAACGTATACTTCAAACAGCGAAAGACGTCAGTTGCAAACAGACTTAAACAACCTAGTTTCTTGGTGTGATAGAAATGACATGCCATTGGACCTTAAAAAATGTAAAATGAGGTGCTTTTCACGTAGATCTATAGACCCTACTTCATACGCAATACAAAACTTTAGGTTGCAACAAGTATGTAGTTTTGTTGATCTGGGAGTGACTATGGACCTCAAACTCAATTTTAATCTTCATGCATCTTCCATGGTTTTTAAAGCTAAAAGCGCTCTTAGTTTTGTTAAGTGTTGGTCTAAAAATTTAGAGATCCGCTTACCATAAGAGTATGCTTCTGTGGTTTGGAACCCTAGTTACCAAGTCCATTCAGATAAGTTAGAGTCCGTTCAAAAACAAATCTTACTTTTTGTCTTAAATCATTTGCTTTGAGATTCCAGTTTAAATCTTCCCCCTTACACTAACTGTTTAAAACTCATAAATCTCCCCACAATCGCTAGTCGTAGGGAGATGCTTGGTATAATATTTCTTGTAAAACTCATGAATGGATCAGCCTGTAGCCCATCTCTGATATCTGATATTAATTTTAACGTTCCCGCTCGCTCTACCAGGCAGTTTAGATCCTTACTCTTAAAATTTTCTAGAACAAATTTTGAGTTAAACGAACCATTTCGCCGTATATGTCATGATTTCAATTCTCATTCCAGCACATTTTATCTAACAGACTCACTCTTTACCATTAAAATAAAAATTTTATCGACTCTTAACAAGTAACATTTAAAAATTATAAACTTTAATTGAATTCTTAATTTTTGCTGTTGAAATTTTTATTTCTGTAGCTGAGCAGCTTAAGATCGTAACGCTTAAAACTCTCTTGCCTTTTATGTCTCGGCTAATTCCGCTCGTTCGCGGATTGCGCCCCTCGCATCGGTTGGGCGGGAGGAGGGTAATCGTTGGGTATTTTTATATACCAACTTTGCTCATTTTTTGCAAATAAATATCATACAATAAGGGCCAAAGAAATGGTCACGCAATCAATTCTTCAATTATTTATGCACTCACCCAGTCAACTGCTTTGTCAAATGGTACATATTTACGCAACGCCTTCGGCCAAGCCATTCTTATCTACTCTTATCTACTAGCTAAATTATATGGGAGACTTTCGACTTAAGATGCGTCTTCAAGTTGCTACGAGTAGTATTTCTAACTTGTCCGCCGATTATTTTCTTCCTACTTTTTTCTACCAGAAGAACACTTTATATTGAGGTATTATCGGTTTGTTGTGGTAGATGTATTAGGTTAGGTTAAGTTATGCTGCCCAAATGTCACGCTATACTATACATAAACCTTAGTAATATCATTACGACATCATCGCCTATTGCGAACTTTAAAAGCGACTTAATATATAATTTTGATATGTCATTTTCTACCTTGTACGGAAATGTTTTTTTAGATATTATCTTTACGCAATTTGGCACAGATTGTTTTTGAAGACAAATATTCATACCAGACCACTCTAGTATATTGATCGATTAAAATCCATATCTTGTAAGCTAAACTTTTATATTTATTATTTCCATTTGACAAAGATTATTGTACAAGTCATCGCTCTAAATTATTCGTATCGGAACACTACAGCTTACTTCAGCCGTACCAACTGACCGGCATCTTTCAAACGGCACACCATAGATCAGATTGCTATAGCGTATAGCTGTCATACAAACTGATCTATCGGAGTTAATTGCTTGCATACAAAAAATTGTTCCTTTGAGGAGATATCTACCCGAAACTTTGTCCATATTATTTCTCGAGGCAGTGTTACAACGTTCGGAAAACATTTTCAGATCGGACTGTAAGAACATATAGCTGGCGAACAAACTGTTCGGTCAAAATGGAAAACATTTTCATTTGAAGAGATAGATTCACAAAATGTGGGCTATTATCTATAACACTGGTGCGATTTCTGAAGAAATGGTTCAGGTTGAGTCGTTAAAGGATATAGGAACGATCGGAGTAAAATATGTACTTGTATGGAAAACTTTTCTATTTGACGAGATAACATTGCGAAATTTAGCACAGATTTTTACTCAAGAAAACGACATAATCGCCGAAGAAACAGGTCAGATCGAATCATTATAGCATAAGTCTGTCATACAAATTGGCCGATAAAAAAAAGTTTTTGTAAGAAAAAATTTGTATTTGTCAACATTATAGCTTCGATTTCAACCAAAGTCAACCTTTTTTCTTGATTTTTATGAATTTAATTTTTTTCCGCTTATCTAAGCTTTAGCTCAGACACAACGTGCACTTAGGCCCGAATTGTTTGCATCCTTACCTTATACTTGCAACACGCTTTATCTGCTGCTGCTTTTTGCACGTCCATTTACACAGTTGCTTTTTTATTTATGTTGTTGCTTGTTTGCGTGTGTTATTTATCTTGTTTGCTATTTCTTTGCATGTGTAACGGCTACGTGTTTCTGAGTGCGTGTGTGTGTGACAGCGGCGTATGCTCCATCATTTGGCTAATATCCTGCCAATATAATTCCTCCCATCCTTTTCAAATGACTGGCTTTTCACATATATTTTTTTTTTGCTTTGTTGTGCCTTGGTTCTTTTCTTTTCATTAATTTTCCGTTCTTTTTTCGTGTGTATAATAGTTTTCGCAACGAGTTTCAATAAATTTTTAATCTAGCGTTAACGCCCAAATTCGACCAAGCACCAAACACTCTCGTTTACGCCTGCAATATCTCGCCAACGTTTGCTTATGATTTCCGTGCGTTTGCCTCGGCCAATCCATTTACAGTTTACACTTGCCATGCTCGCTTGGCATCTAAGATTACCAATGATGTGAACAAACGCACACACATGCACATATCTACAATCTTGTTTTATGGTACACTTGCAGCTCTCAACATACTCTCTCACTTGCTGGGCTCAAATTTCAGGTTGATTTTTCTGTTTTGCTTTTAAGCTTGAATTTCTTTCGGTCTGTTCGAATTTTCATGATATGGATTTAGTTTTTTGTGTAGACAAATTGGTTCAGTCGGGTGAGGCGCTTCAGTGTGATAGATTTTAAGTATTTCTAGATTCGCATTTTCTTCGAATTTTATTGAATAAGACACTTGTAAATATTTGTAGGAGAGTTCCCATAAACCGGTTTGAGCCGAAATTTTTGATAGTGCTCAAATAGTGGCGATGGTTTTCTTAAACACGCAGCCAATATGATAAGCCCAAAGTGCTAAATAGACTTTAATAAATAAAGACCATAAAATATATAACTTGTTGCACAAGAGCCCATTCAGTACTCTTTAACCGAAACAAATCTCATGTTGCTTTCGTGATAACTGTACTATTGTTAAACCCTGAACATGAAGCATGCAACAGGAACAGGTGCAATGGCATGGCCCGGCCTGCTGGACATCACGGGCGCAATGAAAACTAGGTCAACAAAGGCTTTGGAGGTTGTTCTCGATATACACATATAAGTGAAGAATGAGCCCAGCTAATGATTACAGGTCATTGTAGCTAGACTTAGTGTCACTACGGGTAAGGTGTTATACTGGATTTTGCTAATGAACTCGGAAAAGGTTGGCAATGTAATCAAAAAAAAGAGACCGATGTGTAACATAAACTTTCATTCCCCAATATAATGTTTTGTGATCGACTTTTCCAACGGGGAAACCGACATATTCACGGACGGCTGAAAGGGTGAAATAGCAGCAGGAGTGCGTTTTTAAATTATTACAACTCAGTCCATCAGGCCAAATTATGGCCATAACAAAAGGTCCAAGGTGGACTTTTGACCTAACTAGCAAATCCATAAATATTCTAGTGGATAGCCAACCTCTAATTAAGGCTATCCGTAGCTAATGCTAAGTTCATTTCGTTAGCTTGTGCAAATAGGTAACTCGGCTAACACTCGTATCATCTGGGTACCCGGTCATATAGGAACAGAAAGAAGTAAAAAGGCAGCTGAGTTGGCCCACTCGGAGGCAGCTGGAAGCACAATTCTCCTATTCTCCTTGAATTTAAATCGACAAAAAGAAAGACGTCAGTTGCAAACAGACTTAAACAACCTAGTTTCTTGGTGTGATAGAAATGACATGCCATTGGACCTTAAAAAATGTAAAATGAGGTGCTTTTCACGTAGATCTATAGACCCTACTTCATACGCAATACAAAACTTTAGGTTGCAACAAGTATGTAGTTTTGTTGATCTGGGAGTGACTATGGACCTCAAACTCAATTTTAATCTTCATGCATCTTCCATGGTTTTTAAAGCTAAAAGCGCTCTTAGTTTTGTTAAGTGTTGGTCTAAAAATTTAGAGATCCGCTTACCATAAGAGTATGCTTCTGTGGTTTGGAACCCTAGTTACCAAGTCCATTCAGATAAGTTAGAGTCCGTTCAAAAACAAATCTTACTTTTTGTCTTAAATCATTTGCTTTGAGATTCCAGTTTAAATCTTCCCCTTACACTAACTGTTTAAAACTCATAAATCTCCCCACAATCGCTAGTCGTAGGGAGATGCTTGGTATAATATTTCTTGTAAAACTCATGAATGGATCAGCCTGTAGCCCATCTCTGATATCTGATATTAATTTTAACGTTCCCGCTCGCTCTACCAGGCAGTTTAGATCCTTACTCTTAAAATTTTCTAGAACAAATTTTGAGTTAAACGAACCATTTCGCCGTATATGTCATGATTTCAATTCTCATTCCAGCACATTTTATCTAACAGACTCACTCTTTACCATTAAAATAAAAATTTTATCGACTCTTAACAAGTAACATTTAAAAATTATAAACTTTAATTGAATTCTTAATTTTTGCTGTTGAAATTTTTATTTCTGTAGCTGAGCAGCTTAAGATCGTAACGCTTAAAACTCTCTTGCCTTTTATGTCTCGGCTAATTCCGCTCGTTCGCGGATTGCGCCCCTCGCATCGGTTGGGCGGGAGGAGGGTAATCGTTGGGTATTTTTATATACCAACTTTGCTCATTTTTTGCAAATAAATATCATACAATAAGGGCCAAAGAAATGGTCACGCAATCAATTCTTCAATTATTTATGCACTCACCCAGTCAACTGCTTTGTCAAATGGTACATATTTACGCAACGCCTTCGGCCAAGCCATTCTTATCTACTCTTATCTACTAGCTAAATTATATGGGAGACTTTCGACTTAAGATGCGTCTTCAAGTTGCTACGAGTAGTATTTCTAACTTGTCCGCCGATTATTTTCTTCCTACTTTTTTCTACCAGAAGAACACTTTATATTGAGGTATTATCGGTTTGTTGTGGTAGATGTATTAGGTTAGGTTAAGTTATGCTGCCCAAATGTCACGCTATACTATACATAAACCTTAGTAATATCATTACGACATCATCGCCTATTGCGAACTTTAAAAGCGACTTAATATATAATTTTGATATGTCATTTTCTACCTTGTACGGAAATGTTTTTTTAGATATTATCTTTACGCAATTTGGCACAGATTGTTTTTGAAGACAAATATTCATACCAGACCACTCTAGTATATTGATCGATTAAAATCCATATCTTGTAAGCTAAACTTTTATATTTATTATTTCCATTTGACAAAGATTATTGTACAAGTCATCGCTCTAAATTATTCGTATCGGAACACTACAGCTTACTTCAGCCGTACCAACTGACCGGCATCTTTCAAACGGCACACCATAGATCAGATTGCTATAGCGTATAGCTGTCATACAAACTGATCTATCGGAGTTAATTGCTTGCATACAAAAAATTGTTCCTTTGAGGAGATATCTACCCGAAACTTTGTCCATATTATTTCTCGAGGCAGTGTTACAACGTTCGGAAAACATTTTCAGATCGGACTGTAAGAACATATAGCTGGCGAACAAACTGTTCGGTCAAAATGGAAAACATTTTCATTTGAAGAGATAGATTCACAAAATGTGGGCTATTATCTATAACACTGGTGCGATTTCTGAAGAAATGGTTCAGGTTGAGTCGTTAAAGGATATAGGAACGATCGGAGTAAAATATGTACTTGTATGGAAAACTTTTCTATTTGACGAGATAACATTGCGAAATTTAGCACAGATTTTTACTCAAGAAAACGACATAATCGCCGAAGAAACAGGTCAGATCGAATCATTATAGCATAAGTCTGTCATACAAATTGGCCGATAAAAAAGTTTTTGTAAGAAAAAATTTGTATTTGTCAACATTATAGCTTCGATTTCAACCAAAGTCAACCTTTTTTCTTGATTTTTATGAATTTAATTTTTTTCCGCTTATCTAAGCTTTAGCTCAGACACAACGTGCACTTAGGCCCGAATTGTTTGCATCCTTACCTTATACTTGCAACACGCTTTATCTGCTGCTGCTTTTTGCACGTCCATTTACACAGTTGCTTTTTTATTTATGTTGTTGCTTGTTTGCGTGTGTTATTTATCTTGTTTGCTATTTCTTTGCATGTGTAACGGCTACGTGTTTCTGAGTGCGTGTGTGTGTGACAGCGGCGTATGCTCCATCATTTGGCTAATATCCTGCCAATATAATTCCTCCCATCCTTTTCAAATGACTGGCTTTTCACATATATTTTTTTTGCTTTGTTGTGCCTTGGTTCTTTTCTTTTCATTAATTTTCCGTTCTTTTTTCGTGTGTATAATAGTTTTCGCAACGAGTTTCAATAAATTTTTAATCTAGCGTTAACGCCCAAATTCGACCAAGCACCAAACACTCTCGTTTACGCCTGCAATATCTCGCCAACGTTTGCTTATGATTTCCGTGCGTTTGCCTCGGCCAATCCATTTACAGTTTACACTTGCCATGCTCGCTTGGCATCTAAGATTACCAATGATGTGAACAAACGCACACACATGCACATATCTACAATCTTGTTTTATGGTACACTTGCAGCTCTCAACATACTCTCTCACTTGCTGGGCTCAAATTTCAGGTTGATTTTTCTGTTTTGCTTTTAAGCTTGAATTTCTTTCGGTCTGTTCGAATTTTCATGATATGGATTTAGTTTTTTGTGTAGACAAATTGGTTCAGTCGGGTGAGGCGCTTCAGTGTGATAGATTTTAAGTATTTCTAGATTCGCATTTTCTTCGAATTTTATTGAATAAGACACTTGTAAATATTTGTAGGAGAGTTCCCATAAACCGGTTTGAGCCGAAATTTTTGATAGTGCTCAAATAGTGGCGATGGTTTTCTTAAACACGCAGCCAATATGATAAGCCCAAAGTGCTAAATAGACTTTAATAAATAAAGACCATAAAATATATAACTTGTTGCACAAGAGCCCATTCAGTACTCTTTAACCGAAACAAATCTCATGTTGCTTTCGTGATAACTGTACTATTGTTAAACCCTGAACATGAAGCATGCAACAGGAACAGGTGCAATGGCATGGCCCGGCCTGCTGGACATCACGGGCGCAATGAAAACTAGGTCAACAAAGGCTTTGGAGGTTGTTCTCGATATACACATATAAGTGAAGAATGAGCCCAGCTAATGATTACAGGTCATTGTAGCTAGACTTAGTGTCACTACGGGTAAGGTGTTATACTGGATTTTGCTAATGAACTCGGAAAAGGTTGGCAATGTAATCAAAAAAAAGAGACCGATGTGTAACATAAACTTTCATTCCCCAATATAATGTTTTGTGATCGACTTTTCCAACGGGGAAACCGACATATTCACGGACGGCTGAAAGGGTGAAATAGCAGCAGGAGTGCGTTTTTAAATTATTACAACTCAGTCCATCAGGCCAAATTATGGCCATAACAAAAGGTCCAAGGTGGACTTTTGACCTAACTAGCAAATCCATAAATATTCTAGTGGATAGCCAACCTCTAATTAAGGCTATCCGTAGCTAATGCTAAGTTCATTTCGTTAGCTTGTGCAAATAGGTAACTCGGCTAACACTCGTATCATCTGGGTACCCGGTCATATAGGAACAGAAAGAAGTAAAAAGGCAGCTGAGTTGGCCCACTCGGAGGCAGCTGGAAGCACAATTCTCCTATTCTCCTTGAATTTAAATCGACAAAAAGAACAATAGGGAAATTATGCAAATAAATGTGTTAGTGGCAGAACTAGCCTGCTTTTATTTACACACACATGTATTATATTACATTTCACACCTACCCACGCGATATCTTCAATTTTTTTCATTTGAGAGGTTAAGTTATCATAGGTCGTAGGGTTAGTCCCAAAATCGATTAGTTTTACTTTGACAGATAATCGTGTTTAATTTTACCCATAAACACCTAAAGGTTGATCACCAGATCCTCACCGATCGATGAAACGTTTTGAGCTTAACAAAAATTTAAAATTCGTCAAAGGTGTCTTAACGAGATATTTCAATCTCAGTCTGACAAATGCCGGACAGTAGAGAAAAGCGTGTATAGATTATTCCGCTTCGCCTTCCTCCTTACAGCTAGTCATAACAATTTTATTTGAGACGAGAATGATTCGCCAGAGCCAATAGTTCGGAAGGCAGTCGCAAAAGTTCTGGTTATTGACCAGCGCTTGTTTAACTCACTGGAATTCCAAAGGTTCAACCGCCGAACGTAAAATGATATTGATGAACCGACTTGCACTCAATCGGATGAAATTGGGAAAGAGTGCTCTCCTTAGCAAGCTTTGTAGTTTCTGGCGATTTCGCTATGACCGGATACTTATACATTTCTAATATTGAAGAATCTTCAGGCTATTGATAACAAGGTAGTTTTGGGCGCATAGTCTCCGAGCTGTAAGCCGATATAGCCACTCGGATAGAAGAGTGAATGCACACCTCTTTGCAAGAAGCTTCACTTCGAAGCAGTAAATCTACTGTTGCCTTGAAGTTAGCCACCTCCGCTTAAAATATGCTCTCTTAGTCTGAAATTATAGTTGATGAAGAGCTTTGGAGACTTCACCACCTGATCTTTGTGAAAAAGCTCGCTGCATTTCCTACCAAAAAAGTAACATAATCTGCATAGGTGACCACCTGGCAGTCTGTTCCTTAAGTTCCTTCAAACGATCGTTCACTACTTGGACCGACCTTGTCTTTCCTGTAGGTATGCTGAATACATATTTCCTATGAGCAGTTGAACAGGTTTTGCAACCCTTACGGAACTTATGTATACCTTTCAATTTAAAAAGATGTAACTTTCAAGATACATGTTGAAGAGCAAAATAAAGGGTTTAAAATCAAAGCGGAATAACAAAAATTACACAGGAAATGTGAGATAAAAAATGTATGAAAACTCTTATGAAACACGTGGAGGAAATACACTAAGCATAAGAAATTTGCACATATGCAAGTGTGGTATCATTTAAGGGATGATTTACGTTTTGGTTATAAAGAAAAGCTTTACACTTTTGTGGTGGTTTGGAGACTAAAGTATACTATTTGGACACAAAAAGAGTTATTGTAACTCAGAGTCGAAACTCAGAGTTTCTGAGACACTATAAAAATACCTCACAGTGTTAATAAATACAAGATCGTAAATTCTAGTTTACAAATTATAGACTCAACCGCTGCCTAAAAATTATTTGAGGAGCATTTCTTTTCGCTGTAAAAAAACCTACGCCACAGTGCCAAAAAACCAAGAATGTCGGAAAAACGAAGTAGGTAATCAGCTGTTAAAATATGTAGAGCACTAATTGTTAGCTCGTCTTCACTAGTGCTCACTTGGCTTGGATAGTACATTTAGAAGTTATCACTCCGATACAGGGAATGTTAATTTTTGCTGTTGTTGACGATTACTCGCATAGTACATGAAATTAAAGAATGGAAAAACCCATCTCGTGAAAACTAAAAACTTGGGATCTACAAGTTCTCATGTTAACTGGAATGCGCAACTCAAGCTATCTGTTAGGTTTAAGTTAGGTGAGACTAGATGTTGTTTCCTTATCGAATACTTAATTTTTGGTTTAAATTTGGTAAGATTGCATATTGTTTCCTTTCCGAGTCCTTAACGTAAAAGCTGTCTTAGGAACGACTCTAAAGATGACAGTAAAAACAGTCCCTCTTTCACCAAACTCATTATGTTTAGTGACGATGGAATAAGAAAAATTGTCATTGTTATAAATAGCATTGTAAATGGTAAAATAGTCCTCTAATCAGTTCATAATAAAGCACTTCTTTCAAAATATGTCCCTTAATCTCCATGATAAGCTATTACTTTAGATATGTTTTAAGATAAAAAGCCCGACATAAAGCGCCACCGAGAACTCTGAACAAAGCCCATCATTGACAATTAAACAAATTATTGCCCAGGCTGAGACAAAGAGAGGCTTACATAGTTCTGCAATTATATTACACATGTGATTATAGAAAGAAGAGATCATATTTACGAGATTTGGAAATCTCATTACTATTAAGACTTCGTTAAAGAGACAAGTGTAGAGCCATAATAAATGCCTGATGAATAACTGAGGTAACTAGTATCAAAAGATCCAAACCTCTCAAGTGTAAATAGAGTCAAAAAGGCACACCAAACACTTATTCAAATGTTGATACTATATGTACAAAAAGACAATTATGTATATATAACTACATATGTACATGCATAGATAACAATTCAACTGTAATCTTGCTTCATACCCGATTTCATCACACTACCATGCTAAGCAATTAAACCCAAAATTTATTGATATTTGCTCTTGACACTCGCACCGACGACCAGCCACTTGAAACCCAAAAAAACATATGAAATTTATATTTCTACAAATATTTGACAACTTAATGCTAATGGAGCAGCGCCAAAGGACAAAGTGAGTGATTACGCTTCCTTGCTACTCATCAGCATCCCATCAGGTTCCCAGATGACCATCTCTCCAGCTCCTCAGCTAGTTGTTAGAGCAAAATGATATGGCAAATGAGTGGCGAAGCAGCAGAGCAAAAAGCACATACAAAAAAATGAAGTCGGATAAAGAAAAAGGATAATCAATACTTCAAAAAAGCCCTCCTCCACATTTTATGATTGTGTAAATGTTAATGTAAATGAGTACATGTATTTGGCTATAAAATGCTAGTAACGAGCTTGACAGCTGCGAAAAATTGTTGAAATGTCACAGCGGTTTTTTGAGTAAGCTGGTTATAACGCAAACAATCGTCGGCACAACGGTCGGGTGAGAGTTCAAAGTGAAGGGCGAAAGTTTAAAAGCACAAAATAAGGAAGCTAAGCTTGTAGATTTTGAATAGGAACATAGAACTAAACAAATTGTCTCAACTAAGCAAAGAGTTCTAGCGTTTCTAGGGTGAAATCACAACAACAAATGATCAGTAATTCCTTTTTTCAAGTTGCACTGCGTAACCTGACCACATTGAAATCCGTAGCCTAGAATAAAAATGATTTGGATACACTTTGAGTAAGCTCGGAGATGACATCACGAGAGCAGTATTAGACTGCAAGCCTCAAGGGAGCCTCAAACGAGAGATGTGGAGGCATCAAGTTGAAGAAAAGTTGCAAAAATCAGGTCATCCCTGGAGACAAATCAGAACCAAAATGACTTTTCAAAGTCTAAAGAGTCTGCATTAGATTCAAAAATTTGTTAAATATTTTTTTTTTTTATTTCTGACTTCGGATTGATCTTCCATGCCAATCGATTCTTATTAAACTAACGGATAGAATATAAACCAAGATCTCAACTTAGAGACCTAGCAAACTTGAAAACATTGGTTCTTCAATCAGCAGGACTTTATGCACAAATAAAAAAGTGGCTCCAATTTATTGTTTTTTCTATTTTGAGGATTGAAATAAGGTAAGATTTGTCTTTACCAATAAAGGACTTCAATGAATGGAGTCCCGGACAACTTTTATGTAGCACAAGCCTACATTTGTTTATAATAACTTCTTAACTTTTTCAACCATTCTTTTTTATTTCTTTTTTCATTCCTTCTTATGTAGAAAGCAGTCAGTGTTTGAGGGTTTCATTTCATGGAAGTTTTCTATGAATAAGTATTTATATGTATATCGAGCCCTAACCGCCAAAAAGACGTAAGCACCATGATTATCGATTTTTGTTTTTTGATAAAAATCGATAGTTTTCGATCATTCGCGTCATCTCACAAAATACCATAGCTATAAAATGAACCGTTATGATTTTACAGCTAAAACAATTTAGACGTATGTACATATTTCGTTTGTTTACAAATTTTGTTACATCGAAGTGGTGCTTACGTCTTTTTTCGATTCAACATATTAGTTTTGATTAGCGGCAAAAGCGCAAAATATTTTACTTTTTATCAGTGATTGTGCAATATGGAATTGTGTCAACAAGTGGTAAGTGCACTGGGTGTGTTTTGTAAATATATTTCGATAAATTTCATTTTATATTTTGGTGTTGTAAAACTTTGTATCAGATTGCATTCAAAAATGGTCTTGTTCCATTCAACGATACTGATTCTAATCATTCTTCTGAGCAAAAAACTTATTCACAAACAGAATTCGAAGAAGAGACATGTGTGGGCAAAAGAGGTTACAGAAACAAAAGAATATTACCTAAGAGATTACAATATAAAAAACAACGTGATACTAGTGTTCAGCCGAATCCTTGTATAAATAAAAAGTGTGGAAATCTTTGTGATGATAAGTTCACCGAGTCAGATCGGTTAGCAATAAATGAACATTTTTTGGGCTTTGGCAACAAAATTAGACAAAAAACAGGCTTCTTTCGTGTATAACACGGTTATCCGTCCGAAGACGAAAAGGTGATAGTAACAGAAGGCAATATAAATATAATTATGCCATTAATTATAATGATAATACTATTAAAGTGTGCCAACAGTTTTTGCTGAAAACGCTTCACATATCGGAAAAAAGTTAAGATTGGCTAGAAATAGGGAAACGAGTGGTTTGAAAAGTTTTAGTGAGGAAAACAAAAATATACGCCTCATAATAAGTCTGACGAGTCCAAGGTTGCACTTTTAAAATCATTTATTGAACAATTGCCAGCAGTTCCCTCGTATTATTGTCGTAATAAAAGTAACAAGCTGTATCTTCCTCAAGAATTTCGCAATATTAAAGGATTATATGATTGCTATACCAAGCATTTAAATAATGTTAATCAGGAGTCGTCACTGTTATCCTTAAGAGTCTTCCGAAATGCTTTTACAAATAGTTTTCATATCGGTTTTCACTTGCCTAAAAAAGACAAATGCGTAACTTGTGAAAATTACAAAAACCTGGACAGCGAAACACAAAATCATTTAAAGCAAACTGAAGAATACCAAACACACATAAGAAACAAAGATAAGTCTACAGAAATCTGTTTAGAGGATCAAAAACAAAGTAAAGCCAATTCGTCCTTCCTATGTGCTAGCTTTGATCTCCAAAGGTTTTAAATACACCCCATGGAAAAAGCATAACATTATTTTATTCTCGAAAGTATGCATACTATAATGAAAGCGTGTATGAAAATGGCACCAGAAATGGTTATTGTTTTTTGTGGGGAGAAGCTAACGGAAAAAGAGGATCTAATGAAATTTCCACTGTGGTTTTGAGTATTTGAAAATTGTCGACGAAAGAAGAACTCACTCTTCAGTAGGTCTTTACTGTGACAGCTGTGCTGGTCAAAATTTCGAATTTTATACACAACATAAAAATTATGTATTTGTTACCTGGGCATACTATGATGCCAGTTAACTCTATACGCAGCACTATTGAGGCATTTACTCGCGATAAAACTATTTGGGCCCCTAGTGAATGGTATACCATGATTTCAAACGCAAGAACTAATCCCGAAAATTATAAATGCCTTATAATGAATAATTTTGATTTCAAAGATTGGAAAACATTTTCTCAAACTATGTTTCCCACTTCAATTAAAATCTCTTTTCCAAAATTACGTTCTTCTTCATTAGAAAAAAATAATCCTATCATGAAACTTAAGTACGGATATTTTGACGATTCCAAAATTGAAGAATACGATCTTAACTCCATTGCAAGATCAAAAAATTCTTTAATAGAAAATGGACCTCTACGTTTATATGATAATTTATTAAAAATTTCTTCAAAAAAATACAAAGATCTAAAAACACTATGTGATAAAAACACAATACCTACAAGATTTCACAGCGAATTTTTAAATTTAAAATACGATGAAATTATTAAAGATGTTCTACCTGGAACTGATCAAGAAGACAATTAGTATTTTCTTGAAAGCCAATTATTTTTAAAACTATTCAATTAAAGTTTAAAAACTATTATTATTTATATAAGTTTGCAGTTAAAATTAATTCTGTACTCTAAAGTATTTTTCATATTAATTTTATTTTTTATTGACACTAATGAATTTAAGGTTAATTTTTGTACACGAAAAAATTCGAAAAATTAAAAAATTAAAAACAGAACAAAGTTTTTTTACTAATGTCATTGGGAATAACCACCAAAACGTAAATTAGTAGTTATCCAGCATGAGAGCAAATAAGACGTAAGCGACATTAATACCCGTTATCTTGGAAATATAGGAAAAAAATAAATACAATGTATAGTTAAGAAGTAGCAGTGCATACATACTCAATTCCACTGCACTACTTCTTCCTGAACCAAAGATTTAAAAAAAATCTTCCCCTGCATAATTTGTTTTTTGGCGTTTACGTCTTTTTCGCGGTTAGGGCTCGATATATTAGGGAGATTCAAAAAAAAAATTTTTTTGTTTGGTACTCGGAAAAATAGGTTCCTAGACATCTCTAACGGGAAGGTCCTCCTACATACAGTTTTCTATTTTTTCTTATTATCAGATAGAAAAATTTATATCTCGCTTCTAACTATTTGAAAAAATAATGGGTTGTCAAAAAAGTCTTGAGGTATTTTTATTGAATCAATTCGTGTGGCACCCATACATCGAGCTTCTTAGTGACTCCAAACTTCTTCAAATGGTTTATAACGGTTTGATGACTACTATTCCAGTCGCTTTCGACCCATTCAGCAATTTCATCGCAATTTTCGACGACAGGCCTTCTGGAGCGTGGCGCATCTACGACTACCTCTACACCAGAACGAAAACGTTGAAACCATCGTTATGCGGTGGAAATGGAAACTGTATCGGGTCCATAAACTGCACAAATTTTATTGGCAGCTTGAGATGCATTTTTGCCTTTACCGTAGTAGTACTGTAAAATACGAGTATGCCGTATTTTCTCTTTATTTTGCTCCATGTTTGCGACGCTATAACTCACGGACGACTTAAAAGAAACGACAATCAACCAAACACGTGTTAGCGCGTGGAATGAGCTTTTTAAAAAGGTATATGTAGTATGACCCGATGCGACGAATAAAACTAGAACTACGCGCTTTCAGCGCCAACTAGCGAAAATACCGCAAGACGTTTTTGACAACCAATATCTTGTTCCTTGGATTTTGTAGGAAATCGAATGCTCTACAAAAAGGTCTCCAATGATTTTTTCGTAAACCTAACCACTTAAAAGATATTAACAGTTAAAGTTTGATTATTTTTGGGAAATTTTTTTATTTCTTAATATTATAACTCAATGAAAAAAAAATATTATGAATGATGAAATTCATAGTTTTGTAGGAAATTTACTGCTCTTTAAAAATGGTCTGGTATGATTTTTCGATTAAGTTAAGCGTTTCCGAGATATTCATCCTCAAACATTAATGCATATTAAAGTGGATCAAAAAAAAATTTTTTTTTTTTTCGTTTGGTACTCTGAAAAATAGGTTCCTAGACACCTCTAAGAAAGCCTCTCCAAGAACCTATGAGTTTCGTCATTCATAATGATTTTTTTTCATTGAGTTATAAAATTCATAAAAAATAAAATAATTTCCCAAAAATAATCAAACTTTAACTGTTAATATCTTTTAAACGGTTGGGTTTATGAAAAAATCATAGGACACCTTTTTGTAGAGCATTCATGCAAGGCAAGAAGTTCTCCCAAGATGCGGCGACATACGTGCGGAATTACGGATCGCGGTTAATCAGCAAGCGATCGTCACGATGTCATAGCACGACTTTTCAAACAATCTTTATCTTGAAGCAACGTATATGTGGTGCTGTTGGATGCTAGATGTACTCTGTTGAGTGGCAAAATAGAGGTTTTCCGCACGCACACATTCTTTTTTGGATGATGGTTACACCAGATCAAATTGATGAAATCATTTCTCCGGAAATTCCCGATGTAGAGAAAGATCTATATATATAATACTATGAAGTGGTGGAAACCAATATGGTGCATGGACCTTGCGGACACTACAATCCCTTTTCGATTTGTATGTCTGACAATAAGTGCACGAAACACTATCCATGTGCTTTTCTTTCGGAAACACAAACTGGAAATGATGGATATCAACTCTATCGGCGTCGCTCACCAGACGACAATGGCAGAACATTCAGCATTCAACTTAGAAAAGTGAATATCGAAATTGACAACACATTGATCGTACTAAGTTCACCATTATTGTTTAATTCATATTCAAAACTCATATCAGTGTTTAGTATTGCAGTTTGGTGAAATCGATAAAATACGTTCGAAAGTACATCACCAAAGGAAGCATCATGGCGGTCATTGGTCTTAAACGATACGATCGATACGTGAACTGCAATAAAGCGCTTTGTAGGATATTTACTTTTGCAATTTATGAACGTTTTCCGACTGTTGTGCGTCTCGCAGTCAAAATTAACATTGACGAGGGTTTTCTCAACTTTCGTCAGTCATCTGTTTGTGAGAACATTGCTCTATTCGGAAATACCTTGATATTATGCATGGAATGCATCGTCGAAGAAATAGTACCGCAAAAAGCAATGCCAACCAGTAGATTGACATCCAGGTGTCTTATCAACTAATGGATTAGGACGAATTTATACAATCCACCCGAAAAACGACGATTGTTTCTACCTTCGGTTCCTATTGATTAATGTACGCGGTTCAACTTTATTTGAGTCATTGCGTACTGTGAATGGTTCGATGTGCGCAAGTTTTGGAGAAGTAAACCAGCAATTACAATTCCTGGAACACGTTAATCACTGCAATGAAAATGAAGTTCGCACACTTTTCGCGATAATCATTTCGACATATCAGCCTTTAAATCCGCGTCTATTATGCGATACGCACAAAAATGAAAGTGCCGAAGACAGTTTACATCGTCTTCGCTAAAAATTGGTAATGGTACAATTTCGGTTGATACTTCCGGACATTGGCCAAATTATCGTAACTACGATTCCTTAAGTGCACGCGCAATGTTAGCTGCCAAAAATACCGATGTTGTTGACTTAAGTTGGAAGTCTCAAAGTCAAATTCCGGGAGACTTGCGCTCGTCTTGACAATGAAGACGACGCCGTGAATTATCCAGTGGTATTTCTAAATTCTTTGGATAGGCTTGGTATGCCACTGCATCATTTGCGTCTCAAAGTTGGATCTGTCGTTATTATGATTCGAAATCTTCATGCGCCGAAACTGTGTAATGGAGCCCGACTGGTTGTGACGCACCTATCGAATACAAGGGGGAGAATGCTTGATTCTACGAGTTCCTATGAGTTCTAACGACTTCCCATTTCAGTTCAAACGTATTCCGTTTCCAGTGAAAATTGCATTTGAGATGACAATCAACAGGACCTAAAGATAATCGCATAGTGTAAGCATAAATTTGGAAATGCTATGTTTTTCACACGGCCGTGGCGTACTCACGAATTGGAAAACCATCTTTTCTGTAAACCTTAACAGAAACCCAAAAATGTTGTTTATAAAGCTGCGTTGTATTGAAAACAAAAAAAAAACACCAAAAATTAAATGATGAATTTAACTTTCTTTTCATTTCAAAATACATAATTTCACGCAGGACAATGGCTGCGGGGTCAGCTAGTTAGAAATAAAAAAATTAACAAGTTTAAAATTACTTTTGAATTGTTTGTTGAAACAAAAATTTATTTTATAAATAAATAAGTCGGATCAAAAAAAAATTAAAATTAAGCAAAAATTTAACAGCGTAGCCAACTATCAGAACATAACAAAATTATTACCCCTATTTAAAAAATGTAATTTGAAAAATCTACAATTTTTAATAAACTGAGCAGTGTTGCCAAATATCAGATTAAAAAGCTTAAACTAATTTTAAACATCAATTTAAAATCAAACCGGAGAAAAAATTAAAATAAAAGAAAAAATTAACAGCATTACCAACTAACGCAAAAAGTTTAACAAGTTGAAATTCATTTTAAAAATGCTTTTTTTTTAATACGCTTTTATTAGCTTCACTTGTATGTATGTATGTATGTATGTTTGTAACTTTTTTAAGTGGTACTGAAACCTAGAATACTTGAGCGACACTGTAGGAAGGCGATAGTAAGTTTAAGCAGCTCACCGAAAAGATGCGCTTAAAAGTATGCAACATCTATATAAAACTAGTTTTGGTGACATTTAAATAGCATACTGAGTTGGGCGTCGACCGTTCATAAGATGCAAAGTTGTACAGTAGAACACGCAGTAATTTATCTGGACTCTCGAGTGTTTGCTGCTGAACAAGCTTATGTAGCACTTAGTCGTTGTAGATCTTTGGACGGTATTCGAATTGAAGAACTAGACTGTTCAAAGTTGACAGGTAAAACCCCATGTAACAGTGAAGCTTTAGAAGAAATGATTCGATTAAGAAGTAATAATTCGTAAAGTCGTCAATAGAACTTGGTCGCAAATAATGTAACAATTAGTTAATGAAAGGTTACGAGTAGATATTAAATGCTGCCTCATTATCGATTTACTTAACCAATACTACTTGTCATAGTTCACATTTTAACAAATTTGGGGTTTCTCACATCAAACTAAAAAATCAAAAATAAATATAGTTTAAAATACTAAAAAAAAACGCTTTTATAACATATCAAACTAAAAAGTGAAAAATAATTCTTTGTATAAACTAACAGTAATAATGAAGAAAAAATTCCTGCATGCCACGCTTTTCTCACAATAATGCAGGAATTTTTTCTTCATTATTACTGTTAGTTTATACAAAGAATTATTTTTCACTTTTTAGTTTGATATGCTTTAAAAGCGTGTATTTTAGTTTTTTAAACTGTATTTATTAAATGTTTGAATATATTTTAAAATTTATGTTGAGATATCTATAAGTTCGAAAAATTACAAATTTGAAATCAAATTTAAGTCAGATTCAAAATTAAACATAAATAGGAATAATTATTCATTTGTTTAAGTTTACATAATTTTCTAAATTTAAAATAAAGTTGCCACTTTTTTGTATAAATTTTAGTTTTGCTTTTATAAATCTAAATTATTTAAGGAAAATTTCTTTTTGGGTGGTTTTGGAATGTGATATGTGATACATACATAATTACATAAAAATGTGTGTATTTTCAAATTACATTTATTTAAATTAGCACTATTTTTTGCCTATTGTATAGAAAAGACTGTCACCTGTAATCATATAATATTATATAGTTTAGACTTAAAAAAAATACTAAGCAAGTTACAAGAACATTCTATTCAACAGAATTGTCAACTGGAAAAAGCACGTTTCCATTAATTTCATTAAATTTAACCATAAAGTTTAAGAATGTTTCATTATTAAAAAACTCATTCGCAAATATAATTTTTTTAAATTTAATTTAATAAAATTATTGTATCTAGTAATAAGAATTATTACGAAAAATAGTTGGTATAAATTATAAATATAGAAATTATAATTAGCTAGCAAACCTTTTTAATCACTTTACTTATTTTTAAAAACTTAAAAATTTAAATTTCGATATCTCTTCTGCCCAAATATAATAATCTGCAACTCCTTCAAATAAAATTTAATTGTGTTTAAGCCAGTTGCCACATATTTACAATTAATACTTAATAAACATTAATGACTCAGTATATTAATCAACGATTAAAACTATTTAACTACCAAAGAAGCCAAATAGCCATTTTTGTTCTTCATATATTTTTGGCAATTTTTTTCCAAAAACTTAATATTCTGACATTTCTCATGGACACAAATATTAAGTAATAATTCATGAAAAAATGTATTGCAATTTAAATTAGTGCAGTATTTAGCTTACACATACATATACATATGTATATTACCGGTTTCTTACGCAGAGCTGCAGCATCCGCTGGCACTGGCGACAAATTACTACTCTACAGCGTCATCCATGCGTACGGCGGCGGCCGGCAAAACATATACACACACTCAAGTATATTTACCAAAACACACTGGCATTTAGATTTCAATTACAATGCAATCAATCATAATTAATCCGTTTCGCGCAAAACTAGTTTCCATATCATTGACCAAATGCGGCAAATGGTTTAAAATGCCAGGTTTTTTAGAGTTTTCGTCGCATCTACATTATGAAAGGGTAAATATGTGTGAGTGTATACGAAATAGTTGTACATTTCCATTTAAGGTTTATAGCAGTAAAAATATTATATTTTGAGATAAAAACCTTCTTAGGAGATCATGAAGGGGAACCTTTATCACAAACGTGTTTCATGAAATGGTTGAGCACATGCTCTTTCCTCTTCATTAATGACTTATGTGAATTAATGCAAGCAATTTCCACGTATCATAAGATACTTACGTCGGATAGGTTAAGTTAGGTTGGGTTAGGTCGTAAGACTGATCCAAAAATCGATTAATTTCACAGATATTCATGATTTGTGTGACCCATAAGCTCCTTAAAAGAGGATCACCATCATTCATAAATTGATGAAGCCTTCTGAGCTGACCACAAACGGTGGTAGTTTCGCCAATTTTTGGTGTGTCTATCGAGATATTTCAATCTCAGTCTGTCAAAAGCTGGACAACAGAAAAAGAAATGACAAGATGATTACATCTTACCTTCTTTCCTAAAACTTTGAAAAAGAGCGTCCGACATAATACTTAGCCACAGAAAATATCTCGCAGTCACACTTGTTCTTGTCGTTGCTGAGCTTACTAGAGATTCAAAGATACTACGCCAGAACGCAAGCAGATATCGAAGAATCGACTTGACTCCAAACGCATGAAATTTTAGAAAGTCGTAAGCTCCGAGATACAATTCTTAGGAAAATAATGTAGCATTTAACAGGATTACCCAAGAGCTGAAAAAATAAAAACATGTAAACTGAATAGAAAACGAAACAATTAAAAAAAATAGTCATGGTCTAAATTTTAATTTGCTTCTCCTCTATTTATTTGAAATTTATATTATATTATAAAAGATTATCTATTTCTATGCTATAGCACAACGATTGCTGAAAATGAAATATCACATAAACAACAGAAGTAAACTCCTAAAGCTCAGGAGCTGAGAAAAACTTCATTGCACATAACTTTCTTGCCCAAAAGTAGAGAACTGGTTAGAAACCAAAAGTAGGTAAGTGAAAGTTGAAGCGAAAATATAGTAAAAGATTTGATCAAAGCTGGATTATTCCAGAGCCTGTTTTAATAGACTAAGAACTCATATCAACTTTCGAAAATATCACACATACTTTATTATATATTATTCATGGATTCTACTAATATAATACGGGTGTATGAATTAGCCCCCACTGAATTAACCCCCACCGGGCAAAATGACATAAGGCCCACCAATTTCTTAGTGAATCTTTCCCCACCAAAAATGACGGAATCCCCACGAAAAAAAAATGAATTAAACCCCACGAAAATGATTTTATCCCCACCAATCGAAATGAATTAAGCCCCACCAAATGTCACCCACATTTGGTCTTACATGACAGAATCCCCACGAAAAAAAAAATGAATTAAACCCCACGAAAATGATTTTATCCCCACCAATCGAAATGAGTTAAGCCCCACCAAACGTGGGTGTTCTTAAATGACAGAATCCCCACGAAAAAAAAGGAATTAATCCCCACGAAAATGACTTTAGCCCCACTTTACTTCATTTTTAATTTTATACGAGTCTGAACGAGAATTGGTAAAAATGGGAAATACATAATAGGAAAATTTATAATTAATTATTATAGCAGAAAGAAGAAGAATTTGGACACAAAAGAATTATGAACACCGGGGTTTTGGACCGACCAGGGATATTTTTTTTCCAAATTCTTCTTCTTTCTGCTATAATAATTAATTATAAATTTTCCTATTATGTATTTCCCATTTTTACCAATTCTCGTTCAGACTCGTATATTGAGAATATCGATAATTCGAAAACGATCAGTGCATGAATCAATAGTGGCCATTCGAATTTACAACAGCTGTGCCATAATTTCGAACATAACCTTGCCATTTTTGTTAAAGTGAAGTGATTGTGAAGTTTTTCATATTTTTATAAAAATAACATAAAAACCAATTTCTGTTATTGATTAACTAAACAACATCAATCGAGCGCTCGAAAAAAAATATCCCTGGTCGGTCCAAAACCCCGGTGTTCATAATTCTTCTGTGAAAAGTATTACGTTGCTAACTGTTTGATTTATTTTTATAAAAGATCACGGAATTAAAATGAATTAAGCCCCACGAAAATGCTTTTATCCCCACCAATCGAAATGAATTAAGCCACACCAAATGTGGGTGTTCTTACATGACAGAATCCCCACAAAAAAAAAAATGAATTAAACCCCACGAAAATGATTTTATCCCCACCAATCGAAATGAATTAAGCCCCACCAAACGTGGGTGTTCTTACATGACAGAATCCCCACGAAAAAAAAAGGAATTAATCCCCACGAAAATGTCTTTAGCCCCACTTTCCGCCATTTTTAATTTTGTTGTAAAATTGGTGGGGCTTAAGTCATTTTGCCCGGTGGGGGTTAATTCAGTGGGGGCTAATTCATACACCCATATAATACAAATCGTTAGGGATTTTACCCGGTTTTGGGGTTTATCGCAGAGAAACGAAAACAAAAACTTTAAATAAGTCTACCTTAACCTGAAGATCCTTTAATAGTTGCTATTTTGAGCTTCACTGTAAAGATACATATTCCGTATTCATATATTCTTGCATCAATTGAACCTACTAACTGTAAAGTGAATATCAAACTCTCCTAGGTCTTTCACAATACATTTTTGTCCTTCACGGAACTGTGAATAACCTTTTTGCCCTGAGTACAGAAACTGTTTGACCAAATTATTGGAGGTCTTCTTTGTTACTTATAGTATGACTGATCCTTATCAATTCAGTTGTACCGAAGCTATAAGACACTTCACGAGTGAAACACGAATTCTCGACAAGGACTTTATTTTGATCGGCCAGTTTGTTTGGTAATTGCACCACTGCCTAAGAATACATATAAACCATGTCAAATTTCGTGTAGATATGTGGTCAAACGAAAAGGCTTTTCATACAAGCACTTGCTTCCGATCATTCAGTTTTTATGGAAACTAAATGCTATAGTAGTCCGTTACAACAGGAGTCAACATGCAACACACGACCTCAACAGTGCTGCTAACCATCATTCATTTTAATAATCATTTCGTCTGTCGGTTACATCAGTCAATTTTTGATGTAAATTTATTGAAGTCTCACATAATAAAAAGCGAAATATTTTAATAAATGAATGGAAAAATGAATGTGGCAAATTGAAAGCGACGCGCGCATATATGTTGAAAGGAAAAACAACAAAAATAAAGTTCATAAATGTTTGGCAATGTGTCGCGTTAAATTGATTTGGTTGTTGCAGGAGCTCTATCAATAAACACTTTTGGAGAAATTCAGATTATGAAATGTTTATATGCCATACAAAATCTCGGATCTTTTGGTTACAAATATGTTCAACATAGGCATTTTATCAAGACTTCATCATTCAAATTTATGAATTTTAGATCCATTATGCTCTTAAATAAAGCTGCTGAAGTTTCTAAATGCAATAGTACTAAGATTTCTAAGGTAACTACTGAAAAAGAACTGTAATAAGTGTACGTATTTCAATCAAAATGGATGGCTCCTGGTTCACGAACGAGTCTGTTCACAGCTGAAGGGAAGAGTTATTGACTAGATGTGGCTACAGAAGGTTCAACTTCACTCTTTTTTTAGACTACGAGCTCTGTCAAGGTTACTAATTCTATGCGGAACAATAATAATAGCTTCGGGTCATAGATCCCAAAGATTTGGCAGATGTCACAAACTCGAAACCAAGTTTAATCTATCGTCCTAAAATAGTTAGCAAAAATAGCGTGAGCTCGAAAAAAAATTCTCGAGGTTTCTACAGATTTCAAGACCATGTGAAAGCTCAGCAAAAAAGAAAATAAGCATTAGCTGTATGCACAATAGTCGATTGGCTGCATGCCAAAGATAGCCGAACGACTATCGGTTGCTCTTAAAGTTTCTTGTTTTTTTAATTTATGCGAGAGATGAACTTGTAAGCTAATTTTCTAAGATTCAGCCTCCTTCAAAGCCCTGTCAATGGCATCAACTCACTTTGTGTAACGCTTAGCTTGTGTTCTAGGTTACAGCGGAATCGCAGGCAATTTTAATGTTGATGAGCTGGCAAGTAAAAGTACCATAGTTGCGCTAGAATAATAGAACGGGAATGGATCGGTGTCTCTCTTTCCTCGTGTGTTCTACTACTGGATAGGTGGACTTCAGGGGAACTTGGTCAGCGATGAGCTATTATCGGTTCAAGCGCTATCGAAACATTCTTTTTGGCTTAAGATGTCTAATGAGCTACGTATATTTGCGCTCAATAAGGCTAGCCTCAACTAAGTTGCGAGAATTTAAACAAGTCATTGCCCTGTCGGCGTCCATGCTGTAAGGTAGTGAATTTGATAACTTATAAGTTCGAAATATAGTAGTTCTATTTTTATGGCTTCACAAAGCCCTGCACATAGTAGATAAGTATGATTCCTGAATCAGCGATCAACCCCTAACCGACTCTAAGAAAATTCATCTTGTGAACTTGGGAAGCAGCTGCAATCAAATGACAAAAAAATATTGCTTCAGAGTAACCGTTATCTAAAAATATCTCATCCCAAGCATTTTACGGATTTTTTGGACATTTAAAAGTCGTAATTCTGTCATGAATTGAAAACTTATCGTAGAGCTATAATGGTGTTTGAGTAGAAAGTCTATTATGATTTTATTATGCCTCAATTTCTAAAGCTGATGGCAAAATCCTTCTGAATACCGTTGTCTTTCCAATTTTGTCTCCTTTAAACTACTGATTACACATTCTTTCACGAAATTAATGACTTACAGCTACCCAGCAAGTGACTTTCATCGCCAATAGACTCTTATTACTATATTAGCGGAATAAAAAATTACATATCCTTCCGTCGCTTGCATACAATATCGCTTTTTATTGAAATCAAACTATCAATTTCAAGCCCCACATATCCTGCTAACATTTGGAGGATAAAGTGCAGCCGAGGAGACACACATGATGAGGTTGATGAAGTTAAACCAAGTAGTTGGAATTGAAAAAGGAGCGGAAAGGACAACAATGCAATCAAAGCAGCGACGCATCTACTCGTATAATCCGCAAAATCTCGATGGAATAACGAGTGAGTGGTGGCGAAGCTTGCATAAACCATTTGTTTTCATGTGTGAAAGAAAAGCGAAAAACAAAAAGCGAAAAATGAGAAATGAAAAATGCATAAAATCAACACACATTCGAACAAGCGCATGCCACAAATCAGAAAGAACCAAAAAGGAAGTAAGTAACTCAAATGTCTTTTTGATTTTCCACCGGTTGCAATTGCGATAAATACATATATGAAATGAAATGCAGAAAAATACAAAAAACTAAGAAGACGAAGCATGAAGTCATTACATTTGTGGATGAAACGAACTTATGTACGATATAAATTTATATTATGCTTATACGCATACATAGGGTACTTTACCTGGGTGTGTATTTGTGTGACTGTGAGTCAATTGATGCACACAAAAATGATTTTTCAACAAAAAAGGTCTCAAATGTGACAGTGCCAGCGATTGACACTTATTTGGCACTCAGTGGAAGGAAATTGCTCAAATATCTGAGCACACATACAAACATACGTGGAAGTGCATGCTTGGCTGCCTATGTGTGAGCAATAAATAACTGATGATCGCTGTCTTTAATTTTATTTAATTTAATTTTTTTAGTAATGCAGAAAGTTACTACAACATCCTTTACATATACAAAATATTCTTTACAATAACTTCATTTCGATTTTCAGTTTGCATGGCAGTTATTTAAGGGGTTAAGGGTAGTCAGAGGCACAAAAAAATGAGAATTTTCAGTATTTTTTGCTATTAAATCGTATTATTTTACAAAAGTAGTAATATGGCATTATTATACATTATAATGTGTTGACTTGAAGTCACGAAAATTTCAAAAAAAAAAAATTAATTTCCTAAGTTATAGTTGTTTGTGTTGACCCAGTTCCAAAAAAAGGTACTTGCGGTGACAACCATAAGTCCTTGGAGAGTCATCTAAATCAATCTAAACAAAAAAAAATTAGTTTTATAAATAGATAATCCTGGGCCTTATCGAAGGATTTGTTTTTTTTTTTTTCAAAACATCGAAGGATCTGTTTTTTTTTTTTAAATTAACAAAATGGCGGCCTCAGGTTTTTTTTTAAAATTTTTGGGAAAAAATCAACAGTTCATTGGTCTTAAAAAATCGAAATTTTCGAAAAACAAAAAATCCTTCGATCAGGTTCAAGTTTATTATGTATTCTAAAGCTGTATAAATTTCATTAAAATCTACTGAGCGGTTATAGAAATTTTTATAGGATATTTTTAAGATATTATACTTAACGAAAATGCAAACAAAAAAAGGAAATTTTAAAATTCTAACTACCCCTAACCCCTAAATTTTTTCGATCTGAATAATTTGTTCAAAGCTTAGACCATTGCCTTACACAATATTCCATGCCAAGTTTTCGGAAAATATCCCATCAAAAAGAACAGTTTTCCATACAAACACTTGATTCCGATTATACATTTCGTGTGATAGCTATATAAAATAATGTTCGCTATCAGTGGTTATGACAAGTAAGCAGCTTCTTGTTCAGAAAAAGACGTGTACAAAATTTGAGATCGATATCTTAAGACCTGAGAGACTAGTTCACGTTTATACAGAAGAATATTGCTTAGTCGTCTTAACACTTTTTGTTGATAATTTATTTAAACATAAATTTTATAAGCCGACGTTTCTTCTGGATTTTACAATCTTCTTGGGTATTAAAACCTTAGAAACTTATTGTAACTATAGTAAAACAATGTTGCCATATCGACAAAGAATTCTGTCAAAATAACATGTTATTTTTTCCTGTCTAACTTTCCTATGCTTCAGTTAAAAATACACGTTCTTGCGCATTGATTTTTTTCTGCGGCCTAATGATAAAAATCATTGGGCTTCAATCTTCTTAATGCAATCACAACACGCCGCTGACTTGGTACCTCTCCAAGGTTGATCTTCAACGTTTGCTTTGCCTCACATGACGCAAGTGTCGCTGCACGTCCACATAGACAAACAGATTCCCAGTCTGTAAATTCATATACTCATTCCGATTCATTGCTTCTGTAGCCGCCACCAAGCATATAGACGATCATCGCAATTTACTAAATAACTGTTTTGATAGTTGTGTTCTGGGGCGCGGTGTGCCGCCCCGCATCGCCTCCTGTTTCTGCCCAGCAGAACTTCAGCTTAGAGAGCATTTCTTTGTGCCACAGTCTGCTGTCACGTCGTTTCCGCACAGAGAGTGGGTTTCCGGGTTATGATTCGATTACTTTTAGTTTAGCTTTTGTTTTAGGTTTGAGTTGTAGGTTTTATTGCCTTGTCATTTTTTATATCGATTGCCATGTTATATTTTAATAAAAACACGGAAGCCATTCTCACAAAAATTCTAAGAACACGGAGTGGTAAATAACTAGTTTCAACAATAATATGAAATTTATTTTTGCATGCTTTGGTGTTGAACACTATGTGGCATTGACTAAATGGAGCCTAAGTCTAGCCGGTAATCGCTAGAAACAAAGAATGTACTTGGACCACTCATCCTCAAGTGAAAGAGTGATGACGAGTGATGGGTTTTCTACATATTTGAAATGATATCTCAATTATTACTATAGATGTTAAGATGATATGCCAGTTAATATAAAGTAAAGTACATTGTAGTTAAAATCTTGGATAATTGGATTAATATTAGATAACATACCATATTAAATAAGTATGCCATATATGTAAGTATATTAGATAATATATTGTGGGCAAACCATAGTAAGACTTTTTAATTTAAAATTCGTCAAAATATTTTTTTCATAGGTTGGTATGACTGCCAATGACATCTGTGCCAAATGTCACATCAAAATAATCATTAGTATTTAGTATACGATTGTCTTTCTGAGGTACAGTAAACGAAATTACTCAACAAAGAAGTTCCATTAAATTTTGTGTCAGGATTAAATTTCTGGTGCCGAAACCATCAGGATGTTGGAAAGGCCTTCTGACTGGAATGAATTATTCAAATAGGGTCGAGAAGGCGTTGACGGCGAACCACGTCTTGCACGGCCATCAATATCAATTGATAATCAACACGTCAATAAAATAAAATAATGGTGCTTGCCAATCGACGATTAACTGCCAGATCTTAGTGGCACTGTTAGAATATGGGAAGGATCAATGAAAATAATTTGAAAGACCATTTGGACCTAGAAAAAGTGAAAACACGATTGGTTCCAAAATCACTAAATTTTTTGAAAAAAGGATGATATGAAAAGTTTTATTACTGACGATGAGTTTTCGATCCTTAATCCTACATATATGTCCTGAATACAAAAGTTCAGCTCGGATATATTAAAGGGAGTAATTCCTTGGGCATTATCTCGAAGAAATTTTCAGGATTTATAAAATATCTAGAAAGACAACATGCTTACCGTTAAAATAAATAGAATATACAGGGTTTGTCCGGAAAGTAATAGGACTGACTTTCTTCCGCCGCGAGTGTATGTACATCGGAGCGTTCGGTAGAGGGCGTTCCTAGCTAACGAACGAGTGGCTGGTCAGTTGTCTCCGAGCACCCGAAGAGTTAGGACAAACATTTTCGCGCGACATGTTTCTGTGTTCAGGCTTACTTACCTAGATGTTGCGTTAGCAAGAAGTGGTATGTTTCGGTAGTAGTAGGCCTTTTTGGAGGGCCGGACAGAGGTCGCTGATGAATGAGCAAACCCAAAGTGAAAACTAAGCTTATTGTCTTTGCTTTATTTGGAACGTTTTTAAAGAATTTTAACGATTGGTTCAATAAATTTTTTTAAATCGACTCAGCCCTATTACTTTCTGGACAGACCCTGTAAATGGTATGAAGCCATCTTATAGCATCGGATTTCAACTTAAAATATACAGTTTCTCAAGTAATTCCTTACAAAATAGAAAACGTCATTGAAATAAATTTTCAAGTTTATTTTTCTTTAGAAAAAATGGATTTATTTCAGTTCTTTCTTTTAAATTATAATAAGAGTGATTATTAGCTAGAATTATAATCAAAAAGAAACATATTTCAGCATAAAACATAAAAAGAAAACAGCAAAAACAAAAAGTGTGCAAATATTAGCCTGTCAATTAATTCTTTGCAAAATTTAACCATTGGTTAAACTTGTAACGAAAACTTATAAACTTATAAACTTATGGTTCTAATATTTAGTGTGGTGTCCCTTGGCATCCAAGAATGGATTCAGGCGACGAGCATGTCGAATGTATAAGACTATTTATGTCATAACACTCCGGTATTTTCTTCCATTCCTCTTTATTTGCTTTTATTATTACGTTTTTATTTGTTGGTCCCCGTTTAGCCACCTTCTTCTTTAATAAAGACCACAAATTTTCAACGGGGCTTAGGTCAGGACTGTCGATCACTTTGCTGCAGTTATACAGCAGCCAGGTCCTGCAAAGGAGCGATTTGTGTTTGGGGGTATATTGCAGTTTATTTGAATTCTAAGGGCTAACGAACACAAAATCTAGGACGCTTTTTGTTAATTAATTTTTTAAAATGTCTAAATAAAATTCTTTGGTCATTACATCGTTAAATATACGAAGCTCTCCAATGCCATTGGATGAAATACATCCCCAAACCATTACAGAAAGTTTGCCAAACTTTACTGTTGGTACGATATTTTTTTTTTGTTTAAAGCCTGTTTTGGGCTTTCTCCAGACTTTGCTGGATCCGTCATGATAGTACAACATTATTTTAGTTTCAACACAAAAAATAACGTCGTTCCAGTACTCCGCCGGCTTGTTAACATTGGCAATAGAAAAGATTAGCCGCCTATCGATGTTAATCGCAGAAAGCATAGGTTTTTCCAATTGCCTTAGTGTAGTTTGCGGATTATCGCTAATCGTTTTTAAAATTATTGTTTTTGTTGTTTTCTTGCTATGTTTTACGCTGAAATATGTACTCGTATGTCCACGCGAGCTAAACGTGACTACATGAATTTGCTGCTGACAATGACCCTGTTATATATGCGCTTACTCACACATACATACATAAAATGCCGGAGCTACCAAGCCAAATGCAATTATTTTAAGACAGTTGGGGCACATATAACGGGTGATTTTTTTGAGGTTAGGATTTTCATGCAGTAGTATTTGACAGATCACGTGGGATGTCAGACATGGTGTCAAAGAGAAAGATGCTCAGTATGCTTTGACATTTCATCATGAATAGACTTACTAACGAGCAACGCTTGCAAATCATTGAATTTTATTACCAAAATCAGTGTTCGGTTCGAAATGTGTTTCGCGTCCGTGTCCGATGAGCGATGAGGCTCATTTCTGGTTGAATGGCTACGTAAATAAGCAAAATTGCCGCATTTGGGGTGAAGAGCAACCAGAAGCCGTTCAAGAACTGCCCATGCATCCCGAAAAATGCACTGTTTGGTGTGGTTTGTACGCTGGTGGAATCATTGGACCGTATTTTTTCAAAGATGCTGTTGGACGCAACGTTACGGTGAATGGCGATCGCTATCGTTCGATGCTAACAAACTTTTTGTTGCCAAAAATGGAAGAACTGAACTTGGTTGACATGTGGTTTCAACAAGATGGCGCTACATGCCACACAGCTCGCGATTCTATGGCCATTTTGAGGGAAAACTTCGGACAACAATTCATCTCAAGAAATGGACCCGTAAGTTGGCCACCAAGATCATGCGATTTAACGCCTTTAGACTATTTTTTGTGGGGCTACGTCAAGTCTAAAGTCTACAGAAATAAGCCAGCAACTATTCCAGCTTTGGAAGACAACATTTCCGAAGAAATTCGGGCTATTCCGGCCGAAATGCTCGAAAAAGTTGCCCAAAATTGGACTTTCCGAATGGACCACCTAAGACGCAGCCGCGGTCAACATTTAAATGAAATTATCTTCAAAAAGTAAATGTCATGAACCAATCTAACGTTTCAAATAAAGAACCGATGAGATTTTGCAAATTTTATGCGTTTTTTTTTTTA
Organism: Bactrocera zonata; assembly: GCA_037783105.1. Taxonomy (NCBI): domain Eukaryota; kingdom Metazoa; phylum Arthropoda; class Insecta; order Diptera; family Tephritidae; genus Bactrocera; species Bactrocera zonata. The sequence goes on along the minus strand of JBAWJQ010001291.1, from coordinate 23,998 downwards.
AAAAAGTTATCAAGCTCTTAAAAAATCACCCTATACAAGCAGCAACAACAATAGCAATACTACAACAACATGTACAATATAATGTTGACTTACTACTGTTGCTGAGCTAAAAATTGCAACAGACATGAACGCAACAAAAATCAATAGCGGGAGGAGAAACTGGTTTGATGACCGCCGGCATCGGTAGGCAAGTGGAAAGGTACTAACTGCACATATTACTATACAGTATGTATGTGTGCACGTGCATGGCGAGTTATGTAAATGTTGCCATTTGGCTTGTTGGTATTTACATTTTGTTAACGACAGCTGATAAAATTTTTTTGAAAAAATTTAAACCAATGAAAATTAGTAGCAACACACTATTTTTATAAAGATATTAATTTACAAAAATAGTAGGAGAAATGTTAAGATTTTCGGGAAAAGCTTAAAACATTGAAAACTACATCTGTAGTTGAAAGTCACTCTTTTTAAAAAGTAGCAAGAAATGTTAACTTTTAGTAATTCAAAAAACTGTAAAACAAGGAAGACTACGTTGTATAATATACTATTTTTATAATCTTGAATAAGTTTTCTGAAAATAGTAGTATATTTAATAGCGTTATGTTAAGGGCAGTTTGTTGATATTCAAATGAAAATTTTTCAACTTGATCATTGAATTAAGTTTTCAGAAAGTATTACGAAAAATAGTAATAGAATTGGTAATATTTATCAATATAAGTATTAGAAAAAACATAGTAAATAAATAAACTAGCCAAAAATTGTAGAAAGATATAATTTTTATAAATAATAAATATTAGTAGTAAATATTTTTTATACCCTGAACAGGGTATATTAATTATGTCACGAAGTTTGTAACACCCAGAAGGAAGCGTCGAAGACCCTATAAAGTATATACATATATAAATGATCAGTATGTCGAGCTGAGTCGATTAAGCCATGTCCGTCTCTCTGTCTGTCTGCCTATCTGGTTACATATGAACTAGTCCCACAGTTTTAAGATATCGTTATGAAATTTTGCAACCGTCATTTTCTCTTCAAGAAGCTGCTCATTTGTCGGAACGGCCGATATCGGAAAACTGTAACATATAACTGCCATACAAACTGAACGATCGGAATCAAGTTCTTGTATGGAAAACTTTCATATTTGATAAGATATATTCACGAAGTTTGGTATAGATTATTTTTTAAGGCAACAATGTAATCTCCAAAAAAATAGTTCAGAACGGATTACTATAGCATAAACCTTCCATACAACCTGAACACATAGATAATAACAGAAATGCACCTGTGAAGGGTATTTAATTACCGAAGTTAACGTTTTTTCTTGTTTTTCTTAATATAAGTATTATTTAAATAACACAGTAATACACAGTAATTAATTTAATAAAACCATCTTCTACCTTTAAATATGAAGTAGTAGTATTTTTCGTAGTAGAATTTTTTTAGTAAAACAAGCGATATTTTGTTAATTTAGTGATACAGGGCGATTAGTTAAAAATATTTATAAATTTGTGTTTTTTCAAGGTCTGATTATAAGCCCAGTCTGAGTTAAGATTATATAGCATTATTTTTTAGAAAGATACCCCACGGCAAAGGTGGTTTTAGTTTAGGGAGGAACATGATGGCAATAAATGGAACAAACATTTCCACTTGTGAAATATGTAGGTGCCTATTATAAGGCTTAACCACGCTCTATTTTCGAAAACTTTTAGGAAAAGTAGTAGAAATAGCAAAAAAAAATTTATAAACCACAACAACTTGAAAGTATTAGAAATATTAATAAAGTAATATTGGCTTTTTTATAAAAATGGTTGACGGGGATCCTCTACCAAATTTAGTGGGTATTTTCACTCCTACTATACATATTAAAAAACTTAAGGGGGGAGCCTACTTTAGAAGCTTAAAAAATGCATAATTTTTTTGGCTTAAATCTCTTAAAAAAATATCTAAGAATATATCCCCAAATTTATAAATGGATATTCGAAATATTTTCGAAGCTAGAAGGAGAAAACTGACCGAGCGTCTAGTAGATATACTATATGAGCGATTGAGCAGAAAGCGAAAACTTTGACGCGCGATTTCTCGGTTTTTCATTTTTACGATTTTACTGAATTGCCGGGCAAGATAGGAAAAAAAATAAACGTCCTATCGAAACGATCAAAATGTGTTGTACTTGGAATTAAATTCTCCTCTCTTCTTCTTCTTCTTTACTGGCGTAGGCACCGCTTACGCGATTATAGCCGAGTCAACAACAGCGCGCCAGTCGCTTCTTCTCTTCGCTACTTGGCGCCATTTGGATATTCCAAGCGAAGCCAGGTCCTTCTCCACTTGGTCCTTCCAACGGAGTGGAGGTCTTCCTCTTCCTCTGCTTCCCGCGGCGGGTACTGCGTCGAATACTTTCAGAGCTGGAGTGTTTTCATCCATCCGGACAACATGACCTAGCCAGCGTAGCCGCTGTCTTTTAATTCGCTGAACTATGTCAATGTCGTCGTATATCTCGTACAGCTCATCGTTCCATCGAATGCGATATTCGCCGTGGCCAACGCGCAAAGGACCATAAATCTTTCGCAGAACTTTTCTCTCGAAAACTCTTAAGGTCGACTCATCGGTTGTTGTCATCGTCCAAGCCTCTGCACCGTATAGTAGGACGGGAATTATGAGCGACTTATAGAGTTTGGCTTTTGTTCGTCGAGAGAGGACTTTACTTTTCAATTGCCTACTCAGTCCAAAGTAGCACCTGTTGGCAAGAGTAATCCTGCGTTGGATTTCCAGGCTGACATTGTTGGTGGTGTTTACGCTGGTTCCAAGATAGACGAAATTATCTACAACTTCAAAGTTATGACTGTCAACAGTGACGTGAGTGCCCAGTCGCGAGTACGACGACGGTTTGTTTGATGACAGGAGATATTTCGTCTTGCCCTCGTTCATTGCCAGACCCATTTCTTTTGCTTCCTTATCCAGTCTGGAGAAAGCAGAACTAACGGCGCGGGTGTTGAGGCCGATGATATCAATATCATCGGCATACGCCAGCAGTTGTACACTCTTATAGAAGATGGTACCTTCTCTGTTGAGTTCTGCAGCTCGAACTATTTTCTCCAGAAGCAGGTTGAAAAAGTCGCACGATAGGGAGTCGCCTTGTCTGAAACCTCGTTTGGTATCGAACGGCTCGGAGAGGTCCTTCCCGATCCTGACGGAGCTTTGAGTGTTGCTCAGCGTCAGTTTACACAGCCGTATTAGTTTTGCGGGGATACCAAATTCAGACATCGCGGCATAGAGGCAGCTCCTTTTCGTGCTGTCGAAAGCAGCTTTGAAATCGACGAAGAGGTGGTGTGTGTCGATTCTCCTTTCACGGGTCTTTTCCAAGATTTGGCGCATGGTGAATATCTGGTCGGTGGTTGATTTACCAGGTCTGAAGCCACACTGATAAGGTCCAATCAGTTTGTTGACGGTGGGCTTTAATCTTTCACACAATACGCTCGACAGAACCTTATATGCGATGTTGAGGAGACTAATCCCACGGTAGTTGGCGCAGATTGTGGGGTCTCCTTTTTTATGGATTGGGCATAGCACACTTAAATTCCAATCGTTGGGCATGCTTTCGTCCGACCATATTTTACAAAGAAGCTGATGCATGCTCCTTACCAGTTCTTCGCCGCCGTGTTTGAATAGCTCGGCCGGCAATCCATCGGCCCCTGCCGCTTTGTTGTTTTTCAGGCGGGCAATTGCTATTCCAACTTCTTCATGGTTGGGCAATGGAACGTCTGCTCCATCGTCATCGATTGGGGAATCGGGTTCGCCTTCTCCTGGTGTTATGTGTTCACTGCCATTCAGCAGGCTGGAGAAGTATTCCCTCCATAATTTAAGTATGTTTTGGGCATCAGTGACTAGATCACCTTCGGGGGTTCTACAAGAGTATGCTCCGGTCTTGAAACCTTCTGTAAGCCGCCGCATCTTTTCGTAGAATTTTCGAGCATTACCCCTGTCGGCCAGCTTATCAAGCTCTTCGTACTCACGCATTTCGGCCTCTTTCTTTTTCTGTCTACAAATGCGTCTTGCTTCCCTCTTCAACTCTCGGTATCTATCCCATCCCGCACGTGTTGTGGTCGATCGTAACGTTGCGAGGTAGGCAGCCTGTTTTCTCTCCGCTGCGGCACGGCACTCCTCGTCGTACCAGCTGTTCTTTTGCGCTTTCCGAAAACCAATGGTTTCGGTTGCAGCTGTACGTAAGGAGTTTGAAATGCCGTCCCACAGTTCCCTTATACCGAGTTGTTGACGAGTGCTCTCAGAGAGCAGGAGTGCAAGCCGAGTAGAAAAACGTTCGGCTGTCTGTTGTGATTGCAGCTTCTCGACGTCGAACCTTCCTTGTGTTTGTTGGCGTGCCTTTTTGCTGCACAGAGGCGGGTGCGAATTTTGGCTGCAACAATATAGTGGTCCGAGTCGAGGATGTCGGAGCGCACGCACATCTAAAACACTGGAGACGTGTCTTCCGTCTATCACAACGTGATCGATTTGGTTGTTGGTTTTTCGATCCAGAGACAGCCAGGTAGCTTGATGTATCTTCTTATGCTGGAATCTAGTACTACAGATAACCATATTTCGGGCCCCGGCGAAGTCGATCAGCCTCAACCCATTTGGGGATGTTTCCTCGTGGAGGCTGAATTTACCGACCGTAGTGCCAGAGATACCTTCTTTGCCCACCCTGGCGTTGAAGTCGCCAAGCACGATTTTGACATCGTGGCGGGGGCATCTCTCATAAGTGCGCTCCAAGCACTCATAAAAGGCATCTTTGGTCACATCGTCCTTCTCTTCCGTCGGGGCGTGGGCGCAAATCAGCGATATGTTGAAGAACCTCGCTTTGATGCGGATTGTGGCTAGACGTTCATTCTCCGGAGTGAATGATAGTACTCGGCGACGGAGTCTCTCTCCCACCACGAATCTACCCCACCAAACTTGCGCTCCTTTATATGGCCACTGTAGTAGATGTCACAAGGACCTACTCGTCTCTGTCCTTGTCCCGTCCATCGCATTTCTTGGACGGCGGTGATGTCAGCCTTTATTTTCACGAGGACATCAACCAGCTGGGCAGCGGCACCTTCCCAATTAAGGGACCGGACATTCCAGGTGCATGCCCTCAAATCGTAGTCCTTATTTCGCTTGCCATGGTCGTCATCAAAAGGGGGGTCTCTCATCCGAGGCTGTTTGGTTGTTTTCATTGGTGCGTTTTTTTACGTGGCGGGTCCCAAACCCAGCGCACAACCCTAAGTAGGGGATATTTCGCCTTCTCACTTTAGCTCGCCTTCAAACGGATGTTCTTAGGCTACCCAGAGGATACTTGGTCAGAGACCGGAAGTCGTGAGCTGCTTGAGTCATATGTAAAAGAATCGTTTCTGGCCACTCCCAAGTGAATGGCGATCAGAGAACCTAAAATACATAAAGAAAGTTAACATTAATCCGGGTTTTAAACGATTTAAAGTAATTTTTTTTTTTTTGTTTTTTAAATGCATTTTTTTTTTATCTGCGAAAACTTGTTGAATTTTTCACTTTTTGTTGAATTTTCTTGGTTCACCTAGGAATTACACTATTGAAAATTAAAAATTTCTTTTGGTTTTTTATCTTAGATGAAAATTGCGACCTGCATCTTGCCCGCCACACAGAAATTGCGCACTCGATTCACCTCCGTAAATTTCTTCAAACATGAAGAATATTTAATGTATAACATTAAAAAAAATTGAGAAGACTCTTCAAATATATAAGAATAAATCCTAAAAGTTTCATTTCAATCAGACATTTCTTTCCTTTCTAAAAAGTCCTTAAAAATATAGATTTTTTGAAGCCTCTAAAGTAGGCTCCCCATACTGCCCCCATATGCCATACGAACTGGTCGACCAAATGCAATATGAAGGGTATTAAAGCTTGGGTGTAGTCATAGTTCGCGTTATTTCTTGTGTTTTTGCTCTTTAATCAGTGCTTTATAAAAAGTGTTACAGTGGTCGGATTTAGTTCAAACATGCGCCGTTTCGTTCGGTAATCTGTTTCCATCTAGACGGTATCTTCATAATATCCCCTCGTGGAAGCCTCTCTCCTTATTTGCGAAGAACTTGGACCGAAACTTTTCACAAGCCTCATTTCGTGTTTCAGTTATCCGCACACACACATAGATATGTGTATGCATACATATGTGTATATACATATATATAAATTACCCTTGTGTATATGTGTGTTTTTGTTGTGGCGTGCAATTTGAATGCTCGAAAGTGGAAAAGTTTTGCAATTTTCATGCGCATATTCAAGGCCCACACATATACACGCACACACAAGGAGCATTTTTTTGTATATACCTACATATTAGGTTGTCAAAAAAGTCTTGCGGTATTTTCGCTAGTTGGAGCTGAAAGCGCGTAGTTCTAGTCATGCTATACCTTTTTGGAAAGCTCATTTCACGCGCTAACACGTGTTTGATTGATTGTCGTTTCTTTTAAGTCGTGAGTTATAACGTCGCAAACATGGAGCAAAATAAAGAGAAAATACGGCATATTTTTCAGTACTACTACGATAAAGGCAAAAATGCATCTCAAGCCGCCAATAAAATTTGTGCAGTTTATGTACTCGTTACAGTTTCCATTTCCACCGCACAACGATGGTTTCAACGTTTTTGTTCTGGTGTAGAGATGGTCGAAGATGCGCCACGCTCCAGAAGGCCTATCGTCGAAAATTGCGATAAAATCGCTGAATTGGTCGAAAGAGACCGTTATCAAACCGTTATAAGCCATTTGAAGAAGCTTGGAGTCTGTAAGAAGCTCGATGTATGGGTGCCATATGAATTGATTCAATAAAAATACCGCAAAACTTTTTTGACAACTTAATATATTTTTTTTTAATAGTAGGGGGAAGCATCGAGAGCCGAAGAGCGGAACTTTAATCCGCTAAACCTAACCTACTGCCGACTCAAGACTCTCCCACGGAACCACCGATTAGGTATTACTTCGTGGGAGGGACAGGACATTTATGTCTCCTCTATTGCGCGGACGAACGGATGCCTTGTCTGTTTAAAATGTCTAAGTTTTGTCATTATGAATGCTGACGCTTCGCTAACAGCTTTACATTTATCTGTCGACTGACACACCGAGTGTGGTTTTTAGTTTTTCCCTTGTATTTAAGAAACGTGGGTAATGAAATAGAACATGCTCCGAGTCTTCTATATACTCTGTACACGTCGGACAGTACGCACTAATGTCATTGTGAAATCTGAAAGGGTAGCTTCCGAGGCACTCGTGTCCTCTAAGTCTAGGTCCCCATGTCGTCTGTCTATCCACGAGTGGATGTCCGGTATAAGTCGATGGGTCCAGCGCCCTTTTGGTGAGGACTTCCACCGCTCCTGCCACATTTTAGTGCTTTTGCTTCTCTTCTCTGACCTTGCCGCTACTGTTTTAGGCGCTTATAGCTGATATAATTGCTCGAGTTCATCTCCCTGGATGTCAGTGGGTGGCATACTGGATAATACTTCAGCAGCGTCGGTTGATATAGTCCGGAAAGCACATATTACTCGAATTGTAGAGAGCCTATGCATCGCAATTATTTGTTTAACATACGGTTTTATATTCATTGCCTGTATCCATACTGGTGTTCCGTAATAGTGGAACTCATTGCTTTCGCTATTAGGAATCGCCAGCTGGAACGCACACAGACTGTATTGGTCATCATTGTTGATAGAGCATTATAAATTTTGGTTGATTTACTGGAAGAATACTACTGGTGTTCCTTAAATTGTGAGAACTAAATATCTATACAGAATTTAGTCCACACAACCCATAAAGGCACACCCTATTGTTCACAACACAACGGGGAAACCACGCCACTTCTAGAAACACTAGAGAAACCAGACATGCAGATAAAATGACAACAAGAATGCGCAGCGGTAAAAACACGCCACGCAAACAATTAAATGGGATAACCACGGAGACGGAGAAATCAGACAAGCAGAGGAAACAACAACAAGCATGCATACGCAGCGGTAAAACCACGCCACTGCCAGCAACATACGCCATCCCAGCAACACACGCCATCCCAACGCAACATGTTGCGAATGTGTTAGCACGCAGCACAGGCTTGGTGGGTAGTTAGATGGCAGATGATCAGGGAGTCAGCACGGGACTGTGACAGCGCACGCACGTTCGGCATCAGACTACGCAGTGAGTTTATCCTCTGGCTAGTCTTGGTACCCTAACTTGTGAACGCCGTCTGTTAAGGGTGAGCTTGGTAGTGAGTTTATCCTCTGACCAACTGTTCGCGTAAATAAAGAGAGGCGAACTTGGCTAAATCGACTCAACTGATCGTTAAACCTTTTATAGGGTCTTCAAAGTTTTCTTCTCGTTGTTAGAAACCCTGATCACGACATAAATATTGAATTTAATTTATTCATTTTTCTAGTAACTAATCTTATTTTCTGACCACTGAGTGGACAATAGGATTAAGACTAAAGAATTCAGATTATTTAGTAATAAATATGCTTTAGTGGATTGGGACTAATGACAATTTAATTAAGACTACAAGACTTAAAATTTGTTATATAGATTTGAGATTAAGATTTCCAATGATTTAGTATTTTGAACCTTGCAAAATTGATTCCTGATTTTGACCGATGATTTCTGAATTAAGTCAAGAAGATATTGGATTATTGTTAGTGCTAAATATGCAACTTTTTTTGACTAATGATCATTAAATTAGGACTACACGCCGCTTATTTTAATATATGGGCTTCTAACATCTGAAAATTTTTATAACTCAGTGAACTAACATTTCAAATGAATCGGTATTTTGAATTCTGAATTTAATTTGCATTAAATTTTGTTTGCGGAATCAATTTTCTGCTACGGATACGTTGAGGATGGTGCAGAAAGCCTTTGGTGATGAAGTTATGTCTAAAAAAATGTTTACAAGTGGTATAGTGAGTTCCAAGCCGGCCGTGAATGTGTCGAAGGCATCCAGGGCGACCATCACCTCAACCAACGAAGCTCACGTTCAACAAATCAAAGATTAGGTGTTGAAAAACTGTCGATTAAGAATTAGAGTTCTTGCTGATGATGTTGGCATATCGAAAGACTCAGCCAATCCTATTTTTAATGATGTTTTGGGCCTAAAGCGCGTCAAATCTCGACTGGTGCCGAAAACATTGAATTTTTTAGAAAAAGGGCGTTGCGTTGAAGTGTGCGAAACGATGCTTTCCGACTACCAGGGTGTCATGAAATGCATTATAACTGGCGATGAGACTTGGATCTATGCTTACGACCCCGAAACAACCGATTAATCGAGCGAATATCGTGCCAAAAGAGAACATAGACCAAAAAAATCGCGAAAAAGTCGCTCAAAAATAAAGGTCATGTTGACTGTTTTCTTCGATTATCGTGGTGTTGTGCATTATGAATTCCTTCCAACTGGTCAAACAGTCAACAAGGATATTATTTGAACGTTATGCGTCGTTTGCATAACGCTATCCGCCTAAGAAGGCCAGAATTGTGGAGAGACAATTCTTGGTTTTGACACCACGATAATGCACCATCCCATACTGCCCTCGTAATTCGTGATCATTTCGCCAAAAACTCAACCCATATCGTTCCGCAACCACCGTATTCACCTGATCTGGCGCCGTGCGACTTCCGGCTGTTCACCAAGCTCAAAAGACCGCTCCGTGGACACCGTTTTTATAAGATAGAGGAGAATCAAGCCGCAGCGAAGACGGAATTGAAGGCCATCCCGGAAAGTGACTACAACCAGTGTTTCGAAGATTGGAAAATCCGTTGGCATAAGTGCATTGCATCGGGAGGGGATTACTTTGAAGGGGACGAAATTGATTTGGAAGAATAAATAAAGAATTTTCAAAATAAATACAATGTCATTATTTTTTGGGCTCAGTAGTATATATCTGAATATCTATGGGCTATTGCTGCTGCCTCAGAAGTGGACTTCAAGGAAGCTGCTACCATTAGGGAGTTCATCAAGTACCCCAGCAAGTTTGTTTCTGCTGTTGCAGCCTCTGCTCCAGCTGCAGATGCTAGCGCTGCTGCTGAAAAAAAAGTATCAGTCAAAGAGAAGGAGTTGGAGTCCGAGGAAGACGATGACATGGGTTTCGGTCTCTTCGACTGAACAATTCAACACTAAAGACGTGCGAAAATAAGTTTATATGTAAATAAATGATCAGGATGGACAGACGAGCCCAATTAAGGTGAAACCAAATTACGTATATAATACTACCGAAAAATGTTTATGTTCCAGTGCGAAATTTGCACGAATAATGGCTTTGAAATATACCATCTAAATGAAGAACCAACGAAAATATCAAAATAAAAACTTGGTAAAAGTACATACGAAATTTAACTATTTATAACAAATATGCACCTACAAAATATGATGTGACTAATTAAATTAAAAATTAGTATATACAAAAAAAAATTAAAATTAAATAGGAATTTCCCACGTAACAGCGAATCAAAACGTGCACTCAATTCTTTTTTGCCGTTTCGATTTAGTCTATCAGCTGTTTTTTGTTTCGTTTCTCCTTTTTCTCCTTCTTCGTTTTGCCTTGGTTACAGCATTACCAACCATCAAAATATAAGTAAGGTTTGTTAGGGCAAAGTCTGAACGTCGTACCCACTGACAGGTGCCCCCAACTATTTTCTGGCAGAATTATGGCCTCTGAGAACAGTTTGGGATGTACACCACAGAATCCTTTTCAGAGGAACTCAAAAATCTTGACAACGCCTCCAAAAGGCAAACCTGAAGAACCCACCGCTGTTGGATTAGCAAAAAGATGCGAAAACGCCGACCAAGCAGGCGAAGGTGGCAAGTTGCACCCAAATAGCTCTTATATGCCTACGAGCTGAAGATGCCAAAACTTTAGTGCGGTAAAGTAAAGATCGGGTGGTCTATCTGTCGTCTCCGGGAATTTTCACTTATTAATAGTTGTTTTAGGTGCTTCCAACTAGGACATATAGCACACAAATGTAGCAGCCCCATTGATAGGTCATCCCTTTGTACTCGTTGCGGAAACCCAGGTCACATGGCAAAGACATGAACGAATTCCCCGAGTTGTATGCTCTGCAAAGGGGAACACTCTGTTCTGAGTACGGCCTGTCCTAAGTACGCAGATATGTTGAAGTCAATGAAAAATGAAGATATTGCAACTAAATCTCAATCATTGCTCAATCAGTGCGCAAGACCTTCTAAAACAGACGGCGCTAGAAAAAAGCATAGATGTCGCCATATTAAGCGAACAATATTCTCAACGTTCGGAAAGCACTTGGTGTAAAGATATAAGTGACAAAGCAGCAATATGGGCCTGCACGGGACAAGCCTTCACATCTCGCTCCAAAAAAACCCATAATGGCTTTCATGCGCGAATATACAAGGAATATTTTTTGTCCTGGAGTTATCTCTAGAAATCAGCAGCAAATCGCCGATAATAATAGCGGGAGCTTTTAACTCATGGTCTACTGCTTGGGGTAGCAGAATTACAAACCATCGTGGTCACCTCATTCTAGAATTTCTGAGTCAACCAAACCTTATGATTTTAAACAGTACAGTAAAAATACATTTCAAAAGGGAAATAAAGGATCAGTAATATACCTAATGTTTGCTAACGACGCGCTTAGCAGGCTTAGTAAGTGTAAGGTGTCAGACATGTATACAAATAGCGACCATATAGATATAATTGCTGATGTTTCGTTCTCCTTGAAAACGGAACACTGCCCGAGAAAAACCTCTCGAAAACGAAGTTGGCGGCAAAAGGAATTTGATACTGACGTTTTTTGAGAGCGTCTGGAGTACGGCAAATGCATCAGGTGAAAACACAGCCCACTTATTATCCGCTGTGCGGAAGGAACTAGTTGCAGCATGCGATGCAACTATGCACAGGACGAGATACTATACCAATCGAAAGCCGGTATACTGGTGGGACGATGAAATTGCCAAGCTGAGGAAGCTCTGTCACGTAACCAGGGAAGTGATAACGAAATCAGCCTCAGAGAAGCATTTAAATACCAAAAAAAGCCCCTGAAGTCAACCATTATCCGTAGTAAGAGATCCTGTTTCGAAAAGATATGCGAAGAAGCCAACATAGACCCCTGGGGAACGGCATACAAAATGTGTATGTCGAAGTTCAAAAATAAGTCGCAGCAACACAAGAATGCATTATTTACGAAAAATGTTGTCGAAAAGTTCTTCCCGACACATGCATCCATTTCCTATATTAGACGAAACGAAGCTATGGAGCCACCCCTATTAGTCACAGAAGACGAACTATTGGCTATTGCGAAAAAAATCAAAAACTCCAAAGCGCCTGGAAAAGATGGTATACCAATTAGAGCCCTTAAAGAAGCCATAACTCTTAAGCCCCAGTTTATTTGTTAACATGTACACTGCGTGTATATTGAAGGAGGTATTCCCCGATCCGTGGAAGATACAGCATCTGGTTCTACTGCCAAAGCCACCAGAAGAACCTTCATCTTATCGACCAAAATATTTGAAAACAATTGCTTAGGCGGATGACGTCATAGTGGTAGCTCTGGATGGATCTGGATGACCTCCGGATCAAATGCAATGACAGCATAAATGGTCTACGCCGATGGTTTGCTACCATGAGTCTAGAGCTGACTGAGTAGAAAAAAGAAGTCCTGGTCTTAAGCTCCAGGAAAATTGAGGAGAAAATATCGCTGACCAAAGGAGAATGTGAGATTACTTCACAACCGCGGTTAAAGTATCTTGGGGTAATAGTGGAATCAAGACTCAAGTTCAAAGACCACTTGGAAAATGCGATGAGTAAAGCAAGTAAAGTATATAATGCGTTATCTAGAATGATGGCAAATAAAGGCTATGTGCATTCCAGCCGACGATGTTTAATAGCTAAGGCAATAAGTTCAATGATCCTGTATGCGGTTCCAATATGGATACAGGCGCTAGAAAGAAAATCATATACTAGATCAATTAACACAGTGCATAGACTTTCAGCAATACGAGTGATAAGTGCTTTCCGAACCATTTCAAATGACGCTGCTGAGGTATTAGCCAGTAAGGCGCCGATTGACATCCAGGGAGACGAATTCGCGCGAATATATAACTTATCAGAGACGTCTACCACAGCAATGTGGCAGCAACAATGGCAAACTTCATTCAAAGGACGGTGGACCTACCGACTGATTTCGGACATACATTCGTGGATAGGTAGACAACATGGAGACCTGGATTTCCACCTTACCCAAATACTCAGTGGACATGGTTGCTTCAGAAGCTACCTATTCTAATATCGTCATGACGTTAGTCAATATTGTCCGACATGTACAGAGTGTATAGAAAACACTGAACACGTGTTATTTTATTGCACTCGGTTTTCAAGTATAAGAGAAAAGCTGAAAACCACCCTTGGAGGTAGTATTACGGTGGAAAATTTGACGGCACTTATGTGCTGTAAAGTGGAAAGCTGCGGCAAATCTAATTATGACAAAATTGAGACATTTAGAACAGTTTAGGCGTCAGTCAGTCCGTGCAATAGAGGAGACTTAAACGTCTTCTTCTCTCCCATGAAGTAATACTTTGTCCAGTGGTCCCGTGGGAGAGACATGAGGTTAGGTTTAGCGGATTAAAGTCCCGCACTTCGGCTTTCGATGCTTCCTCTTACTATAAAAAAATGCCATACTGATAAATATAAGAACAACAAGACAGGAGCATTTACAACAACAATAACCGGTGCAATGACGCACGTTGTCATGCATTGAGCAATGACAGCAATAACAAGCGGAAGCACACACATGACGACAGTAAGCTAGCACAATAAAAACAACAAGTGCCAACAACGGCGACAACCATAAAAGCTTGGCAAATACTAGCTGCTAGCAAAAACACGACGAGGAGGCAGAAAAAAGCACAAACACCGCTTTGCGCAATAATAACAACAAGCACAAAAACAACAACTACAACTATAATAGCAGCAGCAACACCAAAGGCATCGTGATAGCTAGCAATCGTAAGTCCTGCGGCCGGTTTGGTGGAGACAACCGACCTGCTGAGGTCTGAGCTGTAAGAAATTTTAGCCATCTAGTGTTGTAGAAGCAGGTTAAAACCAAATACTAGTAACCGATTATCCGACCCTGTTTGCATACAGTGACATGATTTTATTCGGTCAGTTTGTATGGTAGCTATTATTGTTATATTATATATTGGAAGATCCGACAACTAAACAGCTTCTTGATAGCAAACGGACGTTTGAAAAATTTCAGATCGACATCTCAAAAACTGAGAAGTATATGTTGAGAAAACAGAGATTGAGCTTCTGCAAACCGTAGGTACCCACTGATATTAAGAATGTGTACAAACATTTTATTCGACTTCAATGAAATCGCATTTATGAAACTGTATTATAGCTCTTTTTACTCGTATATGAGAATAAGTTCTGCGATCTCAGCAGAATTCCTCTAAGCTTGCCATGTTATGGAGCCGCAGAAAAGTTCTGTCTGGAAGAAAACAAAAAATGTTAAAAGAACTCAAGACTGTTACCAAGCCCAATTCCCTCATTTCTTTAAAATCTGAAAATTTTGCATTTAGAATAAGAAGATTTCCCGAAACAAGATCAATAACTGTAAGATTCTTTATTTACTTTCTAATCTTACTGGTGTTTTGAGAGCCATAAACCCATTCGTGGCTCAACTGTCACGGGATTACGAAAAATTAGTCCAACTCAGCATTTGAAAACTCCGTTTAAAACTTAAATTTCAATTAAATTTCATTGGTTGGTTTTCATTGGCCAGTCCAGTATCAAGCTTTACGACAATGATCATGAACGTGATTAAGTTTTTAATTATTAATACGTAATCAGATTAATGCACCTAGCCAAGTCTCCTCGTGACTCAATCTATTACAACGTCGATAAAAATGTTATGAACTTATAAGATCTAAATGTGAAGTGTTTGAATATTTAAAAGCTCAAATAAGAAAAGATAACCTGTACTACACCAGATATCGCTAACCTCCCACCATTTAATGAGCTCTACATCGGATCAGCTTCTCTCCGTGGAAAGGAATTATTTGGGCCATTTTCAAAATCCGCTGGTATTGATTAAGACCTCGATCGAAAGGTCCGAAACTTACCGAAGAAAGGAGCTTGCTAATTTCTATCACCTGTCGCGGTTAGTGTCAAATTTAATAAACAACAAAGTTCTAACCTCTCGAAACCACACTGGGAAAAAGTGGAAGAAAGGTGTCACAATACTCACTCTACCGATTGGAACATTAAACCCTCAAATTCATACTGATAAAGAAAGCTTTATTCAGTTTATCGATTGAAAGATTAAACACTAAAATTTATGCTAGTAGTAAAAGTGCAAAAGAACAGCTGGTACGACGAGGAGTGCCGTGTCGCAGCGGAGAGAAAACAGGCTGCCTACCTCGCAACGTTACGATCGACCACAACACGTGCGGAATGGGATAGATACCGAGAGTTGAAGAGGGAAGCGAGACGCATTTGCAGACAGAAGAAGAAAGAGGCCGAAATGCGTGAGTACGAACAGCTTGATAAGCTGGCCGACAGGGGTAATGCTCGAAAATTCTACGAAAAAATGCGGCGGCTTACAGAAGGTTTCAAGACCGGAGCATACTCCTGTAGAACCCCTAAAGGCGATCTAGCCACCGATGCCCAGAGCATACTTAGATTTTGGAGGGAACACTTCTCCAGCCTGCTGAATGGCAGTGAACACATAACACCAGGAGAAGGCGAACCCGATTCCCCAATCGATGACGATGGAGCAGACGTTCCATTACCCGGCCATGAAGAAGTTCGAATAGCAGTTGCCCGCCTGAAGAACAACAAAGCGGCAGGGGCCGACGGATTGCCGGCCGAGCTATTCAAACACGGCGGCAAAGAACTGATAAGGAGCATGCATCAGCTTCTTTGCAAAATATGGTCGGATGACAGTATGCCCAACGATTGGAATTTAAGTGTGCTATGCCCAATCCATAAAAAATCTGCAATCTGCACCAACTACCGTGGGATAAGCCTCCTCAACATCGCGTACAAGGTTCTATCGAGCGTATTGTGTGAAAGATTAAAACCCACCGTCAACAAACTGATTGGACCTTATCAGTGTGGCTTCAGACCTGGTAAATCAACAACCGACCAGATATTCACCATGCGCCAAATCTAGGAAAAGACCCGTGAAAAGGGAATCGACACTCACCACCTATTCGTCGATTTCAAAGCTGCTTTCGACAGCACGAAAAGAAGCTGTCTTTATGCCGCGATGTCTGAATTTGGTATCCCCCCAAAACTAATACGGCTATGTTAACTGACGTTGAGCAACACGAAAAGCTCCGTCAGGATCGGGAAGGACCTCTCCGAGCCGTTCGATACCAAACGAGGTTTCAGACAAGGCGACTCCCTATCGTGCGACTTTTTCAATCTGCTGCTGGAGAAAATTATTCGAGCTGCAGAACTGAATCGAGCAGGTACAATCTTTTATAAGAGTGTACAGCTGCTGGTGTATGCCGAAGATATTGATATCAACGGTCGCAACACCCGCGCCGTTAGTTCTGCTTTCTCCAGACTGAACAAGAAAGCAACGCAGATGGGTCTGGCAATGAACGAGGGCAAGACGAAATATCTCCTGTCATCAAACAAACAGTCGTCGCACTCGCGACTTGGCTCTCACGTCACTGTTAGCAGTCATAACTTTGAAGTTGTAGATAATTTCGTCTATCTTAGAATCAGCGTAAACACCACCAACAATGTAAGCCTGGAAATCCAACGCAGGAATACTCTTGCCAACAGGTGCTACTTTGGACTGAGTAGGCAATTGAAAAGTAAAGTCCTCTCTCGACGAACAAAAACCAAACTCTATAAGTCGCTCATAATTCCCGACCTGCTATATGGTGCAGAGGCATGGACGATGTCAACAACGGATGAGTCGATCTTAAGAGTTTTCGAGAGAAAAGTTCTGCGAAAGATTTATGGTTCTTTGCGCTTTGGCCATGGCAAATATCGCATTCGATGGAACGATGAGCTGTGGAGAACGATGAGCAAGTGGAGAAGGACCTGTCCTCGCTTGGAATATCCAATTAGCCCCACGTAGCGAAGAGAAGAAACGACTGGCGCGCTGTTGTTGACTCGGCTATAATCACGTAAGCGGTGTCTACGCCAGTAAAGAAGAAGAAGAAGTAAAAGTAATGAGAGCTGTCAGGAAACAATTGCCTCCTACCCAAAACCGATCGTTTTAATAATTTACACGAAAAATCTGTAAAATACAAACAGTGCGCGAACCATTTCAATTTAAGCCAGCTAATCTTATGTTGGACGAGTATTACGACATCGCATATATTGTATATACTTGTGGATGAGTAGATGTGTCAGCACTCGCGAGATCGCGCGAAGAGGCAACAGCGACGAGAAGGTCTCTGACGTAAAGCTATTTGCTTGACTGTCAAGGCTATTGTGGCGTTTCCAATTGACTGGGCAAGCTCCTCGCTAACGAGCTGGCTGCGTGGCTGCCACGGTGATTGACTGCTTAGTGTTGGAAAAGAAAACTGTTCGTAAATTCGTGAACCATACGCTAAATCGTTGCCGAAGGGTAGTCAAGTGGATTCGTAACCGGAGACTGAGTGTGGAAGCTACTAGGCAATGAACCGCTGTAGATGGAGTATTTCTGTAATTCAAGCGGATTGGAAGCGAGTTAAATGCAGTAATGGGATAAGTTGTGAAGTAGCTGGCAACTGGAATGGTTTGTACGTAAAATCTTCTATGTAGTTATTGTTTGCGAACGTATGTAGATACTAGTATGCGGAAATCAGAAAATGGACAGGAAAAATGTTTGCTAGGAGTAGTGAATAGATGAGAAGAGAGAAAAATTAAAAATGCAACTTAATGATTGCAAATAAATAGAAAATTGTTGTAATAAATATTTAGTGTCGCAATAATTTGGAAAATTTCAAGGAACGACAGGATGCGGTGGAATAGTGGTAGTATTCAAGCAGACTCACGGCATAACTCAAAGCTAATAAAACAATTCGATAAGTTCATTTAACCAAATTTTACCATTTTTTCGCGGACGGTTCCGAACTCTCTAAAACTGAAATCTCGAATTGTAAATGCCGCAAAGCTTTAAGCTTTGTCCACGATTCTTTGGTTTACAACGCCGCAACTACCAACCTAGGTTTTCAACAAAACACTACCCGATGCGAAGGAAACAATCTACTACTGGAAAAGGACCATTTAAAATAAGTGGGAGAAAAGGAGGACTACAAGGAGAAGGAGGAGTGGGAGAGTAGTATGCGAGTTGCATTGCAAGTGAAGGGCGTGCCACACACAAAGCTGCATGAGCCTGCACTCACATGAAAAAGGCAGGCAGTGTATGGGTTAAAAGAATGAACTAAGCTCAGTTTTATGGACGCCATGGCACATTTTAATTATACTGAATTGCTGCAGTGAAAGCTTCAACTCTTTTATGCATACACATGTATGTGTGTCGGGTATAAGGTGATCGTTGCATTGCATTCATTAGCAACATGAACCTCACTTTGGTGCCATAAAATATCGAAAAACTATTATAGCCAGACACATTAAATAGCCATTAAAGGCGACCATCGTTGCGACCCCACCTGACCAAATTGGTATGTAATCACGCGCCGATTTGGCTCGAAGACAGTTCTTTGCAGCGCATTAAGATGTGGTGACTTTACATCACAAAAGTTGCGGAAATGAGAGAAGCAGAAAGTCCAAAGTAGAGTAAAATGTACATGGAAAATAATAAAACCACGAACCAAACTGTGGGCAACAAATAATAAGTATTTTTAATTTATATTTCGCATAACCTGTTCGTCGAAATATTTTTTTCTAGGTTGGTATGAATGTCAGTGATATCTGTGCCAAATGTCACATGAATATTTTTTTTCCTAAATATCTTCTTATTTATTGAATCTGCTTTTTGTTTTGAAAGCCTAACAATAAGTAATAAAATCTTAAACCTATTTAAAAACTAGACACGCCCAAGCAAGTGATTGAGCTGTTTTGGTGATACATTGCTCCTCAGTACGCGGACATATCTCTTCTTTTAAGGCGTGTTTGATCGCAGGAATGTACCAAAGCATTAGCCAAAGGGTTTGGGTGATCACGGAGTTTAGATATATATTTAATTCTGCTGTCTTCTACTTCTTTCCTTACCATAGAAATACCAAGGTCTTTATAGATATTTTCATTACGCATGTACCATGGTGAACACGTGATTGATCTAAGCATTTCTGATTGGAACCTTTGTATTATGTCTATAATAGTTGCACAGGTCGTACCCCACAGTTGAATGCCATACTTCCAAATCGGCTTTATGACCACATTATATAAAAGCACTTTGTTGTCTAGGTTAAGTTTGGAGTTTTTATTTAATAGCCAATTTAAATTTGCAGCTCTTATCTTCATGCAAGTTATTTTACTAGATATATGTTTTTTCCACGTAAGTCTTCTATCTAGGTGAATACCAAGATAAGTTACTTCATTCGCTTGGGGTACTAAAATATTGTTAATTTTAACTGCCGGACACATTTTTGGTCTAAGCGAAAATGTAACATGCTTACACTTTTGTTCATTTACCTTTATACGCCAGTTGGCTAGCCATTCTTCGACAAACCTTAAGTGCTCGGCTAATATTCTTGATGCTATTATGTGGCATTTGTTACGGCTCACTATAGCTGTGTCGTCCGCAAAAGTAGAAGTTAATACATTGCTAGCTGTTTGAAGATTTGCTGTATATATGATGTATAGTGTTGGGCCTAGAACACTGCCCTGGGGTACACCAGCCCTTATCTGTCTTTCATCAGTTATGAAATCTCCCACTTTTACCATAAATTTTCTATTTTTTAAATACGAGCCCAATGTTTTATATAATTCTGAAGGTAGAGCCGTACCTTATCAAACGCCTGAGCCACGTTTAGAAATATAGCCGAACAGTACTCTCTGTGCTCAAATGCCTTTCTTATTTCGTTAGTAATTCTATTTACTTGCTCAATCGTGCTATGTTTTTCATGAAACCCAAATTGGTGAGTTGGTATTATATTATTTTCGTAGAGGAAAGGAGTCATCTTTGATAGTAACAATTTTTCAAATATCTTAAAAAGACAGGGTAGAAGACTGATTGCTCTGTATGAAGACGGTTGTGTTAAGTCTTTCCCAGGTTTATCTATCAAGATAATCTGCGACCTTTGCCATGAATTAGGATAGTGTCCGAGATTAAGAATTGCATAGAAGAGCAAAGAGAACTCTTCTACGGCAATATTTGGTAACTCAATAAGCATTTTTGGGGTAATGTTATCATTTCCTGGTGATTTTTTGGGGTTAAGTTCTTTTATTATTCTAGTAACTTTAGAAGAATAAGTTCTAATAGACACATGCGACTCGTTTGCGGTATTGGGCAAGGTTGGCAACTCAAAGTTGTTCTTTGGGCAATTGGGTTGAAATACCTTTTCTAGGTGATATGCAAAGCAATTTGCCTTATCCTCATCACTACGTGCCCAACTACCATTCAACTGTCTTAGAGGCATGTTGGAATCTACTGGTGGCTTGAAAGACTTTTGTGCTTTCCAAATAGAGTTTTGCTTGCGAGAATTTGGACACAGTTTCTTTATATAAATTTCAGTGTTGTGATCCTCATGAATATAATCATTAGCGTTTAGTATACGAGTACGCTAGCCTTTCTGGAGTACATAAAGTGCATTCGGCAATTTTTACGTTCTTTTATGGTGTTGAAACATTCAGAATGCTGGAAAAGGCCTTCGGTGATAATTGTTTGTCGCTAGCAAGGGTTTTTCATTGGTAAAAAATAACTAAAGAGGGAGTTTGGGCCTAAGAAAAGTGAAAGCGCTATTAGTTCAAAAGTCATTAAATTTTTTCGAGAAACAGCGTCTGTGAAACAATTTTTCTGACTATCCGAATATCAGGAAACGTATTATTACGACGTGTCTTGGATCTTACAACCCAGACAATCAATCGACCGAATATCTTGGCAAAGCTGAGTCGAATCCAAAAAAAAAAAACAAAAACAAACACGTCAAAGCAGGCCAAAAATCAAAATTTTGTTGACAATTTTCTTCAATTATCGAGGTGAGGTGCACTCCGAATACCCTCCGACCGGCTAAACAGTCACCAGTGATTACTTTTTGAGCGTTATATGTCGTTTGTGTGGAGATATTCGTAAAAAGAATTATGGGTCGGCAACTCTTGGTTTTTGAACCATGATAATATACCTTAACCTACCGCATTGCTTCTTCGTGATTTTTTCGCCGGAAAATTGACATTCACAACTGTTTCGAGGATTGGAGAAAACGTTGACACAAGTGTATTGTGGCAAAGGAAGATAACTTTGAGGGGAACGACATAGGTTTTGAAGAATAAATTAAGAATTTTAAAATTGTGAACAAAGCCTTACTATTTTTTGCTCATAGTAGTACATCACAGTACATTTTTTGTTATGTTCACGAGACATCCATCATTAAAGAGATTCGAGTGTCTGTACACTGCAAATTCTTTCATTGTACTACTTTAAACCACACTCACGCACCAATCTTTTGAAACAAAACAGATCGAAGCTCTTAGGAATTCCATTCAGAGTAGATGGCGTCTTTGAAGAACGTGCGAATCTCATGAAGCCCACCACGGAGTCTGGCGGAGGGCTTCAGCGAACTTATAAAATAATCAACAAGAACAGTTAAAACTACTTTACTTTACTAGCGATCGTCAACAACCGCAGTAGGTGCGGAAGCTACATATATACAAAATTCAAAATATGTAATATTGATAACTGAGCATTCAGCTACATATAACCGAACCTTATAAGTATGTGGTTCTTCTTAGGCAAAGAGGAACTCTATTTTATTTTGCAAGGATACCTTAATAACGCAGAGAGCAGTAGAGAGTAGAATAGCTCAAGTTACCGAAATACTGTCAGGATACCTCTAAGGTAGTCTACAGATGGGTCGCGGGGTTTTAGAGGAGCATTTTAATTAAAATATTCAGAAAAATATATAAAGATCAAAAGATAATATGACAGCGTCTGGACGTGAGTTTTTGTGACTTCAAATTTATCTAAAAAGCTCTTTTATTTCATGAATAACTTAATATAATATAATTCTCCTCTTTTGAAAAATATTTCGAAAAAATCTTGTCTTCGAGACTAATCAAACCTTAATTTTTTCAACATATTACCAAACCTGTCTACATTACTTGGCAGTCTACGTTTAAAAAAAAAAAGGTTTATAAATTCTAAATATACAAAGTTTAGATATCTGCCCTCTAAGGTAATAAATCTTATCAAAATCAATGAATATCCGCGGAGAACGAACATGCGGAGCTTGAAATGCCCCAGCACATCACATTTAAGGGGCGCTGGTACTTAACTTTATATTTATCCGATAGAGAGAGGCGAGAGTCTTATTATACCGAATGAGCTTCTCAAAAAATTCTAAAAGAAAACATCATTACTGATATCCTATGGTGATGATATAGCTACACTAATAACTGGGAATTCCGAGGATACAATCAGTCAACCAACCTAGACGTATATGCCAAAAAAGACGGATGCGGTTTTATTTAGAAAGAACAATATCCCGGGATACGGAACGGGGTTGAGTTAGAAATTAAGAAGCCCCTGGTAGCAATTTTGGACATGCGAGCCGGATGAGCAATGTATGCATAAAGTACAGGGAAATAGGCATGAGAGATACTGGAGCACATCCTTTTCTTTTGTTCAGACTTATATCGACTTATCTAAGAGTTTCAAAGCGTATTTAAGAGTTCCAAAGTTCAAGTTCATCAAGGTCCTGATGAGTATCAAATTTAGATATTAAGTCGTTTGAGCATCAGCTCAAATTTAACTGAACTTCTATCCGGCATTATTACAAAAAACAAAATGTCCATGTATTAGGTGACTGCCAGTCAGTAGAACCTAACCCAACCTCCTGTAGTGGAAGATATCTGTGAAAAGGTGCCTGGAAAGATTTTTCTGCTTAAAATTATTATTATTTCTTTTGCTGAATATAGGTAAATATCCTTTTCCTTCCACCATTACCTGACAAATATAACTAAGCTGTTCGTCCGAAATTTTTGAGTCGTTGGGTCCAGCCGTTTCGGAGAAACTTTCTTCACCTTCTTAAAGTTTCTTAGTAGTGTGTACTAGATTACGCAAGGTTATCTCTGGCAGCCAAACAATACGTTCATAACATTTAAGTTTTTCCTTAAATTCTTTTACATTTTTCGCGCCGTACAAAATTGTTTTATTAATGTTTAGATCTAACATTCCGTCAATCACGTATTGAATTAACGCGCATTCTTCGATATTGCCACGCGAAGCAATTTCCTTCATGTTAAAAAAATACTCCAGCACACTTTCATTTTCCTTCATTGTTCTACCCACAAGCAATTTATGCAATTGTGCACTATTTGTTACTGATTTGAATTCATCAAGTAAACATAGCTTTAATTTTGCCCACGTGTTGATACCTCTTTCACTTGATATAAAAAGTTTAGCAAGTCCTTTAAGCGATTTTTTAGCAAACACAAATTTTTGAAATTCGTCCCAAAACATAATTGCCGCTGTCTCTTCAAACTCTTCTATCCATACTTCAACTGGTATTTTTTCTGTGCCGTCAAATGTTCTCACCGAATCCTCTATGTCTCGAAAATTAATGGCAAACCGTGACATTTGTGTCGTAATATTTCTCGCCACGTCTGTATTTATATTCGCTTCACCCTCATTCGCAAAAGAGAGAAAGCAATCGTCGTTAATATTTTTTCTTATATTCGTTGTTCTCGTTGAATTTACTCCCATAGTCTGTACTCGTTGATTTACGCCATCGTTGTTGTGTTTTGAGCTTGCCACGTCGCTTGCATCGTCTTTGCTTGCGCCGTCGCCGTCGTTGCTCTCGTCGTCGCTCTCTTCGTTTTCGTTAGCGCTGTCAGAGAAACTAAAAGTAGAGAGAAGGT